>JBBPCX010000114.1:40998947-41010719 GCA_037974365.1 Hydrocynus forskahlii | reverse complement strand
TCTCTCTTTCTCTCTCCCTTTTTCTCTCTCTCCCTCTCTTTTTCTCTCTCTCCTTCTCTCCCTCTTTTTTCTCTCTCTATCCCTCTTTCTTTCTCTTTTCCTCTCTCTCTAGCTCTCTCTCTCTCTCTCTCTCTCTCTCTCTCTCTCTCTCTCTCTCCTGAGTCAAAGTTAATAAGCCGTGTTGTGTCCTCAGCTGTCTATCATTATAATTATTCATGGGACTTGGTTAGGAGAGTGGAGTTGGGAGGTGTCTTGCTCTGTGCAGTCATTTGATAGTGCACTGAAGAAAGCGCTTCTCATAAATACAAGACACACCTTCCCACTTGCTCGAGGCGCCCCAGCATCTGCGTAGGTGTGCAGTTAACAGAAACACGGGTAGACGTATACTCACATGCAAACACACATATGTATAATCACAATAAGCATGCAAAGAACATTACAAAACAAATATGATGCATATAAATACATGCACACATCCCTAGCAGAAATACGTGGTGCTCATGAACATGACGACAGCCAGCACATCATGCAGGGGATATAATGCCTATGGATTTGCACTCGGTGCACCTTCATCAGCTCTTCATCTGCATTAAAATGTACACGCTCACTCACACCACACATACCTTTTGATCTATGCAGGTTCTGTACAGTCCTGAGTAGGACTATGCAATATTTAGACCACATGTATATGTGCCTTACTGCCACTAGGTACTACAAATTTACTTCCATTCTCTACCAAGCCCTCCTCCAGCTCCTCAGGGGGAAGACATTCTAACATTAATTTTCTGACCGTGAGGTTGTGGGTTAACATCTCTGCTGGGATGGCATTGCTGCAAATAGCTGAGAATCTATGTATTAGAATATTCCCCTAAGATTGTGTTGAGGTCATTTTGTAGTCAGTGCCTGGATTTGGAAAAATGAACAGTAATTTCCTTTTCAAACTCTGTGGTGCAAAGTAATGTTAAAAAGCCTATACTTTTTGTCCTACGCACATTTTCCCACTAGATCACTGGGTGCCCTGAACTGAAAGGCCATTATGTAGTTTAAATAGGAATATTGCTTGATACATGCTCAAAGCAGCCTAACACTCCTGTGCATTTAATTGCCAGCTAGAAGTTTCACGCAGAGAAAGCTTCTAGTATTACTGTACACTACTTTAAACATTTATTGCACAACAATAATGTATAAGACTATTGTATTAAGAAGTAAATTTGTCAAACTACTGTTGTGTTAACTAGTAAATTACTTAGTCATTTATTTATTTAATAGTATTTATATCCACTCCTCTTACTGACCCCAGCATTTTGTGTATATAGCATAGTGTATTTTTCAGAGTATTTCTGCAGTTCTTATTTCACATTAGTTTTTGACTTTATATTGCTCTTGTCTCTGTGTGTCTGTGCAGTCGTAACATAAGCAATTTTCTCCAGGATCAATTACGTTTTCTGATTCTGCTTCCCAGGGCCACCACATTTAAAAAACTTATTTTGCAGGGTGTTTTGGAAGTTGTGAGTTCTCAGCATCCTCGTCATTCAAATGACAGTTAATGTTATGTACTTCTGACAAAATGTATAGTTGTTTAATAATCATGGTACCGTTAAACACCATTCATTTTCGCCATAGAGAAAATGGCTTAGACTCTTGATGCTAATGATAAAATACAAAATAACAACACATCCTCAGAGATCTCTGTTGAGATCAGTGCTACAGTACTAAATATATCAACAATAATGAACTTCAAATTACCTTAGAAACACTGGCTGCTATGCCTAAATTGAGACTAAGCTTGGCCTTAAATACAATGCTAGCAACACATAAGAAAACTCACCTGGAAGCAGGAGATACTTTAACAAAGTCCACCAAGTTCTTTTAGAAATGTGTAACATGTTGTAATCCTTGTAATCCATGTTGTAATTCAATTTTTTACAGGGTATATCTGGTACCCTGTATATTGTCATCAAAATCTCTGAAGTGTTAACATTTAAAGAGGAAAAATGTTAAATTACTACATTTTATTTCTAGTAAGTTGTGTGTATTTCTATTGGTCTTCTGAAATGTAAAGGGTGGCTTGCATTTTCAAAGGATGTAAAACTGGATGAAAATGTGGAATTGTGAGGTTTTGACAGGCTTTTAACCCTGACCACTGTTTTATCTCTTGGATCTCTTTTCTGTATGCTTCTAGTCTCACAGATACTCATAAAGTGTATTCCTTGGGTTATAATTAAACCATTGTAGGGTGGACAGCCCTTTTGCCCTTTTGCCCTTTGGCCTGCTCATTAGGGGTCTGGACACAATTTCTAACTGGGTTGTGACCATGTGCTGTAAAAAGTGTTACACAGCTACAACTGAATTGAACTGCACTGAAACGTTTAAGGTCATGTTGACTCTTTTCTGCAGGCCTGATGTCATTTGGTACATTTGGTCTAGTGTGAAAGCTGTTTTCAAATCTTTATACGGTCAGAAAAGCAATCTCTGGTCCATAATGGTCTGAGGTTTGTGTTAAGTCACCCAGATGTGGTCTACACTGTGTCTGAAGCCTAAACAGTCGCTGTGCTGGATGCTGAATGATATGACTGGTTCACCTTATCATTGTAATTCTTACTCCCAAAATGTATTCTTTCTGATTTATACAGGCTGGTCTAAATACCAGTTCATTCTCTTTCAGCTGATGCATAATGCAACAAGACTAAATAACCATTACCTTTTTTTCTTCTGTAAATGCATAATAGCCCAATTAGCTGCACATTTGTATTATGAAATGGGGAGTATTAAAATCATTGTGCAAATTGTATTTTAGCCTGGTTAAAACCTTTTCCCAGAGAGAAATGTTGAACGTTTACAGGTGTTCCTGCGTCAGGCATGCGAACACCTAGCAGTATTCACTGTTCATCGTGCTTTAAGTGCTGATATGTGACGAACACAACAGTGCATCGATCTGTCAGACAAATCAGAGATCTGTGTGCACTCAAGTGTCAGACAAACCCTGAAAATGTGGCCCTGAGTAGCATATAGGTGGTGTGTGGGAATCATGGATTATATTAATCGAAACGTTTTAGAAGTTTTATGGTCATTTAACCCAGACACCACCTGCAGTCGCTGGTGCAGTTCCTGCTGTCCAGATTTTTTTCAGTCTGACTGAGCAGGTCATTGTTAATCGTCACTCGACTCTGTTGCACACCATTGCGTTCATGGTTAAATATCTTTTTCAGTGCCTCATCTTTCTCGCATCATCTCTCACACACAGGACACAGGTTAGCTCAAATTCTGAGAGACCTGCCAGATGTGGTTGGAGGAAGGGAAAGAGAGAGAGAGAGAGATAAAGAGAGAGAGAGAGAAGCTCGTTAGCTTGATGCTCTGGTTAAGTGGTTTGATTTCAGGGCTGCAGGTTGGAGGTATTAGATAGGACTCATCTGCTGTGTGCTCTAAGTGCCAGTGCCTCACCTTAATTCCCCCATTAAAAGCCCATCTGTGGGAATGGGCTCATAAGCGCTGCTGAAAGTGCACAGCCAGACAGCCTGGATGAGACTGGCCTGAGCTCAAACCAGACTAATTTAATCTAACAATCTCTCTCTTCTCTCTTTTTTCTCCTTCTTTTACCTCCTCCCTTTTCCTTCTGATCATATTCCTCCACATACTTTTTCCCCTCTCTTCTTCTTTCCATCATTCTCATTATTCCTTCACACACGCCCCACCCCAAAAAAAAAATCCCACCTGCTTTCTTTTCTGGCTGTCTCTTCTGCTCATTTACTTATTCTTTCTTACTCTCTTTCACCTCATCCTGTCACTTTTCTCCTCATATCACTATAATTCTCCCATTTTTTCCTCTCCTCTCTCTCACCTGACCTCATCCTGTCATTTCTTTTCCATATCACTGCCCTTTCTTCCCTCTCTCTCCCTCTCTCTCTCTCTCTCTCTCTCTCTCTGTCTCTCTCTCTCTTACTCTTTTCTCTCTCTCTCTCAGACAGTACGGCCAGTATTATAGCGCGGCGGCGGCGGTTCCACAGGTTGACTCAGGAGTTGTATGAGCTGCCGGTGGTTGTGTGGGATGGAGGCGAGCCGCTCCTGAGCAGCACCAGCACTCTGACACTGCGAGTGTGTCCATGCCAGCGCAGCGCCAGGTTGAAGATCTGCCAGAGCGAGGCCTTCCTGTCCTCCGCCGGCCTCAGCACCGGAGCCCTCATTGCCATTCTGCTGTGTGTGCTCATACTGCTGGGTGAGTATCTCTGTACACAAGAGACGAATCTACGTTTAAACTCTACAGCAGTTAAAAGTTAAGAGGCTACAAGCGCTGAACTAATCAAATGCTAATTGTTTAAATGCTAACATTGCCCTAAGCCAGAGGTGTGGACACAACTTGGACTCGACTCAAAAAAGATCTGCAACTTGATTTTAACTTGAATAACTTGAATATAAATAGACTTTACTGCTTTAATGATGGGAACGATTCCTTGCATCCAATGTCCAATTCAGCCCATTCATTTGTGTGCCATTGGAAACCGAGGTTACACTTTGCTTTATTTCAGAAGACAACGTGAAACAATTGTGAGGATCGAAGTTTGCCTCCATACACTGGAAACCAATGAAACAGAGGATCAGTAAAAGCCCATCACTTAAACTTCAGCCTCGATGTAGTAATTTAACATGCTCACCTCCAATTTCCCTCATGGTAGTTAAACAAAACTGATCTCATTGAATTCTGCAGTTAAAAATAATATGAAAAATCATCTTTATTTTTCTCTTCCATGTAAACTTTGTTCCATATGGTCATTTTGGTTTCTGTTGTTTGCCATCTAAATTTAGTTCAAATGTTTTAGTTCGTATCCAGATAGTTAGAGTTGTTTTTGCATGTTATTTGAAAACATGCATGCATACATATTTATTTATTTCTATGCATTAAAAAAAATACAGGACAGACCCTTGTATTGTATTGCTTGTCAAAACTGGTGGCATTGAGAAATGCTAGCAAGCTAAGCTTATCAGCCATGTTTATGAAATAGTAGAGGTTAGAGGTTGAGTGTGGCACAAGTGGCTGAAAACATGCTGCCAAGAATCTATTAATAATTACTGTATCATCTTCAACTATGAATTTATTATTATTAGTAGTAGTAGTAGTAGTAGTAGTAGTAGCAACAGTAGTAGCTTTAGTGCTTCGGAGTGTCAGGACTTGAGATTTACTTGTTTTCATTAACTAAGTGACTTTTTCCCACCTCTAAATTTACATTCACATTGATTAAATGCTAAATGTGCCCAACACCGGTTAAAGGCTAATTTATGAGGTTCTAACTGTATATGTGTTAAATGATAATGGGTTAAAACCTAACTGTGCTCGATAAAAGTCCAATTTTCAGTTCTGCCAACTGTTATTGTAGTTTCTTTAATATAGTCATACAATAATATATAATTTCTCATTATATATCACAGTATTTCTCCTTATGATTTTGTAATGTTCATAGTATTACTTCAAAAACTTATTTTACATTGTTATTGTTACAGGTTAAAAGCTGCACATCCGTCATACTTCCTTTTAAACAGAACTTCTCAATGACGTTTTAAATAATTTAATATAAATAAATGTAAAATATATGCCCCACCCAGGGTGAGTCCCTGCCTCATGCCTGTTGGCCCTGGGATAGGCTCCAGGGACCTACAACCCTAGTGAGGAAAAAGTAGTTACAGAAAGTGAGTGAATGAATAAATTCAAGTTAAATATATAAAAATCTATACTTGTTTTGATTAACTTACATTCAAAAATATACTGTCAATATTAGTGGTATGATGAAGAGTATTTTTTTCTGTTCACTGTTTGTACAATTTGCGTCAGTGTTCGTGTGTAAAAGGCACAGGCTGCTGTTCTTTTCTGAACTATCGTAGTGTGAGCTGGGTAAAAATAAGAAACGCCTCCATATGTGTTGTGAGTGCAGTAGTGTGTGTAGAGCAGCTTTTCTATGGTCTGTATTTCAGCAGCTTCACTCCTGATTCAGTTTCTGATAGGTTCACACATGCACACACTATGCTCTTAATATCACTATTTTAATTGTTGCCATTGTAAAATAATGTAAGAGTTTTGTGTAGTTTAACTTTTCCTAGGTATGATTTTCTCCAAACCTTTTTTGTTTGGAATTTTTAATCAAGTGTGGGTCAATAGTGTATAAAACAATAGTGACATGCACATTTTACACAGACACACTCCCACACATTACAAAAGCAATAACCAGAAAAAAATGAGGCGGTCTTTATTTGTTTCCGTGGCTGTAAGTCTTCAGGATTGAAAGCTGGGAAATTTGGCTGTCATTCAGTATTGATAATTTGTTTGCTAATTTATCAGCTCACCTGGTTTAACAACTCTAATAAGGGCAGAATGAAGTACCGTTACAGATCAGGGACAGATACAGTTTCTACAGATCAGTTAAAAAGACGTCTTAGCACCCGTTAGCAGTGTATAACTGTCAAATTGTACAATCACTTTGTTAAGACTTGCATTGATCTGAATCATGTTTACTTCATTAACATGATCTTATTGTTTTTGTTTTTATTTTTCTTCAATTCTCATCCGTTCGACATGAGTTTAGCAAGAGTTTCCCCCGCTCTCTGTCAGACAACTGTAATGGCTGGTGGAAAATCAGCAAACTGACAAAATATTCTTCACTCAGAACAAAGACTTTATTCTCTTCTTAAGAAGGAGAGAGTTATTCATCACCCAGACCAGTCCTGGATTTGGAAGTTCTCTCTAAAGAAACTGGTCTTATACTTTATCAAAACAGGGCAGAAACCATGTCGCCTCCCCCAGAAGAGGTTCCAGCCGGAACCTATGTAATGATTTTTCACAGTGAGGCTCCATGACAGCAGCCCTGAACAAAACACCTTATCTGAAACTCTTTAGCTCAGAAACATAGGGTTTGCATGAATAACAACCTTGATTTAATCATGTCACTGTGCCCTGGCGCCTCAGGCCTGGCTTCACAACCTTGATCATTAGTCAGCAGAGTCACATTAATATGGTATTTAGAGAAAGAACTATTCAAATATAAGAATCACAAACTGAATATGCTAATTTGCCTCAGAATATAAGTGAATAGATTGATTTTTCTCTTACACAACACACAAACGTATTCTGTTCACACAACGCTGAAGTGATTTGTCGATCCATATACATCCCTCTTTGGTTTCCTGTTGCTATGGATACCTGGTCAGCCCCCACTGATCTAAAACACACTCATTGACCGGTAGAGACTAAGCAGCTTGTCAGACCACTTTCATTTGCAATTGGTTCCGAGAGCACAATGGACTTTATTGTAAGTCTGGGAGTGTTTTTAATGAGTTAAACCTGGATCAGCAGTGTAGAAGACGTTGAAGGAATGATAACTGTGCTGTAGACTGGTTTAATGACAAATTAATCACTGAAAAGCTGACTGTTCTCTAGACTGTGGAACACTAACAGTTCTCTAAACTTTGGAATGCTGAATGCTATAGACTAGGATATGCTAACTTATCTATAGACTGGCTAAATGCTAACTAAAGATGAGCTAATGGTGTGCTTGACTGGTTGGAAGCTATCTGAAAATATGTGGTGGTTTCAGTATTGGACTGACTGAATATGTTTTTCAAACATTCCATTTGAGGCCTGAATTCTTGGCTTCACTGTGAACTCAATTCTTTTTATAGTTCCCTTTTTTTTTTTTCCTGAAATTTGGATTCTTACTAGCATTAGATTTATACTCTTTTGTTTAACAGCAGAAAAAAACTTTTATATTTTTGTTCATCTCTAACTGCTCTAAAAAGCATTATTCTAATGAGAAGTTGTAGTACTAGGCTCCAGCAAAGTCTGCAGTGATCAATGTCCAGATAAACACTTTATGATAGTATTCCATAGTTAATAGGTAATATGCAGGAACTCAACAGAAACAAGTAGTGCTGCATGAACACCTAAATTACTACTATTAACTACTAGTAGTTACTCAATAGATAACTAAGGATTAGAGTCGTTAATTATTAACTAGAACTACTGAGTCTTACAGATCTTCTAGAGAACCACTTACTAACTGTGGATTCTTTACAATGACTGGTAAGTAATGATTCTTGCGTCACCCGGTGAAATGATTAGCCAGTTCCAACACTTTTTTACAGCAGTCTATAATGTCTTTATTCATTAAAAGCAACACATTGCACTTACTGGGGTGCCTCTTGGTTTTTTTTTACTAGTGTCTAGTTTTGGTCCAGTGACTAGTTTCTTCATATTTGTAGGCCACAAGCCAGTGTACATATGGTAGTCTAGATTATTTATGTTTTTATTTATGTGAACTAATTTATTATTTACACACCAGACGTAAAAAATATTTTAAAGTGAAACACACTGGTATTATAAATCAATGAGGTGTTACTGTGTACTTCCTCAGGAGTTAGAAGTGAAAAGGAACAATATTACAAAGTGGTGGTTTATTCTAAAGTTAGGATCAGTATGGGAATCATCCCCAACTTGAGAATTATAGAAAAATAAACACACAATAAAAAATTAAAACGATTACTTCTCCTATACTGTTATATCTCCTATACATCTTTTCCTATAACATTTTTTTAAAAACCCTCTGGCGCTAACCCTTTTAACTGTTTTTCCTTTCTTGCGTATTAACTTGTGTATTAAATTTGACAGAATTAAGTTGATTTAAGTCTAGCTTTACAGGTACGAGGGCTACTTAAGCACTGTTATATATCACTGTGGATAAGAGTGTCTGCTAAATGCTGTAAACGTAAACGTATTACTTCTCTACCTGTGATGACGATGATGATGATGATGAGTCTACCCTTTGTAAAGTGCAGATACTTTGTATATTTAGCGTTTTACAAAAAAGCAAAATGCCACATTTAGTCTTCATACTTTGTAATACAGACACTTTATGTGAAACTGTGCCAACTTCACTCCTAACTGGAGAAAATAACGCCAAGAAACTTCTTCACATTGTCCCTCAGCAAAAGCCTTTTCCCAGAAACAGTTTAACGCCATTTATTTCCGCTAATTACTTTGTCACTTTTACTTAGTCACAGCAGTTTTTTTTCCTAAGTCATGTAGCATTGTCGTTTCACTCATTTACACAAATACTCAGTGAAACATTGCAACGGAACCATGTTGCGACATGACACATATTGTTGTGATTAGTTATGGATCAGTACTGAATAGATAAAATAATGAACAAATAGTACAGTAGGAGATCTGTAAGACTCAGTGGTTTCTCAGTTAGAAGTTAACTACTTTCATCATTAGTTCACTGTTACCTCCTCAGTTATTTAGAAGAACTCCTTGGCAGTTTGTGATTCAGCTGTTAAAGCAACACCACGCATTCACTTCTGCTTAGTGATTGGCTGCATAGGGCGGTGATGGCCTAGTGGGTAGGAAACTTGCTTCTGGACCAAGAGGTCATGGGTTTGAATCCTACCTTCAGCATACCACCACTGGGTTCCTGAGCAAGACCCTTAACCCCAAGTTGCTGCAGGGAGACTGCCCCCTGCAGTTAGGGAATGGAAGTCACTTTGCTAAATGCCATAAATGTAAATGTAGTTACCAAAGAACTATGAAACATTATTGTAAAGTGTTGCCATGTCCAGTATAGTCATGCTTTCCAAAGCGTCTTCAGCCGCTCAAGTGGAAAATATGGAACGTGATTTATTGGGCCCGTGTTTTACAAGCACCAAGACAGGTGTTTTAAGGTTGTGACCTTATTAAAGTTCACCCTTGCACATCTACGAGGTGCTGTAGTGCTATTGTTTTTATTACTGTCTTTCTTCAATATTGACAGCAAACTCTAAGCCTTAGTCTCATCCTGTCCTCCTCTTGCCCCTTTTGTGCTTGTTATACTGTTAAATGCCATTAAATCCACAAGACATGTAATTAGAGCTGTTATGGGAAACAGCAGTGTACTTGCAAAGAGAGGGCTGATTTTGACATGAATGCCCAATGCCCAGCATAAATAAACCTTCCTGTCAAACAAACACAACAATGCTAGGATTACAGAAAGGTTTGTGTGTGTGTGTGTGTGTGTAGAGAAGATCAGCTCTGTTATTGTCCCTGAACAGTGAGGCATGAAGGTTATACATATTCATATCCAGCCTTTAGAATGGGAGATATACACAATGGGTCATCAGCTGGGGAGGGATAGGGGGCAGCACCTGAATTCTAATCACCAGACAAACAGAAAGCATTAGAAAAAAAAAAGATTAAGGCGGAGAGATAAAGAGTGACACATCAGAGAAAAAGGAGAGTTAAGGAAGGTGAACACGAGAGAAGAAAACAAGAGGAAAAAAAAGTGACACTTAACAAATTACTTGGACATAAAGAGAAAAAGTATTTAGAAGCAAGTGGCTACCAGAATCACATTGGGATAACTGCTTAAAAAACGACCAGCATCAGACAGATGTTTCGCAGCCAACATGTTTGCATTTTATCCGTTTTACTGAGTTTGTAACCTCATAAAAACTGAAGGTCATATTTCAATGCAATGCAGTTTTTTCTACATATAACTGTCATTAGCCGATATGAAAATGAAAACAAAGGATATTTCCTTTGACCCAGATTCCTATAGTGTACTGTAATATATCACAAAATGTATGTTTCATTGAGGACATTCTCATCCAGCCAGTAAAATAATATTATTCTGTAGTATTATTTGTATTATTAAGTAAAACAATACTGTTGTTCTAAAAGAGGACACACTTTTTCAGTAAGCCTGTTTAAGTTATTTCTTCAATGGCAGAGTAAGGGGTTTGAGATTTGTCAGTTTGAAGACATTCATTTTAGCTTTGCTAACTAAAGTTATCCTGACTAATTTGCTTGAGAGCTAGCCTTCCACAAGTCAGGATGGCTAAAATAGAGTAAAATGATGTATTTATTTGTTTGTGTTATGCTTATATTGTTATTATCGTCAGTATAAATATCTTGAGTAATTGGTGGTGGTAGCCTAGCGGGTAAAACACTTGCCTGTGAAACCGATGGCCACAAAGTCGCCGATTCAAACCCCCCACTTTCAACCATTGTGTCCTTGAGTAAGACACTTAACCCTCAGGGTCTCCAGGGGGACTGTGCCTGTAACTTATGAATGTGAGTCACTCTGGATATGGGTGTCTGCCAAATGCTGTAAATGTAATTGATTTGAACTTTTGTATGAAAGTGTAATGTAACACCTGTGCTAATCGTGTATAAAGCATTTTAGCACTTCAGCCAGCAAACTAGACGTCCACTGATTATTTTCAAAATGCAGCTTTTCTGTTTGTACAGATATAATTTCCCTCTCGCTCTGCCTACGTTTTTGAGTCACCAGCTGCCCCATTAGACCCTAGATAGCCTTAACCTTGAGGATTATAATTTAGAGTCACCTAAATAGGGGAAGATTAAAGAGCATGCCAGAGAAACAAGGGGAGGCGTGAGAAGGGGAGGCGTGAGAAGTGGAAAGGACAGACGAGGACATGTGGACAGAGGGGTAGTGGGAGAAAATGTGGGCTTGAAAGCAAAGGTGCAAGACATGAAAGCAAAGGCCAAAGGGAAGAATTTTTTTCTCATTCTTTTTTCTTTCTCTTTCTTTCTGTCTTTCTTTATTTCATTCTTTCTCTCTCTCGCTCCTCTTTCTCTCTTTCTTCCACACCTACTTCTGTACCAAAACATAATCTGCATGACAATAAAAAGCAATAAAGACTGGCCTCCTGAAATCAATCTTTCTTTCTTTCTTTCTTTCTTTCTTTCTTTCTCTCTTTCATTCCTTCTCCACCCCCCTTTCTTTCTCCCTCTCT
>JBBPCX010000114.1:40965452-40980347 GCA_037974365.1 Hydrocynus forskahlii | reverse complement strand
GGATGAACTGGACAGAAGAGTGAAAGCAAGCAGCCTATAAGTGCCGCTCACTTATGGGAACTTCTGCAACAGAGTTGGGAAGAACTTTCTGCAGAATGAACAATGACACATTGAATCGCTTTAATTTCAATACAAAAAACAGAAAAATTGGGGTGTTCTAAAACTTTTGACCGGTAGTGTATATATATACTGCTCAAAAAATTAAAGGGAACACTTAAACAGTCATGCTGTTATTTGAGCAGTATATATATATATATATGCTTATGTTTATTGATTACATATGAAAAGGCAAATGAAAATGTATTTATTTATTTACTTGCTTACTTACTTATGCCATATATGTAATACAGAAAGTAAAATATATAGGGAGAAGGTGTAAATCATGAAGCCTGATTTCCCCATTCAGAAAATAAATTCCTTGTTTACAGATCTGGGTTCTGATCTAAATCAACTGTGTTTCAGAAACATTCTGTCAACTCACTGTGTTCTGTCTGCATATATAATGTTCGTCGTCTCTTGTCCTGAGGGAAGGCGAAGTGGAACAGATCATTTTGCTAAGGATATGAGCTTGGATTTGTCCTACATTTTTCATTGAAGAACAAAAACCCCATCTTGGTTAATCCTCTCCTTGGAGAAAGAGAGAGGAAAGGCCTTGGGGCCACATGCACAGAGGGATGGTTCCCCATACGTATACATTAGTGTACACTAATCAAGCGTTCATGCAGCCTTTTCATGCACCCATAATTCATGCTCTTTGGGGAGGAATACTTCCCAACCACAGAAAATTAAAATTTGATTCCGGCAATGAATCCTGGCCTAGTTCCTGTGTGCGGGACGAAAAACCTTTCTCGTTTTTTTTTTTTCTTCTTTCCTCCGCCACTAGTTCCTCGCCTGCCAGCTACTGCAAACTCTGACGCTTAGGCTCTGTGAAGTCAAATCTCAGAGGATCATTTATTTAATATGAAGCCTTCCCCAAAATAAAGAAATAAAGTGTGGCTACGGGGCAATTTATTATTACGTGTGATGTATTCCCTCAGTGGCTTGTGGTTTATTGCCAACGCAGAAGAATCTCCATTCTGTTTGGTTCATGTTTGACCCTGAGAAGCTGCCTTTTATTCCAGAGTGTCCTCAGTGGGAAGCCTGATCATTCCACAGCTGTACACCTTTGTCACTTGTCTCTGGCTTTTCCATCTGTGCTTTCCGAAATCCACATGTTGGATTACTGGTGTCATTGTATTACCTTTGATTTTATTTTTCCTTATGTTGAGATGAGTAGTGTCCTTCACCTTAGGGAGACTTATTTACTTTTATCTTTCTAGCTGTTTTGACTTACTGTTTGCTTGATTCCTTGTCCATTCATTTTCTTCAAAAATGTTTATTCATTTCAAATGTTGAAAAAACACATCATGCTTTATTTAAATGCAATTCTGCATATCATCACGCTTGCATGAAGTGCTTTGAGGTTATTTCAAGAAAACTGATCAGGTTACTGTCTCTTACATCTTTTCATCTATTTTAATGCTGCTCTTATGCGTACAGCTTCAAGCTGTTCATCTAACAGCACCAATCAGCATCATTAAAACAGAATTCTTTACACAAATGAATATCTAATATCTTTTTATTGAGCTACATTTTACTTATTCAGTTTTCTCTCAAGCTTCTTATTTGGCTAAAATGTGTTCACAGTCTTTCAAGATAAATTACTTACACAGTAACCTTGCCCTGTTGTTATGGTATCCTCTCACTGCAGTGCCTAATTAAAAATGTCATTTAAATGAGAAGTAAAGCCACTGAGGATCAATAGCTCATAGACATTTCTCCCACATGGTGCTCATCTTTTTTAAAACTGCTGTTTGTGTATGTGTGTGTGTGTGTGTGTGTGTGTGTGTGTGTGTGTGTGTGTGTGTGCCTGTGTCTGATGATTGATATTGAAGTACCCAATTAGCCAGACAATATGTTCCAAACACACTCCAGTCCCATTTGGTGTGTAAGAGCAGACTCATTTATGGGCACAAATTATATCCAACTGTAGACAGAAAGGCTATCTTTGTTCTGGTCCCCAGTCCTTTGCCTGCCTCACTTTATTTATCATTCACCCAACTTCTAGAAGTACTAAATCTATAGTTATTGCTTGGTTGTTCTATTTCAAATACTTTCTGTCATTTTTATTTACAATAAACGTACAGTAAAATCCCCACTCATTTCCAGTGGCTCATATGCTCTGGAAAAAAAAGAAAAAACTTTTAAATTCATCCCTATGTTCTGCAAATGTGTCCAGAGTTCTAGCATCAGGTGGGAGAGAAAGTGAAGCTATTTTAGAAAGGCCTGTAAATGACTGTGTACATGTGAGGGAGCAGTGAAATGTCACATTGACTCTTACATTACAAATGTTTGCATATTTCACCTTGGCATTGTCATTTAATTCAATGAAATTTTACGTAGCACTTTTTGCAACCAATATTGTCACAAACCAGTTTTACAGAATCCAGGTCCGATGTCCTATGGAGCAACCCAAAGGTGACAGAGGCAAGAAAAAGCTTCCTAAAGCTGAAGGTCGTAATGTGCAGAATTCATCACTGCTGACCAGTTGGCATTGTAAAGGTAACGGAGTAGGTACAGATAGGGTCGGGAATTGTAGTTTTTGTTGGGAGTTTTTGTGTGAGGAGTAGTCTGAGAGTCTCCAGTCCACAGCAACAAGAGCAACAATCTCAGCTGGAGCTTTGAGCAGCAGTGCACCTTGGATGTGAGAGTAGGAGCATGAACCAGTCCACGACACTTGGGCAAGGGACCCAGTGATGGATGATGGGGTGGTTAAACCTGGAGCACCTATGGTAATCGACTTGGCTTCGTAACGAGAGATAAATTCATGGAGGTTTTCAGAGGTGAGATTGTTCAGGGCTTTACATGTCATTGGTCAAATCAATCAAGTAATCAATATGAAATTTGATCAGAAGCCAGTGCAGTCTTTATATCAGACTAAGGTGGTCAAATTTCATGATTCTAGTGAGGACCCTCGCTACCATGTTCTGGACTAGCTGAAGTATATTTAGGGTCTCTCTGAAGCACCCTGACAGCAAGACATTACAGTAATCAAGTCTGGAGGCAATACAGATGTGATGTCATTTTTCTGCATCACGTGGGAATAGTTTTCTTTAACTTAGCAATATTTTGAGGTTGGAAAAAATGCTGTTTTAGTAATAGTATCTATATATGCATTAAAGGATAGGTCTTACAGTTGACACAGGAGAAGCAGAGGGACCAGCAGGATCTAGCATTAAACCTGACAGTTTGTTTCTGGTTCCTGGCTTTGGGGAATAGAAGAAGGACATCTGTTTTTGAGTTGAGAAAGTTGTGTGATATCTAGTGTTTTGTGTCTTTTAAACTATCCTTAATCTTATTTAATCTATGCTTATCATCTGTGTTGGCTGATATATACAGTTGTGTGTCATCTGCGTGGCAGTGGAAGCTAATCTCATGTTTCAGATAATCACACCCAATGGCAGCATCCATCCAACCATCCATATTCTATCCCTTTACCCCCCACTCTGGGTCGGGGGTCGGGGGGCTGGAGTCTATCCCAGCTGCAATGGGTGAAGGCGGGGTACACCCAGGACGCCAGTCGCCAGCATGTTGCAGGGCCACATACAGAGACAGACAACTATTCATGCTTACAGTCACACCTAGGGGCAATTTAGCGTGCTCAACTGACCTATCTCCAGTGCATGCATGTTTCTGGTTGCGTGAGGAAACCAGAGCTCCCAGAGGAAACTCACGCAGTCATGGGGAGAACATGCAAACTCCACACAGAAAAACCCTACGCTCAATCTGGGAGTCGAACCCAGGACCTTCTTACTGTGCAGCAACAGCGCTAACCCCTGCGCCACCATGCCAGTGGCAGCATATACAATGTAAATAAAAGAGGTCCTAAAACAAAACCTTGTGGGACTTTGATATGCACTGCTTATTCCCCATTCACACTTAGAGCTCACCAAGATCAATATGTGATTTCTTTAAGAAATACTTAATAACTTCTATAAAGGCTTCTGGAAAATAACCAGTACTGAGAGAAGTTTATTGTCAATAAAAGAGGCCCAAGTATTATAGGTAAGACTTTAAGTAAGCTTGCAGGGACTGAAGCGAAGATGAGCAGCGGAGGTTCGTTCCATTCAGGTGTCTGATTTTCTTGGTAACGGCCACGTGGCACACGACGCCTGGATGTGACAGTCAGAGGCGGTAGGTTTGAAAATCCACGATGGACTGAAACCGTGACTGATTGATCCGCATGAAAGTGGGGAGTTACTGTATTTTTGACAGATTAAGTGAAAAACAATAAATAGGTTGAGTGTCGGAGTCTCTGCAGTTCTTCTTCTTGGAAGAGTGAAAAGATTCCAGCTTGGTTAAACACCATTTACGCTCTAATTTTGCTTTAAGGTCCATTATCCCAAGAAGCAAGCTTTTTCAGTCTAATTCTTTTACATTTTCAAGGTGCAATGTTATCTAGAGTGGAGATCTCTAAGCATTCAGTTAGGTTTTCCCCACTGGGCCAGATGGAGAGCCAACTGGGGTTGATAAATCTTATTATACATCTAATATGAGGGGATGTACTTACATCATAGCTGAGCTGAAGCTCATATGTAATGAGGTAGTGATCTGAGATTGCTGTGATTTGTGAAAGAATAGCTGTTATCCACAGTAACACCAAGGGTCAGGATTAAATCAAGAGTGTGACTGCAGTAGTAAGTAGACCCCATTACATTTTGAGTAAAACCCACAATATCTAGGATTGAAGCTAATGCAGATTTCAGTGGATCATGTCCTTTTTCAAAGTCGATATTAAAATCTCTAACAATTATTACTTTATCACTGTGTGCTGCTAGGTTTGCTATGAAGCAACTAAATTCTCATAAGAACCCAGTATAAGGCCTTTATGGCCTGTAGACAATGATTAGAGAAAAAGAGGTTTAATCTGCATCTAGATTAGTTAAGAAAATAATATCAAATGGAATTAAGATAAAACTTCTTATTAATTCATTAATACCCAGGGCTCTGTGAATGGTTGCTATGCCCCCTCTACCACTAGTAGTATTGTGCAACTGTCAATAAAACCCATTGTTTTCAGGGCACCATTTGGACATCCATCAGTTGAGTGCCCAAAGCCTGTGGTGCTTCAGGGCTATGCCAGGTTGGGATGGGGTCAGAGCATATCAGACATCATCTGGGCTAATTTACACACCTCTATAACTTTATTTTTAATAACCTCTGACTGCCGCAGACGAATGTCAGTAGCCCGTACTTAAATCACTATCAATCAGACCTATGACTAACTAACAGTTTCAGGTGGTTCCCTGTATTGTCCAGCACCCTGGCTCCCAGTATACATCTAATAACTGAATCATCAATAACCAGGGCACTTTTAACTGACTTCTCAGGCGCTTCAGTGAGTGAAGCAAACCTGTATGACATGTGAATGGCAGGAGGAGTGTGGTGCTCGCATGGCCCAGGAAGCTTTCAGACTTATGCTACCAAATCGACACCCAATCAACCTGCTTCTGGGGGCTCTACAACCAGAGTCAATTTATACTATACTGTGATATTTATACAAAATGTGCAACTTAGTCTGCTTACAGTTTACGTATATATGTATATTAAAATGCAGCTATACACACTTTATTCCAGATCTTACATTGTACATCCCTAGATATACTTAGGTATCCTTAGAGAATTTATTGTTATCTTAATACTGTATTGTGACAGTATTAAGCCAGTGCAGTAAAGTAGTCTAGTCTACTTTATTTTTGATTTTATTCTATTGTTTTCTTAATTTTGCTGCTCTTAACTCTGTACTGTCCACTTTCTGCCGTTACTAAACGAATTTCCCACTTGTGGGACTAATAAAGGTTTATCTTATCTTGTCTTATCTTATGCTATCCTCCCTCTGGATCCACACCTTTAACTGAGAAACCATCAGAGACAAAATGAATGGGCACTTCTGACAAATAAAATCACCACTATTACTAACAATGGAGAAAGAGGATGAACTGAACATGTAGTATTTAGAGCAGACAAGGAGCTCAGTGCCCCCAAACTAATACTTACATTGCTTATCAGTCAAGTCTTTTCTAGGTCTGTGATGCCAGCATGCTTTGATGAAGCCCACACTTTCTACTGGACCTCCAACACAGGCTTAGATCCAGACTCTAAAGCTATAGTTTTTATTCCTACTCTTACTTTCCACTTCAGAGGAAAATGGAATATCTTGCAATAGTGTAACGTTACATGTCATCAACACTTTGCTAAATACACAGACTGAATTGAAGTACATTTTCAGTGAGTTGCATTTTTGCTTAAATATTCCTCTCCCTCTCCTGACCACTATTATGGATTCCATCACTTCTTTAGGTCCACTCAAGGAAATGTTTACCTGAACATTATTCCAAAGATGCCCTTGCTGAATAGACGGTAATGCAATAGAAATTAAATCACTTGGCTAACTCTTCAGCTAAAATAGGGGCATTTTTTACTTTTCTTTATTTATTTGCTTATGAATACATTTTTATGTGGCATTACTCAAGGTTGTCATTAGGCCTGGGGGTCTAGTACTACAGGTGTGAAAATTTTGCGAAGAGCTTCGGATCTCAAAAATTTGGCAAGAGCAACGGTGCTCACCTGCCCCACAAAAAAAAACACACACACACACACACACACACACACACACACACACACACACACACACACACAGACGAACTGAAACCCCAATATTACCCACCTCCCGGTCAACAAGTCGAAACTGTTTTCCCAAATGTTGTAAAATCCACCTCTTCCATTTCTGTACAAATATAAAGAAACTGATTAAGTAAAATTGTGTTTTATTAGATTCTGAACTAAGATGGAGCCATTTTTTAAATGTGTCTGTATGCTGTACATACACACAGTTATTCTTCTTTAGAATTTAACTGAGAAAAGAATCCATGATTTTGAATGATCTTAATGAATGCATTTTATACCAAAGTAGTGAAAAGACCCACAGTTTAGCCCACATATACTGCTGTAGTCCGGACTGTCTGCAGCGTGTGTGTACTAAGAAGTGTATGCAACTATTTGTGAAAACTGTATTATAAAGACGGACATCAGCTTTACAGCAAATAAATACCCAAGACTACATAAAAAAAAAATCTATCTACTTTTTCACAACATTTTGTAGATGTTATAAAAAATTGAGAATTTTAAACATACTGAGCTCTTTACATTCCATCTGGACGCGCGCACACACACACACACACACACACTCATTCATTGGCTGCTCCTGATTGTCTTGTATGATAACAGTCATGATTATTTCATCACGGACTCTGCAGATTTCACACTTGTCATCAGTGCAGCATGGAACAAAAATCACTGCAATTACAATGAGAGGATCTTTCTGTTCTCACTTCTTCATGGGGAACGCTGTACATACACAAAATGCCAGACGCAACTCCCCATTAATGGTGACACACATCTCAGACAAATCATTTCACAACCTGTAATTCAGTTTTGCTGAAGTGCTAACATGGACTTGTACACTGAAAAGAATAGCAACAGTATATAGTTTTATTTTGAGAAATAAAACTTATTTTACAAATCTGCAAACACTTAAACACAGAAAAATACTGAAAGACTGCAGGATCAGGTAAACTCCTAATTCTAAACAAGGTTTTCACTGCTTGTCTGACCTTATCAGTTTGAAATGTTACCCTTCTCCATTTCCTATGAATGTACTATTGTTTATTTATTTATTTTTTTCCCACCTCAGTTTACACTTTAATTGCCACTAAAACATTTAAAAATGTAATAGAACACTAAACATAAAACAGTCAAAATACTATATGCATTTGAAAAAGGCAAGCTATATAACACGTTTTAATGTTTAATAAACAATAAAATAAAAGAATAATCATAAAACACCACACAATATCTCAAAAATAAAAATGATTCAAAAATCTAAAATATTTCACGTCTTTTTAAAAATGACTTTTTTAAACATACAAACAAGCCAGTCCTGTGATGAAAATGTCATGTGATCAATAGCGGTGAGGAAATAACAGGCAGAGAAGGACTGCTATCAGTGCCTGTGAAGTTTAGTGCTCTAAAGTGGATCATTATGTGCGATGTGGTCTGAGTCTATTTAAGTCAACAGGCTGGGTTATACCCTGGAAAAAGAAACATGCTCAAGTGTGTTGATTTAAGTGCTGGGAACGAGATGATTTTGTAGGTGAGGAATCAATAGAGCATGAGGACGGTGGTTTCTTCTCTAAACCCCCCAGCCTAAATTCAGGATGAAAGAGAGGCGGTCAGAGGTGGAGATAGACTGAATACAACAAGGAGAGAGCCTGCTTCACAGCTAAAGGGAGCAGACAAGAAAAAGTCCCAAAACATAATTTTAAGCTTTCTTTAGCTTTTTTTTTTTACTAACCAATCAACAAAAATACGTTTTACTGTCTGCAGATAACATAACTTTGCAAAAGAACTCCCGTGACTTAAAGATTTGCCAATTAGCATCACTTGTTATTTCACCAATTATCTCCAGCCTTGAGAACACACAATGCGGTGTGCAGTGTACCACACTTTGCTCTCCCATGCATTAACTTATAATGAATTTTATTGTCTTTGTTAAGCTTCTTTGCAATAGTTTCTCATTTTGGAGCCTCTCAGTATTACAGCAGCAGGGATTGTGGATGGAAATGCTTGCATAGTGCACAATCTCAGCCTTGGGGACAATTTCAATTATGGTTTGTGTTTTCATGGTCAGTCATTGTATCCTTTGCATCTATCCAATGATAGAGAGTTACAACTGAAACAAAAAAAGGAAGCTGCCCTAATTCATTTACAAACCTGATGTCATCTCTGATCCCCCAGCTCCAAAAGAAGACATAATTATATGCATATTATATGCCTCCCAGATTCTCCTACCTCTCATTAGTCCAAATGAGTGAGGTTTGCATTCCTCTATAGTTGTTCTATCTGACTTTCTACATCAGTGGCATTACGTCTTAACTGGCAGCAAACATAAGTAAGAACAACACCCACCAGCTTTCAAGCACATGCACTCTACTGAACTTTAAATGGAGCCCATATTATTTTCCTGTTGTCGCATAGAACATGCAGTGAAGTGAACAAAGTGAACAAATGGTTCTATGAAGCAATGATGCAGACTGACTCAACTTTTTTATGAGTTTTGTTTGTATTTTATTGCCTGGAGATTTTCGTGAATAACCACAGTTCTCACAACTGTTTTCAAAACAGAAAAATATGGCCACATGGTAGAGAAGGAAATATAACCAGAAGTCCTTCTCCTTCGTCTTTAAATGTTATTAGCAGTATAATGACAACCTGTGAAGTCTATGTTCTTTTTTTTTGAGCAACTGCTCCAGTATTAGACACGCTTTACAGAATGGCAGCAAAACCAAATGAGGAAAAAGCAAACAAGCATATGTCAAGAATGAAAACTATGTGTGTTATTTACCCTTAAAATGTAAGGGGCACGGATCCATGCCAGAAGCAAAAAGTAAAATGTTGTCATTCGTCAAAACAGCTCTTCATATGGAGGTTCCCCCGGTTTGTGTTGCTCGAGGTGCCAGACGTCATGCTGGGCTTTGTTTGGTGTTCCTATGTCATGCTGAACCAAAGTTATTGTCATTTTAAAAAGATCTAATGATAATAACATTCGTTACTGATTAAACATGTGAATGCCTAGAAAGAACAAAAGTTTCTTCTATTTTAGCTCTTAGAAACAAATGAAAATAAAACACATTGAACCCGGGAACACTTTCAGAATAGTCTCCGCCCACAAGTGGGTGGGGAAAATTGGCAGAGGAGGGGGTTCGGAGAGCGGCCGAGCGGTGACACGCCGAGAGGAAGAGCAGCAAACGGCAAATGTGTAGGAGAACAAACACCGGTTCTAGACTGATTTACACCATTTGTATTTACTGAAATCAGATTTTACTGATGCACACTGAGTTCTAAGGTTTAATCTCATACCATCTTATATTCTGCTGCCTTTTTAGGACTGGGTCATGGTGGTAGCAGGCTGAGTGGAGAAGACCAGATGTTGCACAGTCACATCAATTCAGGGGATCCCAAGGGATTCCCTGGTGAGATATATAACCCTCCCAGCGTGTCCTGGGTCTGGCCTATGGACTCTTCCCAGTTTGTGGTGCCTGCAACATCTCCACAGGGAGGAAGACCAGGAGGCATCCTTACAAGATACCCAAACAACCTCAACTAGCTCCTTTCAATGCAGAGGAGCATCCAGGCCCAGCCTGAATATCTGAGCGCCTCACTCTCTCCCTAAGGGTGTGCCCAGCCACCCTCCAGAAAAATCTCATTTCCACTACTTGTATCTGCAATCTCATTCTTTCGATCACTACCCAGAGCTCGGGAGGTGAGGGTTGGAACAAAAATCGAACATCGGTAAATTGAGAGCGTAGCCTTTTGGCTCAGCTCACTGTTCTCCAGAACAGTCTGTTACAGCAATCACATGACGTCTGCCACTGCCCCGATACATTTGTCTATTTATCATTTCATTTTTCCAGGAACAACACAGCAGAGTCACTGCTAAGATCCCTAACATGAAGTTTTAGCCACAGTAATACAGGCTAGATATGTAGAAATACAACCTGGTTTAAATATTGTCCATTTCACAGATAAAAACATCTTCACAGTTCTGTTTTGCTTCAATAAAAAGACGGATGTGAGATGAATTAAGTGTAAACTTCAATGGATACAACAGGGCATTTTCTTTTGGAAGCATAATGCAGTCAAATCTGATAAATGTCAATATGTCACAAAATCATGTTGCAATTTATTATGTACAACAAATTATATGGATCAAACATAATGCAATAATAGCATTGTGAGGACTGAATTTCTACCCCTACCCTTTTCAATTAGTAACAATAACATAGTCAATGCATTATCAGCTGTAAACTCAACATTACAAAATGAATCTAATCTCCAATCTAAATTCATTAACGTAAATGAGATTTTGCCATCATTTTGTAAAGCATGTAGAACCTTCCAACAGTTGCTACAAAGAAAACATTTATAGAGTATGGAGTTTTGAGACATCAATTAGGTCTACCATTTGCAATATCATGCAGTTTTCTAATCGAGTTCTAAAGCGTTATTATCATTATACAGCCACATAAAAAACAAGAAACCACTTAATCCTTTTTCTCTGGTCACTGTTTGTAGAGCAGCTTTTCTATGCACTGTCTTCCAGCAGCTTCACTCCTGATTCAGTTTCTGCTGGATGGAACAGTCACACATACACACATTCTGCTCTTAACATCACTATTTTAATTGTTGAAGTTGTAAACATTTCCCAGTACATTACATGTATTAATTTAAAATTTTCTCCAAACAGTTTTTGGAATTGTGAATCAAATGTGGTCAATAGTGTATAAAACACTCCCACAAACCAGAAAAAAATGATGCGGTCTCTTGGGGTTTTTTTTCATTGGTTTATTAATATTATGTGCAAAATTCTTATGTGCAATGTCATGTAGTTTTCATTTTGGATGCTAAAACATTTTATGTGCAATATTTTATTATGTGCAGTAGTTTTACCATGTGAAATATCACTAATGTCAATATTACTGATCTATTACAGATGATGTACATCTGTTACTGTATTACCAGTAATTCACTGTAAGTTACCTATCCATAGTATTAATACTCAGCATTTGTGTAAATAGCGTAGTGCACTTCATAAAGAGTATTTCCTACATATTTTTTTGGAGTTATTTAGACTTTATGTTTTATATTGTTCTTGTCTCTGTGTCTCCAAGTGTCTGTGCAGTCGTGACATAAGCAGTTTCCTCCGGGAACAAAAAGTTTTATGATTCGGATTCTGAAACTTCTGCAAAACACATCAAGCAGAATTATATGGCAGGAGTCATACTGGTGAAGTGAGTCAGTGAAATATTCTATAAATTAGTTTAAAGATAACACTTGTAGGTTCACATTTAATACTCATTGACATATTAAAACTGTATCAGGATTTGGGGCCTTTAGAAAAAGTGAACTTATTCAGCCCAGCACTTCTGCTAAAAGCACTTTTTAGCAGTTAAACTGACCTAGAAATGCAATTTCAGATGCAGCCCCAGCCACATTATTCACCAGAGATAGAAGCAGTACAGAATTGCATCAATGTGTCAAGATGCTTTAATCTGAAGGTGGAAATTCAACAGCATAGATTTTGAAATGTTCAGTAGTATTTTTGTAAATACAATAAGTTTATCATTCATAGAGGAGATGAGTATACCCGAAACCCCAAGAGCACTCGCTTATAGTGAAAAAACGCGAATATGTTATGTGGTAAAAAAAATGCCGAAAAATGCATTTTTTAATAGTGTAAACCCTAAATATGTCCACAAATATGCTCCCAAAACACTAATTTCATTTTAAACTCAACTTAATACTTTACCCTTAAAGAAAAGGGTTTGTACTGTAAAGTTTACACTGAACTACCGCCGTGCTAGAATGTAAAATACTGATGTTACCCCAGTATAGACTGTACTCCCGCCTCTGAGTACAACTGACTGTGACGTCCGGGCCTTGTGCGCCACGCCCCCTCATCCTCCTGCTGGTTGTTTATGTTTGGTCGCGATGCTGAGCAGCGGAGGTTCATTCCGTTCAGGTGTCTGATTGCCTTGCTAACCGAGGCCTGGACGTCACAAAAGAAAAAAAAATGAGGTGGATATCTGCAGTTTCCGCGACAGTGCTGGGGTTTCAGCGAACAATTCTTAGTTCGTTTTTTAGAAAAAATCTGTGAGAGACTGAAGTCGCGACTGCTGAGCCGTGATTAAGTAAAGGGTTACTGGATATTACTTTACAAGTAATCTGTGTATTTTTTCAAATAATTCTCAGTTGTACTACTAAATAAACAAACAAATAAATAAACATCATGCCATCATGCCAGAATCATGCCAAAATTTGAGATTTCATAATGCAGTTTTCTAAAGAATCAGATATACTTCCTACTACTCTTCATCTGGGGGACAGTAAATCCCCATGCTCAACACACACATACACGCCATCAACATAGTGAAGCAGCCTGCCTTTACATGCCACAGTGGATGTGTAACCAAGCATGCTCCATCAGCCCCATTGTTGCTTGCGGCAGCATAGATCACCCACTGATCAAAGCAGAGCAAAATATTCAGCCCTGCCGTTCTTCCTACTGAGAGGGTTATTACTGTCCACTACGTGCCAAACAGTGTCAAACTGATGCCATGATCCTTCTTTACAGGTGAATGGTAGAAACCTGGGGATTAGAGCTTCACTGCACATTTTAGACCACACAGTCATGGACAATATAGCATCATAAACTTATCCATCCTTCTTCATCGGGTATCATGTCATCTGCTGTAAGTAAAGGCGACTGACAGTACTCCTCCCCCAGACCAGGGGTTGAAAGTGACAAAAGATTCATTTCTAGGAGGCCAAAAGCCACCAAAACTGTAATGCAATCTGAATACAAGGGCGCATGTTTGAGCAAGCATGTTTCTTCTGGTGAATGAAATTATCGCAAACATAATGAAGTGGGATTTGCTGCCTTCCTACTTCAAGTGTAAAGCACTCTATAAAAAGAATCACTCTAGTCATTTCCACTGTACAGGTGTAACAAATGCAAGCATCTTTAACAAAATCATGGTGGCTGGATATGTATAGAGACAGAAAAATGTTATTCAGTCAGCCAACCTTTAATAGAGAGTACATTTCAGAGCCCATCAGACATACATTTTGTGTATTTTCATCAATAAAAATACTACTAAGTTTTGATATTTGATTGTTGGTTTAGCCACATTTTGAAATAACCACAACTTTTGGTCTATTTTTAATCATATTTTCATATAACGTTTTGAAGCTGTTGAAGCTGATGAAGCCATATGAACATAAAAATATATTCATGGTAAATAGTAAATTTACAAATGTAGTCAGGAGATATCAGATTTACTGCACATAAGTACTGAAGTTTCTTGTTTAAAGAAAAAAAAAAGATTAACCCATCACTGGTACCTTATTTCTGCTCTTTTCTTTTCAAATATTTATTACAAAGTTGATTTTATTTTCATAGTTATTAGTAGATTTTCTACTCATGTTTGAATTGTTAATTAAGTGTGTAGTTATTATCAACCGGTTTAGGATTAGGATTAGATTTCATATTTGGGGTAAGGTTAAGGTTAGAGCTAGGTTTATGGCTTACATATCCTGCTCAATTTGCTGAAGGTTCATCAAACTGCAGGTCCGGTTTTGTATGGATTTTCATCCGCCTTGCACAACCAGGTGTGAACTATGCTTAAGGTTCTAAAAGTTTTTGAGAGACTTCCTTCAACACCAGCAGCCACTGCAGTTAGACAGAGGAACAAGCCTTGAGCACATGATGAAAGAATAAGTCCCATCAGTATAACACAGTTACACTGCTCATGACATACATCTGGCTGGAGATGAGCATTTCCAAAACATCTACAGTTGACCATGGAAATAAAGTGTTAACCTTTTCAGGTATTCCAGTCGTTCACCTCAATTGTAAATCCAGGTCAATTAAAAATGTTGATGAAACATACACTGTGTTCCAAATTATTATGCAAATTATTTTTTTCTCTGATTTTCCTAAATAGTCGATGCAAATGACATCAACCATTACAGTATAATTCAAGTCATCAACCATTAGAGTGTAATTCAAATGTTACTGAACAAAACAGCCAATGATGACAGCATTTTTTTCAAAAATACAAAACTTAAAATGCACTGTTCCAAATTATTATGCACAACAGAGTTTCAAAACATTTTATAGGTTGTAAAGAAATGAAATGGTCATTTGTTGAATTTGTAGCATTAGGAGGTCATATT
>JBBPCX010000114.1:40951096-40965352 GCA_037974365.1 Hydrocynus forskahlii | reverse complement strand
TTTTTCCTTTAATTGGGCTCACCTGGCAAACTAATTATCACAAGTGTCCGAGATTGATTTCAGTGATCCAAAGAGCCCTAAGACATAATACCATCCATGAGTTTAATTGAAAAACAAAACATTTCATCTTTATGACACTTAAATACAATTTGCACAATAATTTGGAATGTGGTGTATATTCCATGATGATGTATTTATAGCTATAATACTACCACTAATAATAATAATAATAATAATAATTGAATATCTAAGGGTGAGTTGTTTCAGATCTTTGGTGCATAAAAGCAGAAGCTGCTCCTCCATTTTTCTTGTATTTTAGTTTTGGAATGTTAGCCAGTGTTTGAAGGACCTATCTGGAACATATTCTGACAAACATTTTGAAATATATGAGGGTGCATCTACATTAAAAGCTGTAAATACTTAAAAAAGTATTTTAATTTCACATCTAAAAGAAACAGGTAATAATGTAGTCTTGCCAGAGCAGGGGTAATATGCTCAGTTCATCCATTGCGTGTAAGCATTCATGCTGCTGCATTATGAACAAGCTGTAATCCGTCTATTGTCTTTGTAAGTAATCCTGTGAATAGTGAATTACAATAGTCTAGTAGCGAGAAAACAAAACCTTGAGTCGACTTCTTAGCATCATGCTAGGAAATGGTCTTACACAAGCTATGCTTCTAAGGTGAGAAAAAGCAGTATTTGCGACATTGTTAAAATGTGAACTCCCAGTAAAGAATAACACCTACAATTTTAACCTCACTTGTAGTCTGTGGCACCAGATTGCCTAGTCTGTTTAAAACTGTGCTTTTTAACTTTTTTAGCTTATAAAGAGTTTTGCTCTTCATTCAGTTTTAAATTCTTATAATCCAGTGTTCAGTGTTACTCTTTTACCATTTTTTGAGTCACGAGATTTTTCCCGCAACACCAGCTCATGTCAATGGCTGCCTTGTTTATTTACACCACTGGGGTTCTCTGGCACTGCAGGTATGCATAACTGTATATTGTCAGCATAGCTATGAATGTTGATTCCATGCTCTGTAATAATTTTACCCAGTGGCAGCATATACAGGAGAACAGGAAGGGACCCAGAACATAACCCTGTGGTACATCAGAACAAACATCATGTATTTTTGTTAAATGGTCCCCCAAGCTATTAAAATACTGCTTTGCATAAAACTATGTTGTAAACTGAGTAAACAAATCCTGATAAACCAATCCCTTTTAAAAGATGATTTAACTAATAATGTGATAATCTGCAAACATTGCATCAATTAAATCTAGTGGTACAAGAACTGAAACATCACCAGACATGTCAGCAATGCTGTTTCAGAGCAGACTGAAACTTCTCATAAAGATTACTATCTATTACACTTTTTCTAATTTTTGCTGATCAGAAGCAAGTTGAAAATGGGTCTAAACATACTGAGCATAGAGGTTGTGTTTCTTAAGTTGAAGCTGCTTTATGTGTTCTTGGAAAAAATGTCCATTTACAATCAGGATCTCAAGATATGCAAACCGTTAAAATTTTCAAGTGAATACTTTCTTTAAAGATAGGTATAGGAACAGGATCAAGGACATTTATAGTTTCTAAAGATAATGCTTTTCAGAGTTCACGTTGAATCATTTTACTGATTTTGTGGGATCCAAGACTGTACCTACTGTGAAAGTTGTGCCAGATTGAATATTGATGATTGTTGTTTTATAAAAATTCAAATCCCTTACATTTTGAAAGGGATGCATTGAAAGGCCAGCTAAATGAGGTAAAAATGTTCAAAAGGTGATATATTTATAAAAGAGTATTCTAGGGTTATTATTACTACTGATAACTGTTGCAAAATGTGTCTGTCTCTCATGACTTACAGCTTTGTTATAAATATCAGTAGCTTTTTAAGAACATGGTGGACTGTTAATTTAGTTTTCCTCCACAGACGTTCAGTTTTACCGCAGTCTCTTTTAAGGTGATGCACATGCTAATTTCTCCATGGTACATTCTTCATAATGTGTTTCTTCTTAATTGCTTCTGGAGCAGCTACATCTAGGGCAGATCTTAGACAGCTGTTAAAATGAATGACCTTTTCATGGCCAGTTAGTGTTTCGGGGGGAACAGTCATCTCATTTAAACCATTAGCAAATCTGCCAGCAGTTGCTTCATTAATACAAAGTTTATACATTTAAGACTTTTTTTAAGTACTGCATATACAGTATTGTGCAAAGGTCTTCAGACACCCCTAATTTCTTCATATTCTGCTTACAAATTGTGAGACTTTCTTGTATTTTTAATGTAGTCTTTTAATGAAGGATTTTTTAATTTAGTCTTTTTTATTTAGTCCAGTCCCTGAAACTGGCTGCTTTCAGAGGAATGTTTTTTGTTTGTTATGCAACACATTGACCTATGTATGAATCATTCAAGCAGAACAAAGATCATCTTACTTAAAGCCTGAACCATTGAAGAAACAAGAGCAGATGATTCCAGATGATCAAGTGGTGATCAGTATACTGGTGGTGCTGAATGCTGAGTGGTTTTAACACAAGGGCAATATGTTTTCTTTTTTTACTGTTATGGTTTTAATAAATAAAACTGTAGTACGGTGGATATGAACCTCAGCAAGTTTTAGCCAATGACACAAAATCTAATCCATGACCAGTGTCAGATCATTCAGATCAAAACTTTTTGGTGTTCAGCGCTCTAGATTGTTCAGGGCAATCTTGAGTTTACATGTTTGTTGTCTCTGTGATATTGAGCAGTCATAATGTAGGTGAGACTTTTTTCCAATTTTCCTATTTCTACTCGCCATTGCATTCATTCTTCTTAGCACAGTTACAGGAGAAACAGTCTGTAAAGCTAAGCTGGGGTTTGATATGATGTTTGTAAGCTATGGAGCAACCAAGGAATTGTTCATTCTTGTACTGTGCCAGTGAGGCAAAGGGAGGAATTTTAGTGTTCATTTTACTTCTTCTACTTTGTGTAAATCTCACATAAAACTTTTTTCCTCTCTTAAACCTTTGTCCCTAAAGCACAAACGGTGTCACAGCTCAAGAAACAGTGGAACTGACTGACCTGCTCAAGGGGCCCGGACTAATAGATTTGCGTTGGTGTAAAACCAAAAGTGTGCCATTTTTTAGGAAATACAGTGTAGCTACATCATTTGTCACATATATCCAATCTCACACTTTTTTTCTCTGCTCCCACACCCTTAACATTTTTCCAAAGTTCATACTTCCCTTTTGTTAAATTCTCACTTTTTCAGTCAGTCTTTCATCTCCTCTACTCCTCACTCTTTCTAGTTTCTAGCCTCCTGCATGCAATCTGCACTTCTTTTTCCACTGACTCTTCATTTCTGTTAAGTCCATCCTCATTCCCCTTGTCCTTCACTCTCTGTTCACTGCCCTCTGAGCAACCTCGACTTTCAGTTTCTTCATCACTTTCCTCAACTTCCTGCTTAAATACTTGTGTCCTCCCAGTCCTATCTGCTTTTCTCTATCTCCTCCCTTCCCTTCTGTCTACCTGTCTTCTTCCCTCTCTCCCACTGTGTGGTTGAGGTGATTGCATTGTAAAGTCCACCACCTGTGCGGTCCTTCGAGACTGCTGTCTGATTCTCAGGCGCAGATTGCCTAGGAGTGGAGGGAGCATTTTCTCTGAGCCTCAGTGCAGCAGACACAGCGCAGAGACATATGCCTGGTGTCAAACATACTGCTGACGCCACAGTCTTTCGATATTGCTGTTTTACCTGCTTTGAGAGCACTTTATGAAACTCATTCAATAGAGATATTCTTTTTTATGGCCCTATGACAACCAAAGCAAATTTTAACCCTTGTACAACATTTGGTTGTCCATAATTTTAGTGGCTAAGATTTCTAGAGTCAATGAAACCTAAACAAACACAAACAAAAATAAACCTTTGGTCCTTAAATGTCCCCCCTTCATTCACTCTGTTTCTTTCGTCTTTACAACTGCCCAGAAGGTTATTTAAAGCAGAAACACAGCAGAGCTTTTGTTTCCCTAAATAACCTTTCAATGGATGGTTTAAAGAACATTTCTGTAACGAGGTCTGAGTGTGAAGAACCTTTTAAGCAGTCCAAATGATGTCCAAACACACTCAAAGCAATATGTTTTTACAAGCCTGTACGGCATGTAAGTGCCACTGCAGCTGCCAAGTGCTGATATGATCACTTTCAGTCCAGCAGGTTCACAGCCACTGAATGTGATGTAGCTGTGAAAAAGGGGAAATAAAGCCGTGGTTCATCTCTGTCTCACTTTTCTCAGGTCACAAAATGGCAGCTTCATAATGCAACAGCCTTTTCATGCTACTGAGAGAGAGACAGACAGAGACAGCAAGAGAGAGAGAGGGGGAGAGAATGGACATAATGAATAGCTTCATTTGCATGCACAAGCTGGTTTGGAGGGTCTATCGGAGCAAATTGCTTTATCTGAAGTGAACGTGACCCCAGCAAGCAGCTGAGTTTTGCAAATAAGCCATTATCCATTGAAAAACATAATTACATCGTTAATGCCCGTCGCGGAAGAGACCTTCACCGAGGGTAGATGCGATGCAAGGCTCTAATTGCTAAAGTTATAAGACTTCAACATTTCCTCAGCCTGAGCCTATACTGCTGAGCTTGGCACTTATACAGCCGAGACCAATGATGTGTCTAAAATTGACATGCTACACAATTACAGGGGTGGGAAATTACAAAGTACAATCCTTTGATACTATACTTAAGTATAATTTTCAAGAACCTGTACTTTATCTGTAATTTAGTTTGTCTTTTAATCCTTACCTTTCTAAAGAAAAATCTATTTTCTATCCACTACATTTCAAAACAGATTTTGCATTTTGGAAATAATAAGGTGGATTTTCATATAAGGCATCTCTCATTAATTATGTGTGAAATTCCTATCAAATCTTATGAATATGACAAGAACTAAGAGGTGAATGATACTTTGACACATTTTTTGTGTTTCAGATTCATCCATGATTGGCTTTTTGTACACCTAGATTCAGGTGTTGTGTTTTACACCAAAAAGGAGGGTAGAGAGACAAGACAACCGACCGTGTAACACCCTGCCTGGTTTTATGGGACTTTTATTTTGACGATTCTGTGTTCTCCCTCTTCCTTTATCCTCCTTCAGGTTTGAGGAATGAGTCCTATTAGTAGAGATCTATAACATCTCTCGTTTATGTCCATCCTTTCAGTTCTTCCCCTCTGTGACTGTTTATATCACCTTTCATGTTCTGGTTTTACTTGTGTCTGTCTTGTGCTTCCCTGTGTGTCGAAGGCCCCTTCAGCTGTTGAAGTCTGCTACTCCCAGGGCCCAGTGTGTCTGGTTCACACCAGCCTCGTTGCTCAGGACCATGCAGTCTGCCCGTATTGCTTGTGGTAGTCTCCTTGTTAGCTGCCTTGGACCGTGAGTGTACACTGTGTGTGGGCTTTCTCGTCAGGAGTGCATGGCCCGTCTCCACAGCAAGTTCTGGTGAAAGGTCTTGAGTGTGGCTGTGGGGCCTCCTTGTTAAGTGGGTAGTGCAGCCCTCTTGTGAGATGTGATGGCCTATGGGCCTTTCACATCAGGTTTGTGTGGAGTTCTGTGATGAGGCCTACCTTGTGTGCCACAAATGGCTGCTGGGCCTTCTTGCTAGTTTGTGGCAGACCCCACCTGACAGATTCAATGGCCTTGCCCATCAGCGAGCTCATGGTCTTCTGGGTGGCTGGTTTATGCAGGCCCACTTTTCAGAAGGGTATCTGTCTGGCTCCTGGTCCTGGGACAGCCTCTATTACATGGATACCATAGTTATCCTCATTAAATGTGTTCATACCTGTAAAGGTTTTCTGTGAGCGCCCTAGGATCTGAATCCTGTGTTTACGGGTCGAAGCTTGTCTGGTCTGTATTTGAACCTTGCCTGTTCCAACTCCTGTTGTCCCTTTGTCGCACAAGCCAGTGCTCCATATCCTTTTGTTGCTTGCTTTTCCTGTTTTCTACCCCCAATAAACCCAGCTTCTGCATATGTGTCCCATTCTCTACACTTTCCACATGACCGCGTAAAGTAGCCAGGAAACAGATTAGGAAACATCTCTATACTGTGATGGCCTCCGAATGTGAAATGCAATTTAGGTGTCATTTAAAAAGTTTACCTCATGTCAAAATAGCATTCACGAAAAATTAGCATGACCAAATTATCGCCAGTGGTACTGATGGAGATCATTTTATCTTTAATAAAAGAACGTTCTCACCTACCAAAGGCATGGTCCCAAACACTTGTGACTAGTTTTGGACTCATTAACTCAAACATACATATACAATTATTAGGTTTCTTGCAAAGTCCTGCCTTTTTTTGTGCAGCTCTGAGCCATTTTCCTAATTAGATGTTTACATTCTGTCTGATATTATGACCCTTAGTATGCATGGGTCCTACTGTCTCATCATTGTTGTTACATAAGTGGAAAAAGTTCTGAATATTCTACTTACTGCTTAGGAGAAGTAATTTGCTTTTATGTGTGTGCACATATACACAATACAGACTTAAAATATTTCTCAGCTGTCCTCATCTTTGGAAGTAAGCTAAATAATTCAGATTTGATTTTGCATAGTGCTTGCTTTCGTAGTCATGAGGACACTACATCTGTTCTCTCCCATTTGGGATTGGCCTACACTGGCCCCAGCTCCACACTTGCTCCACCTACTCATAATTCCACATACCTGTGACTAGTTTTGGGCTCATTAGCTCAAACATATATTCCCTATTATTTGGCTTTGCATCTTGTGAGATCTTCCAACAATTTTGTGAAGTTCTGAGCCAGTCTCCTAATTAGATTTCATTTATCCCCTCATTGCAGCGACTCCTCTGTATGTATTGACTCTTCTGTTCTGTTTTGCTGCGTTTTGATCATGATCCGTTTTTGTTCTGGTTTGTTATCCTTTCACAGTTGACCAACTTCTTCAAAAGGCACAAAGCTGAACTGTGAAAGTGAAAAGGTTCTTCTCCCAGCTCGACTTCACAAAGAATTATAATGAGGGAGGGTAATTTTGTTGGGTGAAAATTACTACCCTTACTTACCTAACCTCTTCCCTCAGATGGCAGTAAGCAGACAGTCTTTGACAAAACTGTTATGTTGTTAATAGGCTGGAGTCAGAAGATAACTCAAATTACTGAAACTGGGGCATTCAGCTAGGTGGCCCTTTCCTTATACAAATGTATAGTGTCAGAAATATTGGAAAAATATTTACAAGCTGAGGATAAATTAGATATGAGGATAAATTGTAAATATGTGATAGCTAGTATGAAGTTCTGGGCTATTTGTGGCTAGACAGTGAGCTGTACAGATGGACACAGGAGGTTCATTCCACCACCTGGGTGACAGGACAGTGTACAGTAAAGTGACCGTTCTGTCATACGTGAACACAGCACAGTGTGAACAGCATGAAATTCTTCCTCTGCATGTAACCCATTCACCAAGTGAAGCCGCGGGCAGCCAGGAACACAGCGCACAGGGAGCAGTGTGTGGGGACAGTACCTTGCTCAGGGCACCTCAGAGGTGCCACTAGCAGTCTTGGGATTTGGACCCATGACTTTCTGATCGCAGGGCGAACTGCTGCCCCAAAACTGCCAGTCCCTGGGTGGGCTCAAACCACCAACCTTTCAGTTAACAGCCAAACACGCTAACCAACTGTGCCACATAGGACAGAGGAGAGTCTTGATGTTTGTCCTTCATGCATCTTGAGGGTTCCTGGGTCAAGTCAGGTCATAAGTGAAGTGTGAAAGGCTTGAGGAATGGTTTGGGTTTTGACTAGTGATATTTTGCAGTAGTGGGGTGAAGACTGAGGAAGAGCTGTGCTGCCACATTCTGGGTCTTTTGCAAGGTCCCAGTGGGAGACCTGTCAAGAGAGGGTCTCAGTTAAGTCCCAGTCAAGCTGTAGTCTACTTTCTAGAGAGAAATGATTCAAGGGTTTTTAAGTATTAGCTGGCTTGTGTGTATTCCCACAACTTTGCAGCCAAGTTACATATCAAATTCTTCTAATTGCCTTTCTGCTGCTCCAGCACCATGGAAAAGTAGATGTGTAGTTTTAATGTTGAATTTTTACAATGAGAGCAGTGTTTTTGAAAACTGTTTTCAGGCTGTTTCTCACCCATATCTTCCAACATTTGGGGTTTAGGTTTAGCGGTTCATTATGAGTCTATAGTAAGAATTTCTTTCATTCAGGCATTTAAAGCACATTGTTGTACCTAAGTAGAACAATGCACATATTTACAGAAGACTCAATACAATGACAACACCTGCATGTTGTTGCTAAACTGTGTTGCACAGATCAAACATTAACCTGCAGGCTATTGAAGCAGAATAAAAGCGTGGCATCATACAGAAACAGGAGCAGAGAGAAAGAACGAATGTGCTGAGATGAAAAAGAACTAGAAAATACCAGCACTGTACTTCACCCGCAGTTAGCATCTAGTGCACGTCTGCCAGTTAAACTAATCCCAGAGAGCATGAGCAATTCTGCCAAGCCTGTCCCCAAGGGCCTCCTCAGAAAAGAGTGCTATTTTAGAGGCAGGATCTTTCCCTGGTCTACTAGTTTGGTAGAAAAGGCATGCTGTTCTGAAGTGCTTGGGTATTAGAAAGTTACAATGCATTTTGTGAAGATTTGGAGAGTGACATTTTTTGTTGTTTTGCTCTATAGCACACAGATTTCCAGCCTTATTCCTGGAGCCTACTTGCCTCTGGACCAAAAGGTCATGGATTCGAATCCTAACTTCAGGATACCACCTATGGGTTCCTGAGCAAGTTGTTCCAAGGAGACTGTCCCATGTAGTTAGGGAACGGAAATCGCATCATTTGTTTGTTAAGACAGAGCTATCAAAAGCCCTACAATTGACTCTACATGTAGCATTTTCACCTGGAGTCTTATGCAGTTTTTATTTTAACATGAAGACCATGTGTCAGTGCCAATAAAGAAAATCAACACAAAGTTGAAAAAAAAAATCTTACGATCTTGCAACAAAACTTTAGTTCAACTGCTTAGTACATTTTCGACCGGCAAAACTAACTACAAAGCCATATCCAGCATTAAGATGTGATCATCATCATATGTCGGTGTGATCTCAGAGGGTTCACCACAAGCTACTGGTTAAAACTGTAGCTTGAAAGTTGAAAGGAAGGCTATGGATACATTTCACTTACTGAAAACAAGGCAAAGGGCAAACAGGCCCCAGAACTGCCTGTCAGAACACCAGAGAACATTCCTGGAGACTAGTGATGTCTATAGGTCACGACAGTCATTGATTAGATGATGGATTAAAAGATTATAAAGTGGATTAAAGGAGCAAACGGGGTGGTGGTGGGGGGTGGGGAGTGAGGGGTATTCAAGCAAATTTCATGCAGAAGTACTTCATTTTGTCTACCAGTGGAGAGATTATTACTTTTTTTGTGATGTTTCTTTTGGGTGGGGTGGGGTTTGGGGGGACTTGGGTAATTTGTAGGTGGTGGGCAAATACATCTGGCCCAGTTTCTCCAAGAGATCTTAGTCCCATGCCCTGAGGAGGCAAAGAATGAAAAGGACTATGATTTCCAAAAGTTCACCCATTATAAAATGTTAAAGCAGTTAAATGCATTTTCACCTCCTAATCCATGGTTTCATTTCAGATCCAGTGTTCACGAATATCAGGGCACTGTGTGGAAATACTTGCATTAGATTGACTTTCTTCATGAAGTGTCTGTCAGTCATGCCCCCTGCTTCATTTGGTGAATGGGTTAAATGCAAAGAAAGAACTTCACACTGTGTGCTGTGGTGTGTTCTTGTGAGACTATAAGGGGGCCCTTTACTGCAATACCACTATGGCTTCAGACATGTAAAATATTTGTATATGTGACCCCCTTGCTACAATAGCAGGCAGGCTCCGAGGTTCTCAGCAGTCAATGTTGAGCTGACTGGATTTCCTCTCTTCTATTTAAAGTGTGTAATAAATGGACAAATATGTGGTGCAGTGCTTCCACTGAGGAAATACTATACTCTTAACTTTGCAGTATGCTATGCACTTCCCCAGAAAATTGCAGTACAGTAAACCCCCGCTTTTTCCAAGAGCACCCATATAGTGAAAAACGCGACGTTGTGAAGTGGTAAATAAATGCCTAAAAATCCCTACTTTTACAGCATAAACTCTAAATATGCCCCCAAATATGCTCCCAAAACACTTTAATTTCATTGTAAACTCAGCCTGATACATTACCCTGAATAAAAATGTAAAGGTTAACCCGTATCCGTACTGTACAGTTTACACTGAACTTCTGCAGTGCTAGAATGTAAATACCGATGTTACCCCTGTATAGACTGTACTGTAATTAATGCATGCACGTTTTCTTTAGTATGTGCTGTCATTTTCTTTGGTATAAACAGGTAAATACAGTAATAAATTCATTTAATTTACAGTAATAAAAATACAGGGCTTTAAGAAGAACAAAATAAAAAACACAAGAACACTGGAGACGCTCCGTGGGGAAAATTCTGGACTGCAGCTGCGTCGAAGGGCAGCAGCCAATCATCAGCAAGGAGAAATAAATAGTTTTCTTGGATTGACTACTTTAAAACTTCCCGTCTCTGAGAACAGTGGTATTTCACTGTCCCAAGACGTGCTTTCTTTTTGTTTCTCTCCACAGTACCAAAACATTTATAGATATTTTTATATGAAAATGTAGCTGAATTTATATGAATATTTATGTTACATTTATGTTATATTTTTCTTAATAATTTAGCACTTAAATGTACGAAAATGTATATATTGCCAGGAAAAAAGCTGTGATGTCCGGGCCTCGTCCGCCACGCCCCCTCATCCTCGTGCTGGGTTTATGTTTGGGCGCAGTGCTTAGCAACCAGCAACCCAGCATCACAATGAGGGGGCGTGGCGGACGAGGCCTGGACATCACAAAAGCAAAAAAAATGCAGAGGATATCTGCAGTTTCCGCGTGAGTACAGGTTTCAGCGAGCAATTATTAGTTCAGTTCTCAGAAAAAATCCACATTGGACTGAAACAGTGACTACTGATTCGCATTAAAGTGGGAATTTACTGTATATTGTCAACCAATCCAAATCAAGTGAAGTGAACAGCTATGTTTGGAGACTTGAACACAGATTACATTTATTCATAAAATAAACAATTCCAAATTCCAACATATAACCCTACTGGATGGTATTTTGTGCACTAATCACCTCTTTCTTCAACGTTAGACTCTCAACATGTCATTAAACCAAATCAAACCCACACACTTCTGCGTTTCAATTGGTAAAATGATGGAGATCAGTTAGGAGTTACCCAACAGGGATAACTTGACTCAAAAACTGTGTTCAACCCTGGCAATCGCTGCTCCTCATCCCAGAACTGATGTTTAAAGCACAGCATTCATGTTACCAGGCAACAGTGGTGTTGAAGCTATGCCACAGCAGAAGTTCTGATGGACCAAATGTAGGCCTTGTAGCTCTGAAGGCCTCAAGAACCAAGTCCTCGTAAACTCTTTCAAATCTTTCCTCTACCTACATCTTTTTTTCATTATCATCACTCAGGAGGAAAAAATATACTCATGAGCATACTAAAGTAAACGTGGTATCCACATAGAATTACTGAACACTTCTAGATGAAGGAATATAATCCATATAAACTTTAGTTTCCACTATGCAGCTTAATATCTGGGGTCATACAGAAGTACTGAGTCTCCAAACATCTCCAAACAGCTTCAAACCGTAAATAAATCCAAATCAACCCCACAGCTGACAACATTTTCTTTTCTCTCTCTCCTCCTTTCACCTCTCTCCTTTTGTACTCTCTCAGCTCTCTCCAAACAAACTCAATTAAAACAAATAGCAATGATAAACTGGGTCTTATTATTAATTCATAAACTATTGGACAATACTGCTAATATGAATACACAAACTTTACCTCTTTATTTTGAGAGTTTACCACAAAATCATTTACATGCAGTGTTACGTACTGTCAGCTCACCAATTATTGGCACCCTTGGTAAAAATGGGTGAAAAGTCTTTTTTGTTGAGTTTTTTGTTGAAAAAAATATTTTTTGTTGAATTATCTCTTAAAAAATTATCTCTAAGAAAAGGTTTGTCAAACATGGCAGGATTTTTGTGGTCATGAAATTTCTAAAACATCTCCATGCCAACTTATTATTTTAAAGACATGCCAAAAGAAAGCCTTTTCTTGAGCTAACCACAAACTTTAACACCTGGAACTCGGAACTTGGTTCTATGGCTGGAAGAGACAAAAATAGCTTTTTGGCAGAAACACTCAAGGTGGGTGTGATGTAAAAAGAAGGATGGTGATTCAGAATAGAACCGCACCCCCACTGTTACATGTGGTGGAGGATCTGTGAAGACTCTGGGAGCCTTGTTAGGATACATCATGGGTTTTATGAAACGCCAGGAGATTTTAAATGAAAATCTTTCAGCCTCTTCCAAAATGATAAAACTTGGTCATGGTTGTGCCTTCCAGCACGACAATGATCCATAACGTACACTACCAGTCAAACGTTTTTGCACATCACAGAGTTGATCACTTATCCATTGATTTCAAAAACGGCAGATTTTTATTAATGTTAAACTCATGTTAACATTTTTTAGTGGACAGCTATACATGGAAATATGTCAATATGTTTCCTTTATAAGATTAAAGAATCTGTAACAGTGCATGTCTGGCATTCTATTAACTGGTTGTGTGGTGATGTCCTTTAACTGTAAATGCACTCCTTAACTGTTTTGTCCCACTGACTGTTTCTTAAAGTCAAATATCTAACAGTTGTCTGGTGATCCACATTATAATTCTAATTATATTTGGTGTTTTTTGTAGGTCAGTAGTGATGAATAAAACAATATGACAAGTTTCTGGCTACTAAAGGTACTCTTATGGTGAACACACCATACATTTATTTATTAGCGAAGAATATTGAGTGTATTTTAGTAAATATTGAATGAGTAACATGCAAATGTAGAAAATCTCAGTGTGTGCCAATAGTTTTGAATATTCCGCATAATGACCATATAATCAAACTTCTAACATGCCCATCTGACCTAAACCCCATGGAAAATCTGTGATGAACTGAAGAGTAGGGTCTAACAAATATGACCTGGGTCACTGATGAGGATCTGAAGGGATTTTGTACCGAGGGAGCTGTCTCAGATTGCTTGCACTATATTCTAATTTTACAGTATTACAGGAGAAGACTAATTACTGTCGTTTTTCTGACAATTTACTTCAATTAAAGGTAAGTTTTTCATGTTGTCAGTATTAGACTGAGCTGACTGCAGTAAAAGCAACAGAGGCTTATTTTAAGATTCTTTTCATCCCTTTACCAAGAGCATTTATGATTATGGCGCTGACTGTATATCATAACTGCAGTATCCATTATAGTCCAAAACACAGGGCTGGATTTGGACACTAGTATCCATCATTTTGTTCTCTGCATAGAGCCATGCACCAGCCTTCTATCCTATCAGCACATGCCTTTGATATGGCACTCCACCAGAATCATCCACATTACCTTATAGCATTTTAAACATTGCATAACTGCACAAGCCATTATAGTCTTACAAACACAGCTGCATTTGCACCCTAGCAGGATTTTTCACCAATCTATTCTCTGCATAGAGCCACGCTGTGCTCAGGAGACCCAGAACGGAGGAAAAGCTTGGAGATATGTAGCTTCAAAGAGAAACAATCACCTCCTTTCAAAGTGTTGCCTCGGACCAACGCTTTGATATGTTTATTTAATAATAAGCTCTATTGTCTCTGAGGCAGGGATTGCAGAGAAACTAGCAGGATTTCTCAAACTATTTATGCTTAGTATCACTGTGCTCTGCCATATTACGGACTAGTGTGTATGTGCAATTTTGTTGAAGAAAAGGTTTAAAGAGACTTCACAGCATCAAATGATAACCTTGCATCACACGATAACCTGATATTGCTGGCTTTAGAAGCAATCTTGAAAAAGATGAAAAAAGGTTTGACTAATTCAAGTCTGCTACCTAATTATTCTGTTCGACCATATACTGGGCTGCAAGGGAATGAGTAAAGCGTTGTATTAAAGGGGTTTTATGATTGCATTTATGCGGTTTGTCTGGGTTTATGCATCAGAAATAATTCATAATGTATTTTTACTTTCTGTTCTCCAGCCTCTCTTTGTGCATTAGATTTTTAGATTTTAACAGGCTGTATATTACAATATATATATATCTATATATATATATATACCTATATATATATATATATT
>JBBPCX010000114.1:40928740-40940722 GCA_037974365.1 Hydrocynus forskahlii | reverse complement strand
GGTGTGTGTATGCACATATTATATAGTGCCAAATGCTGTGTTTGAGGTGTGAGAATGCAGGAGAGTTTTGTTCTATTTCAGTTGCTCCGTGCTCAGACACTCTGTTCAGTAACATACACAAACCTCACAGAGATGTAAACTGCACACATTTCAGAACGTTCCCTTTCACAGCTTCTGTGCAGCACTTTTATGGGTCAGAGGAGAAAAGAGTATACATCTATCTAAATGCTGGTAGTAAGGATCTCATTCCCACACAGCAAACACCACTGAAACAGTTGTTGTACTGATATCATATTTTTGAAAAATCATTCAAGAATTTAATAGAAAAACATGAGTAGCAAATAAAGGAGACACTCTTGACATTTCTGTCACTTCCGGTTTTTTAGATGTGCACACATCTTACTAAACGCTCTGTGATTGGAGCTAGTCATATAGCATTTACATTTTAAACCAGGCGGTTCTCTAAACCTGACCATGTGGATTTTGGAGATTCTGTTTCAACATGGGTTTACTTTGAATTGGTGGAACCTTGTGTAGTATATCTACATTAGACCAGTGAAGCACTTTGAGCTTTATGTTCTGCGGAGAAAGTGTTTTCTGGACTTTTCTCCTGGATGCACACTGCTGTTTTTTCTGGCTCTGTATTTTAGGCACTGATACATCTCCTAATATATGTGTGTGTGTGTGTGTGTGTGTGTGTGATAGACAGACAGAGAGAGAGAGAAAATACTTGTATTTTGGTTATTCTTGATATAAATAAATGCTACATTGAGACTGCAGCAAGTGCATTGAAACATTGAATTTTCCAGCAATATGGTGTAGGGCAGCACAGTGGTGCAGGGGTTAGCGCTGTTGCCTCACAGCAAGAAGGTCCTGGGTTTGACTCCTGGGCTGGGTGCTGGGTCTTTCTGTGTGGAGTCTGCATGTTCTCCCCGAGACTGCGTGGGTTTCCTCCAGGAGCTCCGGTTTCCTCCCACTGCCAAAAACATGCATGATTGGGGATAGGTCAGTTGAGCACGCTAAATTGCCCCTAGGTGTGACTGTGAGTGTGAATGGTTGTCTGTCTCTGTATGGGGCCCTGTGATGTGCTGATGATTGTCCAGGGTGTACTCCGCCTTCGTCCGTTGCAGCTGGGATAGACTCCAGGGCCCCCCACCCCCCCGACCCCGAGTGCGGAACAAAGGGATAGAAAATTGATGGATGGTCAGTGTACACCAGAAACTGTCTAAGTGTTCCTAAGAATTCCAATTCATGTGTTTAATAGTTTTTTTTTTACAAATGCTCAATCATACAAAAATGTAACCTACCATAACTTTTTAGTTTTTTTTAAATGTAATATTCTTTAAATATGTGTCAGCACAGACTAATATTTGGACTTATTTTATTCCTATTTTGGAGTACCATGTGTATCTTCAATGCTTTAGAGTAGTCCTGACACAGCAGGTGTGAACAAAAATTGATCAAACTCATGCAGGTTCCATTGAGACACCTTAGTATGATTGAAGTGTAAAGAATAAAAAAATATTTATTGGAAACCAGATCTGTGTGGGGAACTATTTATAATTGCATATTTGAAGTTCTCTCGCTGCTCATTATGGCTGGGAGTGGTGTTGATGTAATCAGCAGGGAGTGCTAGAGTGCAACATTGTACTATAGACTTGCTTCTTTACTGCCCACTACTCAGCACCACTCAGAGCATACCAGCACTTCATTAATATGCTAAAATGAGCTGGTTTATCCGGCTGTAACTGCGATTGTTCTAGACAGTTTTCACACCCATGAGGGGTGTGAGCGTCATAAATAATATGCAGATATGGATATACAGCACATACAACACTCACATCAAATGAAAAAACAATGAAGGTTGACAAAGATGCTCTAAACATGATTTTACGTTGATCCTGTTTTCTATAGTTACTGCAGCCAAACAGGTGCACACACTGCAAAACTAGCTCTCTGCACCTAAGTCAGGGTGACAGACATGGATGAGTGTTGATGCTGTCAAGATTCATTTGTCAATCAACAGCAAAGGTGGATGTTGCTGAGATTCTGACAAGATGAACAGGGGCATCAAAAGGTGTGATGACACGCTGCATGCAGGGGTCACATGGTTCAGACGCTCATCATATCAACACAAACAGGCAGTCAGGTGAGTCTGACGGGTGTATTTACTCATTTCGCTGAGATGAGAAATGTCCTACTTTTAATCTGCAGTAACACGCAAGTGGTGTTGACAGAATTTAGTCCTACATTTCATGTGGCCCACAGTTTCAAACAGGAAATTAATCAGCCAGTCAGTACAGGACAGGATAGTTTAGTGCACCCTAAAGGATGGTTATATTTAATAATATTTTATTATTAGATATTTTTGTTCTGTTTTTCTTGTTTTTTGGATAGAGCGTATTTGTATTCAATATGATGAAATAGCTTTAGGGTTAAACAGGTGATGATCTTAGAATATAACATTTATCCAGATTGAAAAGATTCTTAATGTTGTTTGGAAACAGTGCTTCATAAATAAATGACTTTGTTAGATCAGTTAAAGCAGTTTAATGTGAACTTTTTACTATCAGCTTCAAAAGGATTTCATCAGGCTCAGGTCAGTTTCGGGCTCCAAACTTGATGTTGCGGTGCAAGTCAGGTTGAATTTGAACAAAAGTTTGTCAGGCACGGACTCAAACCTTAATGATGTGGTTCCTGTCAGGTCAGGCTCAGAGAGAAAGCTCTCGCTGTGTTCAGGTTTGGACCAGATAAAGACACTAATGAGGCACGGCAGTGTTGCTGCAGTTCTTTTAACATTGTGTACATTTACGGGTCACCCTGTCAGACACATGTACCTTATTGGTGCACGCTGTATGTTTACGGTTTGACATTATATCTTCTCCATGTGCACTTGTGTTAGTCATACCCCAGTGCTTTATCTGTGGTCAGTTCAATTTAAACGTACAATGTGCATTTACATGGTAGGGATTTCAGGTGAAATGGTCAGTGAGTGCTATATAAGGTTTCCTTTATTTTATACACCCTGTTTGTACAAACTGCACAAATTTTTCGAAGCACATCCACCCTGAGATGAATTCAGGTCTATTTTTAGGCTACTGACATACACTTTGTTGGATCATGATAAAAAAAAGTATCATCAAATATAAAAAATAAAATAAAATAAATAAAAAATTAATAAAAAAAAATATATACATAAAAAATATATATATATATATATATATATATATATATAAATTAATAAATGAATTATTTAATGTATTATTTTTTTTAAATGGGCTGTGAATGATGATAGCACAGCTACACATACATACTGTCGTGTTATCTGACAGGCCGGGAAAAATAAATAAATAAATAAAAAATATCAATAAGTATTCAACAACACACAATTCCTTCTGGTTCACGTATCATTGGACAACATTTCATTCTGTAGTAAGATAATGATCCCAAGCATTATGTTATATAAACGTATGGCAAAATTATATTCAGTCAAAAAAAACAAAATATTTGGAGAATGATGTTTGGCCTCCACAGTCTCCAGATCTTTCTCCATTTGAGCTGTAGGGATGAGCTGAACCAACAGGAGTGTCCAGCAAATGAGACAAATGTTAGCTTGAAAAGGTGCTGGGAGGGTTTGGACACGTTGCCAAAAATTACTGGAAAGGATGCCATGCATCTATGCTGCAGTGATAAAGGCGAACAGTGGTTATTTTGATTAAAATCATACATAAGCTTTTGCATCAATTAAATTGTGCTTACACTGTATATTCTTTACACATTATACTTCAAAACCAGTTCGTTTCATATAAGTATTTGTAATGTTTTCGTGTAATAACATTTTTAAAGAGCAGTATGTTGTTTATTTCTGGTGTACCCAGACTTCTGACCTGTAGCATACCTGTTTTCTCTGTCCTCAAATAAGGTGGCAACATTTAGCAGTGTATCTCAAAAGCAGCATCATTCGACAGGAAGAAAGCCTGATATTTCTATATTTGCTGCCTTGGCGAATATAAACAGCACGGGACATGAGGCCATCCTCAGTAGCTGCGGCGTACTATAGCGCAAATAAAGAGGGAAATGTATTGTTTTCTTATGTGTAGAAAGACCTGAGGCTTATTGGGCAATTGAGGGCATATTATGATTTTATGAATGGATTTGGTGGCAGAGAGAGCAGGTTTGATTGTGCTGAAATTGCTTCTGTGCTGGCACTCTGCAGGTGGATCGGGAAATATACATGATCTATGGGGTTTCATTCAGCGAAGAGGCACAGGGAGAAAAAGAAAAGAAAGATCTGTAATTTTCCCAGCCTGGTGATATCTCCTGTGCTTGCCTGAGGGGATCTGTATGGGGTTATGTTCATAATGTAGCTAGGGGTCAGAATATGATTGGAAACATCAGATTGTGATATGACAAACCATTTTTTGGAGGGAGGATGCTGCCACCTTAATGCCACTTTAATACCACATTAATGGCATAGTTGAAGGGTAACCGGTGAATGTCAGGCAGTGTCAGTGTGTGGTTTCAGGCTATGAGCCACAGGTTAGTCTTAGTGCAAAAAGTACACAGAGAAAATCTGCAGCGGTGCAGGAGTACTGTGAGGTTTAAAGCTCTCAGCAGTATTTCTACTGGTGTGCTGTGTGTACATCTCGTACAAAACGATTAAAACTCCAAGGTCTCCAAGCATCTTAGTCAGGGCGTGAATTACAGAGGGATTTTTGGGAGCCTTAATATCCTAATTATGACTTTAACCCAACTTAAAAATGACACATTACACAGAAACACTCATAAATGTCATCAACTGTGTACGACAGTAGCACAATTTGTAACACTCCTGCAGTGAGCCACTTTCTAAATTATTAGAGCTGCAGCAAGCTTGACTCCTTTGTTAAACGTTTTATAGTCTGAAGATAAATGTAAGAATCGAGGTAAAACCTTTATTAACATAGCTAAATAATCTTGTGTATTACAATTTAATTGTACAATTTCACATTTCTCAATACTGATCTATGTTTCAAAATTGACTCATCAATTATGTCCCAACAGATTTTTATAAGTTAGCAGTTTTGAAGATGGTATGTAAGCAGGTGCAAAAAATAAATAAAGTAATGTCACTGAAAGATTAGAGTGAGAAAAGCATCCAGTAATTTTGAAACATTCCTTTATGTGGTTTTGCATAAAGGAAATCCACACTCCACAATTTATACTATGTGGAACACTGTTGTGCTCATTGTGTAAAGAATTCTGACCAAGTAGTTTCCGTATTGGGGAAATGTGTTGTAGCTTTTGAAAACTAGAGATTTTACAACATTTTAGTTGTGTACGTATATACTATTGTTTCTGGAACATAATTCATTATTTGTTGAAAACTTAGTATTAATGCTTATGGCTTTCTTTCCCTTTTTTAGATGAGCACCAGTTTGAAGGTTAGACTGTTGACATTCACGTTACTTTTCTCACTTTTTTAACTACTATACAATAGAATAATAGAAAACTCTCAAAAACAGTACAAACTCTTCAGATATTTAAACAATAATGCTAGTGTTTAACATGAACAACAGTATTTTAAAAAACTTTAAAAAACTGAAATGAGTGATCACATCATTTATTTCTTTATATTTTTTGTTTTATGTACAGCGTTCCTAAACACTGCCACACAAAAGGCTGTAGGTCTTTATTTCAAAAGTAAGAACAAGAGGAAACAAAGTACAGTTTTAAATGATCATTTCACATATTGACAAGAATAGGTTTTACAACACATACATCATGTAGTGAAAAAACCCTAATTCTACTTGATTACAGGCAACAACTTTTTTTTACTGTTGGTGTGATGTTCTTCTTGAGAAATGCTGTCTTAGCTCTACATCATATGTAACAAGTGTGGTAGAATATTTTTGATTCCCTCTTAATTTTCCTTTTATGTAAAACATATATATGTCTGTATGGAAAAGAGAGAGGGTGAGGGAATTCTCAGACCAGGCAGGATGTGAGAGAGGCCCCTTGCAGGACATTCCAGGGGGAGGTTGGGGGGGGAGCCTCCGACAAGAAACAGCTGCAAGGGGACAGGTTAGGTTGAGGTGGGGGTTGGCCTGAAAAGGGGGGAGTAAGAAATATAAAAACATGTGTGATGCTGCAGTTCGGGGCTTTTTTCTCCCCAGCTTCGTCTCTGCTTTTTTCCCAGCTTCTTCTCTAGCATCTTTCCCAGCTTTCTCTCTCATGCGCTCTCCTTCAGCACTCTCATCAACTTTTCTCCAGCTCTCTCTAGCTCTTTCTCTCTGCTGGGAGGGAGCCCGGCGCAGATTGACGCATGCTCAATAAACGCCATAAATTTCTGAAACCAGAAGCCTTCGCCTATTCCTTCGAACCAGAAAAATACTTCTACACAAGACTCCTGTATTCTACAAAATAGCATTCCAAAAGGCTTTGGAGTTATGAACGTGTTTTTTTCAGCCTTTGTGTTCCTCTTAGTTGTGGTTTTGGGCTTTAGATACTGTTTTTACCATTTTTGCCCACTCAGTTTTTTAACAGTGGAATCATGAATGCTGACCTTATGTGGGGCCAGTGGTGCCTGCAGTTCCTCGATTCCTTTGTGACTTCCAGGCAAATCATCAGTGCAATATTGGAGGAATTTTGGAGGCCAGCTACTTCTGGGAAGATTCACCACGGTTCCATATTTTCTCCAGGAGATAATGACTCTCACTGTGGTTTGTAGCCTTAGAAATGGTTCGGTAAGCCTTTCCAGACCAATATATTTCATGAACTTCCTGCTTCAATCCTTCTGGAGTTTTTATATCCATAAGTATGCTGTTTTCTTCTCATTGTTCTGTTTAGTTTACTTTTTTTATATACCAATGCCTGACATCTTTACAGCAATTACAGCAAAACTGACACAGTAATGATTTATTCATGGCTGCACGAAAAGCATTTAAAACACATTCACAACACTCTTAATAAGAATATTGAATCAAGTTCCAGACAGCATGTGTTTGATTTTAAAAGGACAAAGGTAATAATAGGAGTAGATGTTTGTTGTTAAACAATTTCAAACAAGACTGTACTGAGGAAAGAAAAAAGGGTTGCTTGCAGCAACAGCCATTTCTCACAATTACTGAGACCTGCTTCATAAAGCAAAAGAGAATGAAATGAAGAATAGAAAAAAAAACACACCCACAATTTTCACACAAAATAGGCTTCACTGCCATATCAAAGCACATGCTGTGATCCCATCTGAGCTACAGGTGGAGGATCTTTTAATCTCATTGTCATATACGAAGTCTACGTCTTTCATCTTTCGCCCAGCTCAGAGAGGGGGTGTAGAGAGTTGGACTGAGTTTGGCACTTGCACTGAACCTCTACTGAGGGAGCCACGTGTCCCAGGAGGCGGCAGCCCCGTTTTTGCAAGAAGCCTCTACCTTTGGTATAAAATATGCGCACCGATCTTTTATCTTCAGTCGGCCTTTAAGAGCGAGCGAGCAGCTATCAGCGGCTCCCAGGAATGGAGGGAGAAAGAAAGTGAGGCGTGGTGGGGGAGAGGACGAGAGGAGAGAAAAGAAAAAGGCAGGTGAGGGAGTGAGTGGACTTAGAATGGTTGAGTGAGAGAATGAAACGTGGGAGGAAGAGAGACATGGAGAGAGAGAGTGAGAGAGAGGGGGGAGACAGAGAGAGGGAGACGGGGGTTAGGAGAGAGAAAGAGACAGAGACAGAGAGAGGGGGAGAGAGAGAGAGAGGGTGGGAGAGAGACAGAGAGAGACAGACAGAGGGTGGGAGAGAGAGAGAGAGACAGAGGGTGGGAGAGAGAAAGAGAGACAGATGGTGGGAGAGAGAAAGAGAGACAGATGGTGGGAGAGAGAAAGAGAGACAAAGAGAGACAGAGAGAGACAGACAGAGAGAGAGGGGGAGAGAGACAGAGAGAGAAACAGAGAGGATGGGAGAGAGAGGGAGGGAGACAGAGAGAGAGAAAGAGACAGAGAGAGGGCGGAGGGGGGAGAGAGATAGAGAGAGATGGAGAGAGAGGGAGACAGAGAGAGATTCGGAGAGGGTAGGAGAGAGAGAGAGACAGAGACAGGGAGAGAGAGGGAGGGAGACAGAGAGAGGGCGGAGGGGGAGAGAGACAGAGAGAGAGAGACGGAGAGAGAGGGAGACAGAGAGAGAGACAGAGAGGGTAGGAGAGAAAGAGAGACAGAGAGAGAGAGAGACAGGGAGAGAGCGGGAGAGAGAGAGAGACAGAGAGAAGGGGGAGGGAGAGAGAGACAGAGAGGGTGGGAGAGAGAAAGAGAGACAGAGAGAAGGGGGAAGGAGAGAGAGACAGAGAGAGAGGTCTTTCACACAAATTTGCTTCTGAATGGAGCTGAAGAGAAGCGTCAGGCTTTATATATTTATTTTTGGCAGGGCCAGGTCTTACATAAGCCCTGGATTTCTGCACTATTTGCCTGCCCACCATGAGAAAATTAAACGACCCAGTTCGGGCTAGAGCTCACTCATCAGACCTGCTGTGTCACTGCTCTTCCTTTGCTTCTCTCCAACACAAAAGCACCTTGCCTTCAGGCAATTAGCATTACTATACTTTTTCTCTGAAGCCCCCCACTGACGTTTGTGAGGGTTTATGAACCAAAATAATTATAATACATATTACATGATTATTTAGATCATTCATAATTTAATGATTATAAAAAGTAACTCCTCATTTATCGGTACTTTACTTGAATCTAACACTGATATATATACCAAGACCATGCTCCATTCAGCTGATTCGAATTAAATAGTGGTTGAATTTAAATTCTAATAGCAAGTAAACAGAACATCAGTCTCTTTTTCTTTTTTGTTAACTTATTAATTGAAGTTCAGTAAACCTTACATTTTAAGCTGATTTTAAGCTACTTTGTTTTTAAGTTAAATCATTGCATTTTTTATACCAGTTTTCATGATATCATGACAATACAGTTAATTGAAAATGGGATGTTTTATTATTGACATTGTTCCATATTACATGCCCTTTAAACTCTGGCCAGAATTTGGTCCACATTTCATTTTTCCAACATAACTGCATAATGTGTACTCTCATTTCATAGTAAGTACTAAATATTAATTAATTACCATTACTAAATGAAAAGGCTCAACTTTAACACTTAGTTAATAAATCTGTTCTAACTTTCACTGAAATGAGGACAGTGTATTGCATTAGCACTGCCTAGGACTAATGTGAGTCATGGTCCTTTTAGCATGCAGACAAACCAAGCATTGTTTTATTTTACCATGGAGCTCTATGTGGGTCAAGTTCACTGTGCAGTTCTATCAACCTTTTCCACATTTGTACCTTGAAAGTCCCAGTATCCTGCTCACACTGGTGAAAAACAGCTGTAATTATTTTCTGTGTTCTTCCTTTGTCTGCTGGAGACCAGGCATGGCTTGGCTGATCCTCATTAGAGCAGTGTGAAGAGCTTAGGGGACTGTTTGGTAGGGGGCACCCCTAAGGACTGGCCATTCAGCTACAAACTAAAAGACCAGCCATGCTTTTCCATCCATCTGGAGTCCGGCGCGCTGAACACTGATGCCAGCGGTGCAGTGCCAGGCTTTGAAGGCCTCTTGGTGCGCTCTGTATATTTTCAGTGGTCAAACTATTGGGCATCCGGATGGTGGTCATTGAGCACAGTGATAACCGACACCCTCTTGTTCAAACTGTAAAGCTAATATGAGTATCTTGTATTTTCTAAAGTGCTGTAAATTTAATAAGTGGGACTCCAGATTAACCGCATGCTTAAACCCTTAGGGAGCCGTACATTCAGAATGTGCAAATTGGTCTCTATCAGACTAACATCCAGACATTCTGTGACACAGATTCCAATTTGCAAATATCAAGTTAGAGTAATTATGTGTATTAAGATATGCTGTGACCGAATTTACACACCATTTCCAACCACCCACACATTCTGCATCAAATTCTACGCTAAAAAAGGGACAATTCAGGCTTTTGTGCACTGGTATGGGCACCATTCTGACCATCTGGAGCACTGACCCTACGTACATTCACTCAGATAGGCATCGTTTGGCACTCTGACCCCATGACAGTAGCAAAAGATCTGTGGAGGAAGCCAAGCATGACTGACGAGCGGGAGAAAAGAATTTGTTTCCTGATAATGTGAGCCAGATGTATCAGCGCCCTGACACAGGCACTTACAGTAACACACGAGCAGTAGGCAGGCGAGAGAGAGGGAGAGAGCGATCCTGGCCTAGAGAGGAAATTAATTGGCATGATTTCATTGTCATCTGACAAAAAGAGGAAGGGTAGATGGAACAAGAGGGAAAGAGTGTGGAGGGAATAATGTAATACTGTTGCAGATCACTAACTATGTCATTGAACATCTTTCATAAGGTTTAGTGTGTCTACGTCTCTTCAGTATGCTGTAACTCTGTCTTTCTTCTATCTGCGTTCCTGCTGTGGTGTCAGTAAGGCAGGCTGGATTTGTACAGATATGGTACATAACTGATAAAGAAAACAATTGCAGAAAGACAACACATCGCTGTGTGTACCTCAGTGATAAACAGTGGCTTTCAAATACTTTCTTCTCGCAGTGTGACCAGTTGGATGGTAAAACACTACTAGAAGTACATCAAAGGTAATTACTGCCATTTTGTTTAAGACTGAACAAGAGATTTATTTTCTTTGAATTATTCAAGTTCTGTAGACACTGCATCATTTCTCTCATTTTGATGTCATTTTGTGAGAGTGGGGGGACAACAGCACCAGCATCCCCGTTTACTTCAGTTCCCTGTGTCCATTAACTCTTAAATCAGCACATTTTATCTTACAGGACAAATTAAATATCAAAAGCCTGACTAAACAAGAGGGTTTTCAGCCTAGATTTGAAAACCAAGTCCCGAACACTCACTGGAAGATTATTCCAAAGCTGAGGGGCTTTATATGAAAAGGCTCTTTTCCATGCCATAGCTTTCATATTTCTGGGAACTAGTAAATAGCCAGCACCTTGAGATCTAAGCAAGCGTCGTAGTTCGCAATAATAGGTATGCTCACAGTGCTTAGCAGCACTGTGAACAGTGCAGCACTTAGCAGCTCTGTGAACAGTGCTTAGCAGCTCAGGTCAACCATTCTAAATCTAAATCAAATTACCATCCTTATCCTAACACCTATCTTGGGCTCCACCACTATGAGGCCATTCTGATTTTAAATCCCTTACTGAAATGGACAAAAAGGAAGGAAAGCTGGCAGAAATAAAGAAGGAAAAATAAGAAAAGGCCCATAAAAAGTCGGGACCACTGAAAAACAAATGGAAGAGTGAAAAGGCATATTAAAATGAGTTTAAATTAGAATTATTTTTCATCAGGGAGATCCATGCCCCACATGAAGTGGGACTGCATGCAGTGAGGGGAGTAGGGGATGAAAGGGGGGGGGCAGAGGGTGAGATGAAACACTCATCCCTGGGCTATCGGCCTCACAGCAGGTTTGTTGGACCCAGCACAGAGCTAGATATTAATGTTTCAGCTTCTCTGTCTCTGAGTAACACCAGCAGCAGGGCGTCGGCATCAGATTCAGACATCATGGCTCAAGACTGCTGAACACAGTCCTCCTAATTTTACACGATTAAGTCCACTCGTCAGTCAGGTCATGTGGTCAAGAAACTTGATTTATATTTCGCTTAGATAAGTTCAGTAGCGTTTATCCAAAAAAAGTGTGACTGACTGTTATTGAGGAACATTACAGTGATTTCACCGCTGGTATTATATCAGTTTTGATAGTTATTTGATCTTTTCGGTAGTCCCATATGTGTTGATTCTGCTATCCTGTTTCATCTGTTTTTGTCCTGCCAGAGTTCTGTTGAAGGTAATTCTGTGATCTCAGCAGGAATTCCAGCTCTGCAAAAAAGTGTAATACAAAATAAATCAGTTTTACACCTTAAAACTTTAGAAGTGCTCAGAAATGTTGCTTGACAAGCACCTCTAGTTTAGAAGCAACAGGGAATCAGCATCAGC
>JBBPCX010000114.1:40917335-40927565 GCA_037974365.1 Hydrocynus forskahlii | reverse complement strand
CTCTCTCTCTCCCTCTCTCTCTCTCTCTCTGTCTCTTAAATGTGGATTTAGTAGAAAGTACATACGAAAGAGTACACATAAGGAATAAGGTAAGAAGTGAGAGATAGGACTGACTGTAGATAAATAAAACGAGAAAGAGGAACAGAACCATTTGGATTCAGTGGGGCACAATGGACACAAAATAACCATAACACAATGTACTTGCCTGCTGCCAATTACCAATCAGTCTGACAGTCTAATATATACCTATGGTTGTCATGGGTACCCCATGGGTGTAAAATTGCATAAGTAGCTATGTTAACAGCAAATCAGTTTCTCTGATGTGTCTTGATGTTCTGAAACCAGGATTAGACTTAAGTGTAAAGTGGAATGTGTCAGTTTGACTCAAAGAGTGATATATATGTTCAGTGCTATTGTTATAGGTGTATTATTTTATGGAGCCATGAAAATATTCCATTAGTCATTTTTTTATTTATTGTAAGTAAAGTAAATTGCAGACATACATTCCTTCAGTAACCAATATAGATCAATACACATGAATAACACACATGTAATCAACATTACTGAGTCCAGAAGCAGCAGAGTAATTGCAAGTAATCGTGGTGGAAGCAAACGGAATCCAATATTTGATGACACAGAGAACATGCAACTTGAACTGATTCTAACCCCCACCCCCCGATCCCAACCCCCTTGAGCACAACACAACGGTTCAAACAGAATTGATACATTTGAGACTGGCTCACTTATTTGTACCAGCACAACATAGAAGGGGTCCAAGAAATGTTAGGGGACTCCGTTTGTGCTGGTGGAGTTTAAACCAGTGTGTGGTGATGAAAGAATGGGTTCTCCTAAGGACTGTATGAACAGTTCAGCTGCTTTAGGTTTGAAGGTGACTTTTTCTAATAGTCATTCCCAGGGGACTAGCAGTGAGAAGCTTAAGGGAAGACAGACAAAAATGCAGAGGGTGCAAACATTTAAGAGATTACAAACTGACATTAATATTAAAAAAATGTCTCTCCCAGATAAAGGACAGCTTTAGAGAAAAGGTGTTCAAACAGGAACAGCACTGTCATAGTGTTTGAGATTATCCACAAAATGTGTCTTAGCTCCATGATATCATCAAGCCCTTTCAGCATTTTCAATGTGAATGTATCCATTTAGAAATAACAAGAAAGCTGTGTTTGAAATCTATGATAACTACAATAAGCAATGGCTACAAAAAAGTGGTTATGTTCATTCTGACCGTGCTGAAAAATCCAGTTTGGTCCAGTGTGGTGCTGGTTTATGCTTGTCATCCTGCATGACCATCCTGGGTCACTGCTCACTACTTATACGAGAATCCAAAACACAACATCTGCTGTTGCTGGTTACCTGAAGATCAGCATAAATTACTGATGACCAGTACACCAGTGTCCAGAAAACATGTGCTGGTGTTGCAGATAAACAGATCTGCTGCGCTGAGCTGTTTTTTTTTTCTAGCAGGATGAGCAGACTCAAATTTGTATGCTTCTATTCTTAGATTCCATTCCCAACAAAACATTGTTAAATCGGTCAGTGCAAAATCAAATTTGTAATATTATTTTCTAGGGCAAAATATAATTGCAATAGCTATGTGACATCACACAAAAGTGCTCCAACCATACACTCAAAGGCTCGATAGATATGTAATGCATCAGTACACTGCATAATCACTCCAGACATCGTGCATATACAGTACAGTAACAGTTCCAGAAGGCTGCTAGACGGATCAATGCATTTCTACCAAAAGGAGAGTTTAATGCAGCTAAAAGCTGTTTTCCAACAACCATTGAACAACAAAAAACAAAAACATTATTGCCACCTTGGAACTAGATGCCACTGTACAAACTAGAGAACCCTGCAGAACTGCCTCAATAAATGAATAAATAAATAAATAAAAACAAATGAAAATTAGATGCAGTTCATTTGTGTGTCAGGGGGATGCAGGTGATAGCATCATTGCTTGAAATGTCCATTCCTTCTGGTATTCCCTGCAAATACGCAACAAATACATTTTTGTTCATTATTACAGCAGAGACACTAAAATTATAGTGTTTGTGTGGCAGGATAGCTGAGGTGGTTGAAATGGTGGGGGTGAAATCACAACGCTGAGCTCAACATCGTGATGACTGTCATCCATCAGCCAAGGGCCCAAACCCTCAGGGTAACACAGGTCACAACTGTCCATATCATTCTGCAATGCTCTGGTAATTTGTGCTCACATTATGAGTTAAATCCAACACTCACCCCTCCGGATGGTGACAGTAAGGGCAGAAATTGTAGAGGGCTGTTTATGATTTCCTTCATGTTCATGAAATCTAATTGTTTCTAATTCTAGATGTGTATAACTCTAAATCCAGTGAGTTAACAAAGAATGACTTTGATTTTGTCATCAAGATTACAGAATCACTGTGTATACACACACACACACACACACACACACACACACACACACACACACATATATATATATAGTAAACCCCCGCTTATTGCGGTTTCTCACTATGCTTAGAGCACCAGCATATAGTGAAAAACAGCGATGTTGTGATGTGGTAAAAAGAAAGACTAAAAATTCCTGTTTTTATAGTGTAAACCCTTAATATGCTACCAAATATGATCCCAAAACACTTTAATTTCATTTTTATCTCAGCTTAATACATTACCCTGAAAGAAAATGTAAAGGTAAACCCATATTCGTACTGTACAATTTACACTGAACTCCCACAGTGCTAGAATGTAAATACCGATGTTACCCCTTTATAGACTGCACTGTAATTAATGCACGCTCATTTTCTTTGGTATGCGCTGTCGTTTTCTTTGGTACAAGCAGGGTAAATACAGTAATACATTTAATTTACAGTAATAAAAATACAGGGCTTTAAGAAGAACAAAACAAAAAACAGGGCTTTAAGAAGAACAAAACGCTCCACAGGGGAAATTCTGGACTGCAGCTGCCACAGATGTGTCACAGGGCAGCAGCCAATCGGCAGCAAGGAGAAATAAATAACATTCTCAGATTGGCTACTTTCAAACCTCCCACCTCTGAATAGGGTGGTATTTCACCATCCCAAAACGCGCTTTCTTTGTGCTCTCTGGACAGCACAAAAATATTTATAGTTATTTTTATATGGAAATGTGGCTGAATTTGCGTTAATATTTATGTTACAAAATTAGTAAATTATGTTTTTCTTAATAATTTAGAACCAAAATGCATGAAAAATTATAAATTGCCACGATAAAAGCTGTGCTGGTTGTTTATGTCTGGGCACAGTGCTTAACAACCCAGCACGAGGAGGAGGGGGCGTGGCGGACAAGTCCCGGACGTCACAAAAGCAAAAAGAAAATACGGAGGATATCTGCAGTTTCTGCGTTAGTTTTCCGAGAACAATTATTAGATCGGTTCTCAGAATAAATCTGCGATAGACAGAAATCACAACTCCTGAACCACGTATAAACGGGGGGTATATATATATATATATATACCAAAATTCGGGTTACATCACTGTCGAAGGAATCTGTGTCATAACTCAAGGCTATACATCATACATACACCCAAATTTTTATATATTTAAATTTATAACAAAAATACATGCAGACATTTTGTTTAGTGTACAGGTTTCATATTGTCACATTGTATAGTTTTTATTCTATTGGTTATGCTGCTTCTTCTTCCTTCTCTTGTTCTGTCCACTTTGCTGCTGTAACAATACACATTTTCCATCTTATCTTGTCACATCTTATCTTATTTTATTATCACTGTTTGGTGCCATTTACCATTATTACTCAAGTACCAATCTAGGCGATTGTCTAGTTTGCCTAAATGGATACAACTGTCCCTTTAATAGTACTATTTTAAAAAAATACAGTCAATGACATTATAACAAACACCATACAAGCTTGGTTACCCGTCTAATCCCTGCTTTAAGACAATGTGGTGTGTGTTGAACAATATTAATATTAAGTTCAATTTACTTTACTTCATCAGTTGTGTGTTGACGTGTACTAATCTGAAAACAACTCTCAGGATGATGGACTGTGTGTGTTAAATGATTCTCTAAGGGAAATGCTGTTGAAGACATTTGGGAGTTTTGCAGTAAGTGCTTTTAGGAGTAGTTGCAAGGAGGCCTCTGCTGAACTCCCGTATTCCACTGTAAGAAAGTATGATGCAAACTTTATCTTCACCTTAGCGATGAGTTTGCTGATTTTTTTGGCTCAACTATTTATTAGCTCAGCTGCAGTTCTACCAGTCATTGCCTCCTTACGCCCCAGCCCCTTTCCACTAATCCTTCTCTCCAAACCCCATTTCTTACACAGCGTGTCTGCATACATTATCACAAGTAAAAGTACTGGCCTCCAAGCCTTTCCTTTCCTCCTTTCCACTTCACATTTGTCAGCTCACATACCCAGATATCATTATGTAATGCTACACCTCGTAAAGCCCTCCCACAGTCCACCTACTTACAGTGGCATTAACGTTCTATCTCTTCCCACTCGTTCAGAGTCGTTTCTCATTCCAACTGGACAACACATAACGTTACGCTATTGCAGACTCCCTGCTGATCTAAATCCATGTCCGGCCATTGCCTTGCATATTAAATGCGAAACCTCCATCTCAGCCATAGGTAGCGTCTCAAGGAGCGATTTTTAATAAACCACAGGGACATCTCCAGCTCGAGTGGGTCATTTCTCCAGCATAATGGCTAAGAACCTGCCTGGGCTGTCGTCTCCGTCCTTGCAGTACGATGATGGCTTAAGAAATAGAAAGTTCTGCTGGTTTGTGTTCACGCCCCAAAAAATGGCTCAAAAATGCGACCCAGGTGAATGAGCATGGCGGTAGAGATTTGACGCAATGGGGTCATTACACTAAGAGAGAAATGCACCTCAAGCCTGTGTGTGCTTGTAATGAAAATGGCAGCAAAGGGAACCATCCATTTTCACCCCTACACTCTCGCGTCTTCCCTCTCTCCCTCTCCCTCTTCTTCTCTCTCGCTGGAGAATGTTCATCATTGGAGACTGCAACAGTCAACCCGCCAGCAAAGGCTAATTCTACTGCTCTGTCACTCATCATTCACCATCATGTGTCTTCCCTTTATTTTATTATTCACCGCAGCGCCAACCTCAACTGACAAATTGCATGTCCCAGCCCTCTCTTTCAGCAAGAAAAAGAGGGAGAGTAATCACCACATGGACAGAAGTAATTGTGCTTCAATCACACTATACCCTTTATCTAGATTCCCTCCCGTGTCCTGCTGGAGAATTTACTGAGCAGTCAAAGTGAAAGCCTCGACTTAAGATTTGATTTCTGGACAGAATCCAAGACAAGAAGAACATGTTTATACCAAAAGTTAGGGCCTACTAGAGTATTGAGGTGAAGTCGGGCCTTGAAGTGTTGATGCTGTAAATGATTTGTCACCAAAAACCTCAGAATATTTATTTTGATTATCTTATGGGTAGGTAATGATCAGCCAGACTGTTATTTTGACCAGTTTAGGTACATAATAAGCCTTAATTCTTCTTAAATATATACATTTTCATCTGTAAACCGAAATTATCATTGTTTACATGTGGTTTTTAATATTTTCTTAATCTCTGTATAACATCCAGTATATGTTGCTTTATTTTTAATTGCTTTTGTGATGTCACAAAAACCAGTGCAATCCAACTCTCTTAGTCAGATTGTAGATATTTAGCCTGGCCCGTTTGTATGTGAGAAGGAGTATGTTAGTGCAGACTACTTTTTGCAATACAGGGCAACCAATTAGAAAAGACATCATTTAAACATATCAGTACTGAATTTACATATATTAATATGAATCATATCAATAACAGTAATAATTCATTTTAAGGGGCAGACGTAGGAAAATGGTAATGCAAAATTGATTTTAGCTTTTTCTGATAAAAAAAAATTAACTAAAAGAAAAATAACACACACAGATAGATAGATAGATAGATAGATAGATAGATAGATAGATAGATAGATAGATGCTACAAAAGTCTCCTTGTCACTGGGTCAACATTTCATTATTTTCTACTTAAAGTATCAGTTAGCATCTTAGCTCCAGCAGATTTGTTTGTTTTCGTATTCTTTTGGTCTATTTGACCGCACATGTTCCCACATCAATCGCCAACCTGCAGTCTCCCTCTGCTCAGTCTTTTCAAATAGCATAATAAGACAATCCATTAAATATTGATTTATCCATTAATTCATATTTAATATCATCTGTCTGCTCCTGATATGGGAAGAATGGGACATCCATCCAAATGCACGTCTGGCTGAACAGCTGAGCCGAGACCTCCGAGGTATGTTCAAGAGCGCAGTGGGAACCATGATGAGGGGAAATACATTAAAAGCATGAGCTATACATATTACATAATATATAAGTTGCTGCATATCCTGTGCATTTAGTATTCACATTCTTTGAAAAATTAGAAGAGGGGTCCAAATGTAGACTTTCCGTTCTCAGGTGGTGCAGACCAAATGCCTTCTCTGCCCCAAGTGACATCATAGCGATGGATTACTGTGGAGATGGGTAAACACCTGGTGGATCCCCACCCCCCCTTGAGCATAGCAGCGAGGAGTCCACAGCTCCTCTGTTTCACCACTACACTCCAAACCAGATGGCCGCATGCTACGAGGGATAAAAAACAAGGAGGGAAAGAAAAGGATGTGAAAAAGCAAAAAGGGGTCGGAAAATTATCATTATACGTGGCCCAAGCCACCTTGCAGTCAGAGGCTGCTGTAGTTGACCCAGGGGCTAAACAATATAATGAGTGTGATCAGTTCCAATGGCAGGGACAACTGGACCATGGCCAGTCTGCTTCTATTCAGTAGGCCCTGACACTGGAAACCCAATTAGCCTGGGACCTACATGTTATATTAGAATTCAGTGAAAGCGATGGATAAACGCAGGGAGGGACAGGAGTAGATAATTGAGCTGTTCCAAAATTTCTGGTTTTCATTTGATATCTGGGGTTCTTTGTGCTCAAGCCGTTTTTTTAATGCTCGCTTTTCCACCTCATTGCAGCATTTGAGATGGCTAGAAAAACGGAACGAAAGAGAACGACCAGTCCATCTCTTTTCTTAAGTACAAGGGAGGAGTATTTCTCCTTTCCTTTCATTCTGTTCCTTAGTCTGTCCCGCTCACACTATCACTCTGACCTTTGTAAGGAAGCCTCCCTTTATGAACTCATCTCTGACTTTATGAGGGAGACTGCTGGTCTTTTCTGCAGAGAGTGAGAGAGCAAGAGAGAGTGAGAGTGTCTTTATGAGTTCTACAATGACTTCTGGATTTGTTATATTTTAAAATGGGAAAGAGAAGTCTTATCTGATTGGTTACATGTGTAAAGGAAGAAGGTATGTTGAATTTATACGATGCCCGTCAGTGGAAAGAGGCCACCACAGGAGCACCAGTGACCAGATATTGTCTGAAATGTGGGCCATTATCAAGTCAAGTCAAGTAGATTTTATTTGTCATTCCTGCCATATAAGCACAGTACATAGTAAAAACGAAAAATGCTCCTCCAGGACCATGGTGCAACACAAGAACAGAACAGAACAGAACACAAGAGCACAAGTGCAAACAGGACAAAGATTAGCAGTGACACTAATATGGTTGGAGTACAGTAATGTGTGCTTAACACATTTGTGTTAAGTGTATAGGAGGCAGACTTGTTGATGTTATTGATCACGTTATATAATAAATCACCCTTGTTGCTCCAGGTTGGCTATTCTTAACTCAGCAATGACACTAAGGTGTGTGAAAACCCCTGAAACATTAATATAATGGACCTGCTACTTGACATATAATGGCTATCCATGGCTGCTAGAATAAAATTCAGGTTTCCTGCCAGCAGAGTGACATCTGGGTCTGCACCCAGCTCCCTTAACCCTATTATTCAGCCTTATGTTCCTACTCACTCCCTCCGCTCCTCCAAGGAACATCATCTGGCTCTGCCATCCCTGCACACAAGGTGAACCCAGTCTAGACTCCTCTCTTTTGTGGTTCCCTGCTGGAGGAATGAGCTGCCAAAGGTGACCAGAGCAGAACCCCCCTCTATCTTCAAAAACCTCAAAAGACTCATCTATTAAAGCATCCCCTCTCCTGATGCATCGCCTTGCACTACTCCCTACAAAAATATTCAGGTTCTTACATTGTCCTGAAACTTGAGTGTTTCTTCAAATTGGATAAAAGCATCTGCCAAATGAATGTAATGTAATGTAACACATCACACATTACCATGACATTGCCACACCAAACTGCCTCATAATATATGGTTCTATGGTGGACCCTTTGACTACAGTCAGCGATTGTAAACCTACAAGGTTCCTTTACCTGTATACGGTAGGAATTTCTGATAAAACTCTTCCCTCAGCAGGTCTCTACTGTTATTTGATTGTATTCTGTTCGAATCACATCTCCCCTCTCTAGGTGTAAGGGCTGTTGATCTGTTAATCTGGGAGATGACTAGAAAGCAAGGCTAGTATGGGAGTGAGGGAGTGAGAGGTTGAGTCGGATGTTTTCTCCATCTTGAGGCCTTCCTGAACTCAGTGAGGGAGGAAAAAAAAAATAATAGAAGAGAAACTCATAGAAGGACAGTAAGCGGAAAAATGGAGAGAATCCTCACCCGCAGCTGGTTCAGAGCGATCGTGCTGTGGGTTCTCTTCGGTGGGGTGTGAAAAAGCATCACAAATACTGAGCATACAGCTCACCTCCAGTTTCTCTGATTAGCGCGCTGTCCTCTCCCACTCACACACCTACTGACATGCATCTGCCATCTGCAGAGCCGCGAACACCAAAGCATCCGCACCAACACGTCTGCCGAGATGTTCCACTTACCTTTCTTTCAGATGTGCACATTCTTCACGCCGAATGAGCAGCATTGCCGCACAGCCTTTTCATACGCTTTGTGTATGTGTATATCAAAAGGCTTGTGTTGGCCTCTGCCACACTAAATTGGTTTTCGAGGGAGTAAGGGTTTGGATTTTAAAAGAGTATGATCCAAACGAGAGCAAAATAGAGGGATAAAAGGAGGAGTGGATGGTGGATGGAAGAAAAAAAAACAAAATAAAAACTGGAACACAAAAAGAGGAAACGGCCACCTGCAGGTCATGGAAGCGAAAACGGCGTTTGGTTGGTGCGGAGCGCTGTGGGTGAAAAGAGAGGAGAAAACAAATGAAACGAAGCGCTTCTAGCTGGAACTGCTGAATTGCCCTTTCTGTTTCAACCTCAATGATATGCAGAGAGAAGAAGATAAGAGAAAGAGAATTCTCTGAATGATGTGGTGGACAGCTTCTTGGATTCCTTGTCGAACAATGTCTCACTGAGAGTGGCTGAGAGAGATAAAAAGGTGAAAAAAAGAGGGGTTTTTTTCCTTCAGGTGACGCAGCGTCTGGGCTAACACCCACCGAGCCGTCTGACACCTCGGCTGAGATATGGAAACTGACAGGAAGTGCTGCAGGGTGACTTCCTGCTGAGACAGAACCCAGCAACTTCAACACGACACGAGCGAAAGCTAATTTAGCACGAGCTGAGTGATAGGTCATACCGGTGACTCACAGTCAGGTTGCCTTGCTTAACAGCAAGACAAAAGCACTGTTATTACATCCTCCTGACAGTGATTGATTAAAGAGTCGGGGGAACACACTGGAATTGTCTCAACTTTTCTGCGTGTCAGAGGTCTTCAAGTAATTGCTAGCTCCACGTCTCCATGAATTTTCAAGAGGCTGTTTGTCTGAGAGTTTCTGAACTAATGACAGTGCTGTTTATAATGAACTACAACATCCAGCCAGTCGCATGCTTCAAATTCTAAAATGATTGATCATTAAAAGGAGAATTCCACCTTAAATTTGTTTTTTCCTTGTTTCCTGTCAATGGATTTTGCCACAAAAATGCAACAGATATGCTTATTGCATTTGTCTTTACCAGTTGCTCTTACTTTCCAACAGGTGCTTAGACATAATTGCTCCCTATGACATTCTTATCAGTTGGAATCCTACTTGTAAAAACAAGGTGACTCATTTTACCAAGAAAAAAAAACAGAGCAATTTGAGGGTATGCAGTTATGCAATATAAAAGGACACCAAAGTCAAGATTTCAAGGAAAAAAGTAACACTAATGAACATAAAATACACATGATTGTAACGGCCACCTCGTCCTCGTCACGCCTGTCCCGGTCCCTGTCCCCTGAGTATTAGTCTTCCCTTTCCGTTCT
>JBBPCX010000114.1:40888152-40914544 GCA_037974365.1 Hydrocynus forskahlii | reverse complement strand
AAGAGAGAGAGAGTTAGAGAGAGAGAGAGAGACATATACAGCTCAAGAAAAACTAAGAGACCACTGCAGTTTCTCAGGTTTTATCTTTCATAGGTGCATGTATTGAATGGCTTTGTCTTATTTTTCAAGAACTGCTGACAGTATTTCTCCTAATTTCGAAATAATATTGTTCTGTAAAGCACAATTTGAAAGGAAATGACAGAACATCAGAGAAACGATGCAGTGCTTACAGAACAAATCTCTCATTCACTCTTAAACAAAATGGAAATAATTACCTTTGATGAACTTTTTGTGTTTTACTATCCAACTGGTCTCACTGTGAGAGGAGAGTGTCGATTACAGCAGTGTATTTATACTTTTCCTCATTAAATAAGATGTGATTCAGGTGATCACTAATCGGTACCTCATTAAGCAGAATGAAGTGCTTGTGTAGGAATTTAACAGACGCTGGCCTGGAATGGTTGTCATACTCATAGAGATGCTGATTTAAAAATAAACTGCAATGGTCTCTTTTTTCAGAGCTGTATGTATAATACCGACAAAAATATGTAAACCAATACTATTCCTTAAGAAACATATACATGTGACTACAGACTCAGAATGCTACCGAATGCTTAAATATATGGCAAAGAGTGTAAATGATTTCCCAGCAAACACAGTGAAGTGTCTTGTCAGGCTATGAGTTGTATCTCCTCTGAGAATGTCCTTCAGTACACATTCCAAAATTTGTTTAATTATCCATCGTATGTGATATGGACATACTGAATTGAAGAGAACACTCTTGACGTGGCTGAAAGTCACTGGAGACAATTCCAAGGTGTTTGCAAGGCTATAAATGACACATCATTTTTCTTTCTATTCCTGAGTATTAGAGGATGGCACCCAGTTTCACAACACATCGTTATTGATGGTTAGGCCAGAGCCAGACTAAAGAACCGTGGCAGACTTGCCAAAGCCACTAAACATTATTTTGTCTAGGTTTCTGAGTGTGTGAAATTTTAAAAGGGCCGTATGGCTGAACTAGAACTGTTAATGAATGCTAGACCTCTCAGTGAGAGTATTCTATCTCTCTGTCACACATTAAAATAGCACAGCATCGGAGGAAGGACCTTCAGGCCCCTTTCTCTGTCTTTGTCTCTCTCTTTCTCTCTCTCTCTCCAGCTTAACATTTCACGCAGGAACCTAAATTATTCAATTTAAAGTGTCTGGCATCTAATGTTTCACTGGAAAGAGGAGGGCAGAGAAAATGTGGTGCCTCATTTGAACTGAGACTTAGACTGTGTCACACCCAGACAGTAAAGAAGGCCACACTGGAATCTATTTTGCACAGAGATGGACTAATTTTACCCCAATCTTTCCAGCTAAACACATCCAACATCTGACACGTTTGCAGACTGTGCTTTGAGACATTCTCCACATTTATCTCACACACACATGTATTTCTCTATACTACACATTCAATATAACATCACTGTAGGAACACAGACTTCTCCACAAACTCTTAACTTTGCAGGGGTCTCCGGTTTCTCCCACAGTCCAAAGACATGCGCGTCAGGTGAATTGAGGATTCTAAATTGACCGTAGTTGTGAGTAATTTGGTATGTGTGTGTGTGTGTGTGTGCCCTGTGTGTGTGCCCTGTGTGTGTGTGTGTGTGCCCTACCCCGGGAGAGGCTCAGGGTACCCACGACCGTAGTAAGGATAAAGCAGCTCGAGAATATATGTATATATATATATATATTTATTTTTATTTATATATATATATATATATATATATATATATAAAAAGCACAGAATTATGTATTAATTATTATCATGAAACAATTCAATTTCAAAATCAACCAAACCAAATTAACTAACCACTGCAAAAACAACTAGTCTTTGGTCCAAAGGTGCTTAGTCCTTGTCAAAGTAGCTCAGATCTTTACACCCATTTTTTCGGCTTCCAATACATCAGCTTTAAGAGCTGACTGATTACTGGCTGACCACATGACAAGTGTCATGATTTCAATATTGCAGCTGATTGGTTATATATATATCCATCCAGCCATCCATCTTCTACCCCTTTGTTCCACACTCGGGGTCAGGGGGGAAGGCTGGAGCCTGTCCTAGCTGCAACCAGCGAAGGTGGGGTATGTATGTATATACAAACATGCATGCATTGGGGATAGGTCAATTGCGCATGCTAAATTGCCTCTAGGTGTGACTGTGAGTGTGAATGGTTGTCTGTCTCTGTATGGGGCCCTGTGACAGGCTGGTGACTGTCCAGGGTGTATGTATAATTACTTTTTTGTGTCATCTGCCAACTTCATGCTTGATAAGCAAAGCAACACAACAGTCCTTCTTCAGACAATAACAATGTATATATCATGCATGTGAAATCTGTGACCCCGTGCAATGCCACTGTAAAAAAGCACATGTTTGTAAAATGTCACTCTGCATCATGTGAGAATCACAATGACATGGTGAGTAATATCTATAACTATGTTATGAAACCTTCACCTCTCTAGAAGTCTAAAAGCAAAGGCAAGACCAGCATGATTCTCAAAGCAAGCTCGAGGCTTTTGATGAAACATTCAGCTCACCATGAACATGCCAGTCCAGGAAATTCTGGAAATGTAGACGTTTTTACATGGGTATACCATTATTTTACTTTTACTCAAAAATAAAAAATAGTGAACCTATCAAACAGTGCAGCAACACAAGAAAATCGCCTTATATAACACAGCCTATTTGAAGCATCATTAAACTGAAGTAATATCCCACACACCTCCAAAAAGATGTCCAAAGTCAGTGCTTAGTTATGCAGAACTATTAAATGTAACTTTACCTCTGTTTAAAATTGGGTTCATGATTTGTGTTTTCATGATCATGTTTTCCACAAAGGACAGTAAATGAGAGAACACTGGGAAGGGCTGGTACTGGTTAAATCTGATGGGATATGTGTAGTAAAGCGGCACTGAGAAGGTAAATGCAGCCTGTATTAGAGACCATCAGGACGTGTCTCCAAGAACAGCTGTAGCCACTCAGCCTCACACTAAACCATTACAGTGAATAAAAGACAGCACAAGATTCTTTTGTGCGGAAAACACAGCGCCATGATCTGACGAATCCTCAAACAGTTCTGCACTGGGCACTATTTAAGTCATGTTCAGGCAACAAATGAACACGTTTAATATAATGAATGTCATTAGAACGTGACGTGTAAGAGGGTTGAGAATGCCTGGAGACATCCCGTTCAGAGGCTGAGGTATCCATCAGAGCCGGAGAGGCAGACAGAGGCAGCTTGGCACGGATCAAACAACAATAGCAGGCATATTGTTCCATTGTCTGCTAAATGTCAGAATTTCTTTCAGAATGAGTTGGCATGGTGACTGTCTTCCTCTAGTGCAAAGACAGAGCTGTCAAGGTTTTGATTAAAACTACATTCAAGTCTTTGTCCCCGTGTTATTTCTTTCTTTGTTTTCATATTTCAAGCAGAAATAAATTATGTTTCAGAAAATAGGGTCGATAATCTATTCAATCAGTCTGTGACTCTTGTCTCTCAGAGGGCCCAGAGAGTTTTATTTAATTCTTCCTTCACAGTCTATTACAGTCTAGGGTAACACACCTGGGTAGAGTTGTTTTCACTAGTGCGTGATGCACCTGCTAATAGTGCCTTCACCCCGACCCTGGGGCACATAAACAAGTATCACAACAAAACCAAATCATTGATTTAGCATTTTCAAAGATAGTCATTATTGGCACCGCAATCCAGAACAGCATTTACAACAGTTTTCATGCTGATGGTATACCTGTAATTATGCTCACAGAGATGTTCATGCGGGAAGTAATTGCTCCAGCGGAAACATCTGCAAAGCAGTTTGAAGCTGGTTTAAAGCTTTAATCACATGCTGAACATAAGAAATGAATAATACACGATTAACCATGGCTTTGTTTTTTAACTGTAAAAGGGCCATTATAAAACCATTATTCATTATATAATCATAATATTATAATATTGTTTTAAATTATAGTTGGATTATTATAATTATTTTTGTCTTAGATAGCAAAAGGTCACTTTTTATATGTTAAGACAAACACATGTGTTTGTGTGTGTGTGTGTGTGTGTGTGTGTGTGTACTTATATTCAAGGCAATAATGATGATGACTTTCTAAGCAGAGTAAGCAGTGCACACATTTCTTTCTTTTTTATTTTACAAAAGCTAATTTTCGTTATCTAAAAATGCTTACTCTTGGTTACCGAGGTTAAAGTTAGAAAACCAAATAAATAAATAATAAAACCAAGCTTTAGAGATATAAGAATGGGGGTATTAATGCTTCGGTAGGTGGTATGCATCAAACTGATGTATAAATGTGTGTGTGTATGTGTGTGTATGTGTGTGTCACAACATTAAACCCACCTGCTTAATATTTCCTCCTGCCAAATGTCATGCATGATACACAAAGCAATAAAAACAGCCCTAAAAACAACAAACAGAATTTGTCCTGAAGGCATAAAAAAGAACGTGACTAATTGAGAAGCCGACTTATTAAGACTATCTTGTTACTCACATGCATGAAATCCATGACCTCGTGTCATGACATGTATACAATAAAAGCAAATGTGTGTATGTAAAACGTCACTCTGCATCATATGAGAATCAAAGTGACATGGTGAGTAATGTCTATGACTGTGTTATGAAACATTCGTCCCTCTAGGAGCAAAGGCAAGATCAGCATGATTCACAAAGCAAGCTCGGAGCTTTCGATTAAACATTCAGCTCACCATGAACATGCCAGTTCAGAAAATGTACTTTTACATGGACATACTATATCCAATGACCCTATACATGTATCCAACGACCCTATACATGTATCTAACGACCCTATCAAAACCACGTATCACATGATTGATCATATACTGTAAATACAATTAAATGATTAAATGTTATAATAAAAACAACTCAGTTCTTCTATTTTAAATGTGTACTAGTCAGTATTTTGTTTTAACAGATGGCTTCACTGTTACAGATGGATAACAATAGTGCAGCTGATGTAATTTTACATAGCTTTTACTCATGTAAGTGGAATTACAGGTCATTCCATGAATAAAATCCAGAGTTAGCATGTAAGCATGTTTATTATAAGGTGCACTAATGTGATCCAGCTGTAACAGTGAAAGCATTGCCAGCAATTACACACACACACACACACACACACACAAACACACACACACACACACAAACACATTGTTAATGTTTAACTACGCAGTTGTTAGGGACCCTTTAAAGTGGGACCAAAGAGAATATAAAACATGTTTATCATACGAACCGATAAAGAGTCAGACAGGAAAGACGTAATTGGTATGAATAACAGGTGACAGCAGGTGACAGTGACAGAGATTTATAAATCAGCCTGCAAATGCCACCGATTGCTTTTGATAAGACGGTTGAATTGGGTTTCGGTAAGTATGCAAAGGCATCATTTTATGCCAAAGGAAAATATATTTGTGTTCATGTCTTCAAACTAATGATATCAGTTCTCTTTCAGGCCCTTGGATCCATGTCTATGCCAATTTGCTTTATAATTCACTCAAAGGATATTAAGTTTTATTATTAAAATTTGAAGGGTGTCAAATTAAAAAAGGGAAACTGATGGATATATTTATGTAAAAGCAGTTTTTTTTATCAAAAATCTATATTAAGTGAATATAAATGTTTTAGATGTGCTAAACTTAATATGCCTATTTAAATTTCATATTTTATGATACTAAAAGAGAAACAGTAAAAAGTTCAGATCTTTAATGATCATTTCAGATGCCAGTGGTTTAGATGGCACTCTATCTAAAGATGTTGAACTCAGCAGCCTCACACTCTGGATTAAATAGTGAAAGGCAGATGACACATTTCCTTATATAACAGTATCGAGGCCTAAATGAGAAAATTCAGCCAACAGTTTGATTCTAAAGACAAAACAAATTTGGTTCAGGGGGGAAATGTGAATGAATTGAAAAAGTGCTTCACTAGCTTCATCCCTCGGCAAGGCTTCAGGGCTACATAATGCACAAGCTACGACTGAGAAGGGTAAACGTGGAAAGAGAGGTCTTTAAACAAAATAATCACAGACTCTGAAAACTGTGGTTTGCTCCAAACACATAATGAGGTCTGTCTGTTTGTCAGTGCCAGACTGAAGAGGGAAGTCACTGGATACACTCCATTCCGAAAGTGCGCCACAACTTCCTGTCGGGGAGACATGTTAGTGTGACAGGCACATTTTTCATCATCTCTCCACCTGATTACTGCTGCGGAATGATTGATGAGATTCTCAAGTGTCTGACTCTCATGCGTCACCGTGGGTCTGCAGCTGGATTGCCAGAATGTATTACGTTGTATCTGCGTGCACATGTGTTTGTGTGAGTGTGTGTGTTTGTGTGTGTGTGTGTGTGTGTGTGTCGGTCTGTGTGTTTGTGTGAGTGTGTGTGTGTGTGTGTGAGTGTGTCTGTGTGTGAGTCTGTGTGTGTGTGTCTGTGTGTTTGTGTTTGTGTGTGTAAAGCGCCAAATGCTGCAAATGTAAATGTAAATGTATCACACCAACATCCACATAAACAGCAGGAATGAAGATTTTCCAGCAGAGTATTGCCCAGAGTTCTGACACCTTTCTGTCACACACAGCATTACCATTTTCAGCAATTTGTGCTACACTCACTCTTCTGTAGCTCTTCACTGTATGTCTTTAGTTAATACAAAATCTGGGCAGACGCAGTCCTGCTCCAGAAACGCTGACGAAGACATCACATCTCCTCTAACTGACAAAGGAATTGTATTTGGATTTAAAGGTCTTCAGATCACTCCAAATCTCTTCTGATCCAAATGTCCAAACAATTAAATCTCTCAAATATTTGCAGATGGCTCTTTCTGCCAAAACGTAATAGCAAACTCAATACAGAAATCACTTTTAATGTTAAAAAACAGGGCTCGAGGAAGCGCACTGCGCTCGCTATGGGGCCTAAGGGTGGATACACATCAGCCGCAGAAAGATGACAGACGCAGCCAACTCTGAAAACTTTCTCTCTTCTCTCAGTCCATTGTAAGTCTCCCACTGATCCCGGCCTGATGTCAGACAACAGGCCTTCATCTGAAGCTTCTGTTACATAAAAGAGAGGAGGGTTGAGGAGCGAAAAAAAAGTGTCTGAGATGTACTTTTGGAGGGAGCTGTATTCAAAATTGCATTTCAGCTGAGCTTCAAAGGCTTCTCATGAGCGTATTTGAGACCTCCCCTCCCTTCATAGCTGCTGCTTAGCCTTAACCAGGCCTGGCTAGAATCAAGGCCACAGATTAGAGGCGTTTCAGATGCCAGCTTCAAAGGGGGGATTGAAGAGGAATAAAATGATAATGGAATAACAGTATGTTGACAGTATGTGCTCGTTTACTCTCGGTTAGGGGAGAGTAAATCTTTATTTAACGCTTGTACTTCCAGCCCTGCCATTACGACTAATAATACACACACACACATTCTGGATGTCTCTTGTTCAGCTTAAATTCTGTGCTTTTCAGTTGGAGGCAACCAGCTAGCACAATGTTCTCTCATTAGTTCATTATGGAGCCCATAGCACAGGTAAATGCTTAGTTTATCCTTCCTTATGAATAAAATGCATCAATACAGTGTGGTCTTTTTGTACAGTTCCTTCTGGCAACAACTATTTGGTAAAATGTGTATATATTTATGTGGGAATGATGTGTAATGGAATCAGGTAAATTCAATGCATCACTATTTTGAATATAATTCAAAAGGTGGCTCCTACAAAAGGAAAACGGACCTCTCCATGCTACAAAAGAAAACGGACACTACAAAAAACCGGCAACAATCTCATTCAGCATAATGAGAGTTCTATTCCTAGTCCCAACCCATCCCTAGTTTCTGTTAAAATACCCAAGTTTAAAGTAGGTAATTCATTTAAAATAAAATATATAATTTTTTAATAAAAATAAAAAGTATGAAAGGTCCCATAGTTAGAATAGGTCAAGTGTAGTTTTTTGGCATGTAGTCAAGCTACTGTTATCACTGCTTAATTTCAATGAGCTACAACCACACAATCCACCCCTGTTGTGCTGTGCAGCACTTGAAACTCAACATCATGAAGCAAATCTAACTTCTAAACTAAATTCAGCAGGTTGAAAGAGATTTTGCCAACATTCTGTGAAGCGTGTTTCTGCAAAAGAAAATGCAAAGCGTGGATAGGCCTGTTTCAGATACAAGAAATGAAAAGGAATTCCTGTAGATTAAGAGAAAAATATGATTAGTATGGTTTGTTTTCCATAGATAGACGCACAACATTCATCGAGTAAAGAAGATTTGGACTGAGTAATTCTGACCTTTAGGACCAGTGGATGCGTGGAGCAGGCAGGGACTTCAGCCACTACCTAGGACAGGTTTCTCTCTTTCTTTTGACCTTTCGCTCTTACTGTCTATATTCCTTTCCTTCTCTCACTCTACACACAAACTCAGCATATATCTTAACATTTCTTTCTTTCTTTCTTTCTTTTGACCTCTCTCTCTTACTCTCTCTCTCTCTCCCTTTCTCTCCCACTCCACAGACAGTCAAACTCAGCACACACCTTAACTTTACTGGGGTGAATTTAAAGGGAAAAAGAGGATTCTCCATTTTATCCTTTCCCACACGTTGAGTGTGTAAACTGGCATATATTAGGCATCAGGACCTGCTCCTCAGGCGCGAAGCACACACACACGAACACACACATACACACACTGGGGAACGGCAGCTGTGGTTCCCCATCTGTGCTGCAAATGCTCGCAAACACACCAGAATGGGAAAGCAAACAGACTCTGCTCTGCATAGAAAACAGAAGAAAGAGGATATGTGTGTGTGTGCTTGTGTGTGTGTGTGTGTGTGTGTGTGTGTGTGTGTGTGCACATGAAATAAAGCTACAGGGGGTAAGCTAGGCTGTGAAAGTTTTCTGAATGTTTGTGAAGTGCATAGTTAGTGGATGAGCATGTATATTTGTCAATCTGAATCTTTGTTCAGACTCTGTTTGTTCAGAATATTCATTTCGATTGTATCCCACACTATTCATTCAAGCAAAAATGGTCATACGCCAGCTCCCAAACAGCATATTTTGTTTCCCCCCACCATGTGTTGTTCGCACCAGATCTTTATCTGCAGTGACAAATAGAGATGACACCCATCCATTGGGGGAGATGATATCCAATACCAGCAGAAAATGCCTCACGGAATATCTGAGAATAAACAGAATGAATCTGTTTCAGTGACAAATCTGCACTGGAATTGCTTGCAGTCCAGCATAAGGTAAAATGAAGTAGGTCACACAATAAAAAAAGTAGCTTGTAACTTTCCACTGCGACAATGACACTGTAAAGGGTTTTATTTTTGTGCGAAAAGCTGTGGATTTGCTTGACATGTTATATATGTCTTCCAGCAATGTGTCTGCGCAGCTTGAGCACAGCACTTTTAAGTGTGTGTGTATGTGTGTGTATGGCAGTGTAAAAAGCAAAAAAACAAAAAATTAAACATTTTTACTCCAATTTGGACCAATTTTATATGTGGCACCAAAATGAGACTTTCATATCAATCCAAGTCAATCTTCTTAAAACTTCAAGTCAGCGGGAACAGATGCTTTATGGTTACATCATCAAAATGCCTGTTACACATCAGATCTTTCATTTTTAAGGATGAGAGGGGCAAGTGCAGGTGGTGCAAACTGTCAGACAAGAAAAAGAAAACTATTTTTCTCTATTGTAAATCTGATTTACTTCAAGGAAAAAAAAGAAAAGAGTCAAATGAGCTTCACAAAGATCAAGGCTCTTTATCCAGGCTATCCCAACTGCTAGCTTTTTATTGTGGACAATCAAAAGAAACAGCTTCCGTTTTATATTTGGTCTACAGTTAAAACAAATGCAGAAATTCAATGCTTTGTGGGATCTGCTTAAACTGATGACAAATATGAGCCACATTTAAAAGAATGTAACCAAGCAATCTCTTGCGCTTTCAGATTACCCTTTGCTTTGTCTCATTGCTGGATTACCGGATTTTCGACCTTGCTTTGTTCTCGACCCCTCTTTGGTTTATCCCTTGGACTTGATTGTGCTTCCTGTTATGAACTTTGCCCATTTCCTGAACTACGAACTTTGCATGCTGCCATTTTGTGTATTTTGGCCTCCATTTTGTCTGCTCGTCTTTTTGTGTAAAAACCTTACCTGTTTCTACTCAACTATTCTTTATCTTCACGTTTGTTATTGTGGTTCCCCTTGTTTCAGTTTGGTTCCCATCATCTTTAATAAAGCCTCATGTTGCTTCTTCTATCACCGTCTGTGACTGTGCACATCCCCAGCACCCTGACATGCAGTCTTAGTCTTAGATGGCTGTCTCAAGTTATTCTTCTATAGAAATAGCTCATTTGAGCCTTTACATTACATTCATTTTGCAGACGCTTTTATCCAAACGACTTACAATACAAGGTTTTTAGGTAATTAGCAAAAAAAAACAAAAAACAATATTGGCTGGTCTGGGTATTAACTGATCCTTAAGGTTCTTATATCAGTATTGATATTGGAAAAGAACAACAAGGTTTCCCATCCTTCATTATTTAGTTAAACTCAGATGTATAAATAATGTGTCCTCATTTTTTTTTTCTAATAATAAATGGGCTTTGTGTACTGTACCATCGTTTCATCTTTGTTGTGCAGACGTAGCCATATTCTGTCCTATTATATTTCATTTTTCTCGGCGCTTGCTACGTTCAAATTACTTCAAAGAGATGGAGGCAAATGTTTCAAAGGCTTTGAACTTTGACAGCTGACACGGCAGAGAACCAGAAGGAGGCACATAATAGTTATGATTATGTATGAGACTCTGCCTGATTGTTATAAAAGAATATTGTTGATGTTTTTAAGAGGGGAGAGCATTTGCAAATGAGGGGCTTTGTCAAGAAACTGTGGGCTCCACTTACGTCTTCTGATATGCACTGAATGGAAGTCTTAGTCTCTCCAATTACCCTGCTAAGCATATTTATAAGCGAATATATTACAGGATCATGTCAGAGTTCACCTGAAATACACTAATCAAGCAGCTTTCAAGTCAGACTCGTGTGGCGAATGGGGACAGACAGCGTTTCTCAACAAACAAATCTGTATGGCTGAGCTTTACCAAAGCTGTAAGATTTTCTTTTATTTTTAAAGCTCCTTTGAGTAAGTAGATGTGTATTTATTTACTTTCTCCTCCACCTTCTTTTAAACATTTGCACTTTTACTGCACTTTAAATTTTCGTTAATGTATCATTTTATTACTTTAATCTCTTCCATGATCTTACTCTATTTAACTCCGTATTATTTAAATTTCTATTTCTCTAAAACACATTGAATGACCCTTTGTGTGAAAATGTGCAATATAAATAAACTTGAACTACTTTTGTAGTACTAGAGTTCACTATTTCTAATCAGTTCTTGATTTCAGTGTTTAAGGCTGGTTCTATGATTTTCTTTTATGTTTAAAGCCATTTTTGACTAAGTATACATAGACAAATGTGCATTTATTTACATTTGTAGTACTATCGTTCTCTATTTCTAGTCATATAATCCTGTTTTTTCCAGCCATTACACATCATACTGTGTATACAGTTCTTTTCTTCAGTATTTAAGTCTGGTTCCATAACTTCCATTCCCTAAGTACAGAGGGCAATCTCTCTGGAGCAACTTGGGGTTAAGAGTCTTGCGTAGGAACCCAGTGGTGGTTTGCTGAAGGTAGGATTTGAACCCCTGACTTCTAGTATCCTACCCATTAGGCCACCACCACCCCATTTCTATTTCTAATCATATAGTTCTGTATTTTCCAGCCATTACATGTCATTTTGCATATACAGTTCTTTATTTCAGTTGTTAAGGCTTGCTTAAGACAATAAACAAGAGCAAGAACAAACAATATGCTGCTGCACTAATTATGTTTTATAAGTGGCTATTACTTTCCTTTAACATGATTTCTCTGTGCTGTTGCCACATTCATCTTGACATAAACAAATTATAGACTGCTAGTTTATCACTGTAAATGCCATTTAATTTTTTATTTACTGTACATTGTTCTTCCTGTTGCTGGTATGGCTATCTTTGCACAAATATTTGTTGCTATTCCTATCTCAATCTTTACACACATAATGACTTTGCTGCTAGGGCACAGTATCTGTCATAACACTGTTTTCATTCACACCAGTACTGTTTTTTTCTGCTGCACTGTATGTTCTTTGTGCTTCAGTTTGCATGCTCTTTTTGATCCTGTCCTACTTATGTAATCTAGTGTTGTTTCTGGTTTGTTCTTTGTGTGTGTGTGTGTGTGTGTGTGTGTTTGTGTGTGTGTGTGCGTGTGTGTGTTTGTGTTTGTGTGTGTGTGTGTGTTTGTGTGTGTGTGTGTGTGTGTTTGTGTGTGTGTGTGTGTGTGTGTGTGTGTGCGTGTGTGTGCTCAGAAACCATTGCTGTGTTTTCAACAGAAAAAGCATCTTTTATACAACAATAGAAAAAACAGTAGCACAGAAAAATGATCCAATTACATGACCAACATGAATTGCAAGTCTTCTGGTGTTGTGGTGACTTTATTAATTGACTTTTATTTGTCCACTACTCATTAAAAAATTAGTAATTGTTTCCCAAGATATTATTTTCTTGCTCATCAGTGAAAAGTTTTCTGTTAACAGCTTGCCACAGTGGTCTAGCCGCAGATGTTGTGCTGTGATAAGCTTTGCAGGAGAGATTTTGTTCTGTTTCTTTTTGTTTTGATCAAACCTCCTGATGTAAAATCACCACATATTTCAGAATCTTCTCACACTACGGTGCAGCTTTTATGAGTCTGATTGAAATGCACATCAACTTTCTCACAAACAGCATCTCAGAAACAGCAAACAGTTTTCTAAAGTAAAGTGAAAGTGACCATTCTGTCATATGTGAACACACCACAGCACACAATGTGAAAAGTGTGGAATTTTTTCTCTGCATTTAACCCATTCACCAAGTTATGTAGCAGGCAGCCAGAAACACAGCACCCAGGGCGCAGCATGTGGGGACTGTACCTTGCTCAAAGGTACCTCAGTGGTGCCACTAGCAGTCTTGAGATTCAGCCCACAACTTTCTGATCGCAGGGTGAACGCCCTAACCACTAAGCCACCGCTGGCCCAGAGGAGGACAGGCAGGCAAGAGGAAAACATGAACGATATACAATCATTAGTTACAGGGACAGTCCCCCTGAAAACACTGAGGGTTAAGTGTCACAATGGTAGATAGGAAGGGGTTCGAACCTGCATCTGTATGGTCATCAGGTTCACAGACAAGTGTTTTACACACTAGGCCAATACCACCCACCCTTGGAAAGCTACATGGTCTTGTTTATTTTATTTCATTGTGTTTTTACACTGCTGGCAAATATTAAAGATTTTTAAGAATATGTTTTTTACAGTAGGTATGATCAGGTCTACTGCTTTGTCGCCAATCAGTTCCTCCAAGTGAAACTCCACACTAGAATTTGAGATGCTTCAAAACAGATCCATCTGGGAGAGCATCAAATCTGTAGCGGTGCTGCATTTTGTGGAATTAACTGCAGATAACCCAGTGCTGAAGTAGGCATCGTAAAACTAAATAAGGAAGTAAAAACAAAAGCATTACATAAACATGCAGACAATTCCCATGTGCATGAACATGCAACGTAGATTAATTTTTGCCTCCATGTCTAGGATGGGGAAATACACCTCTAAAAGCTCAGTCAATACCAGTATTCTCGGCCAGTTATTGAGTGATAGTTTGCTTTTTTTTTAAATGAACCATCAGTCCTTCACAAATAAGTAATTTTTCAGAGGAAAATAAACAGACTGATATTAGACCAACAGATCAATTTCTTCATACATATTCAGTGCCTCACGCGTCCAGATTTCAAACCCAGTTTATGCTCATAGTCAGCAGTTCTTCATCGTGAAAGGGAGGAGAAATTGTGAAAGGAAGGGGCCAGGATGAGAAAATGAAATTTTGAAATCTAGACCTGCATTTTTCACTCTCTACTGACTGCGGTTTTATCATATGGGAGGAGAAAAGCCAATTACGTCGCAGTGCTAACCCAAGTGGAAACAACCCTGTCAGAGACATAGGTACAAACACTGGCTACACACTCAGTCCCCATTATATGTGTGCGTGTGTGTGTGTGTGTGTGTGAGTGTGTTGTGTGTGTTGTCTGGATTCGGAGGCAGTCACTGCTCATGACTGACAGTCTTATCTTGGCTGTGCATGTGCCTGATTAACCACAGTGCATTTTATATGCATTTGGAAGAGAGAGAGAGAGAGAGAGAGAGAGAGAGAGAGAGAGAGAGAGAGAGAGAGAGTGCGAGAGTGAGCAAGAGAGAGAGAGAGTAAGAATGAGAAAGAACCTTCCTCAGGCCAACACCTTTTGATACAGCTTATCTTAAACTGGCTCAAACATTGACAGACATGTGACCAGATGCTGATATTTTCTGTGTGTGTGTGTGTGTGTGTGCTGCTTAATATCACTGCTTCTTTCAGTTTTACAGTCCAAAAGGACATCACAGGTTTAATGTGACTTCAGTAAATAATGATTTAAGTTTATACAAAATACAAAAAAAGCACAAATCACCAGCTCTTTCAATGAAATAACATTACTGTAGCCATATAAGATGAAATCATTTGGCTGGCATGGAAAAAAAAACTAATTGAACTCTGCACTGCAAGAAAAGTGACTCAGTTTCCCATATTAAGATCTTATGTATTCCAGTTATCTATATTCTTGTTAGTGTTATCGATTAGCATCAAATGTGCCTCTCTGGGATACATTACTGATCTGGCTTAACTTATCTCATCCAGAGTTCTGAGAGTTAACCTACTGCTTTTGCCATTCGCTGTAATATAAGGCTTATTACATATCTAAGAAGGCGTCTGTGTTTGGGGCTGGAGCACAAAATTCCAGGAACTCAAACACCTTTAGAGGAGAATGCGAGGTCCATTCGTTTTTGGGTTTTTTTTGGTCAGCATTCAATGCATTCGCATCTGGGCTGGATCAAAGAGTGATGCAAAAGAGTCTGTTAACTCCAAACTGTATGAAGTTGAGACCATAATGACCCTTGAGCAGTGTTACAGTAAAGCATGTTTTAAGGTTAATTACCTCTGAAATTTCCTCTCTACCTCTGGGAAATTTACTTTAAGTCTTTCAAAGCTGGGCTCAGCATATATATCTAAATAATGTACACATAAACCTTGTGATGGAGATTAAAAAAGACATTAGATTGTATAACTTGGTGCCACAGTGTGACACCTGAAGAAAAACAGAACCCAAAGAGGAAAAAGGGCAACACTTTAGCTGAACCTCACTATAGGACTGGTGAGTGTAATGGTTTATGTCACGTTCTGCAGTACTATACAAATTGTTTGAAGCCATTTATATCAGTAGTGGGTTTATTTCTGCCAGCAAAAACACTAGTGAACATAAGAATAAATGCAAACAAACATAAAAGCAGTAAAAAGTATCATGACTTCCTGAGCCAGCTGACCTAACCCAGGTATGCGATGGAGCAACAAGTAATACTGGGCTTCCATGGGGAAAGGGGTCTGGAAATGATAAAGCAAACACTTTGCTGTACGTAAAACCACAATTTAATGTGTTATTGTTATTTGTATTTATTGTAATATAACTGACACTACTGCCCAGTAGTAAACAGATTTTAAGTATTATTTTCTCAGGTGCCTAAGACTTTTGCATAATACTGTATTTTAATGTTATGACATCAAAACATTATAGAACCTGTAATGACAATTGCCAGTAATGGTAATACAACATTGTAAAACTGACAGATATAATCTGTCACAACAAATTATGACAGCCCTTGAAAACTTTCATGACATGTTTTTTCACATGGTCACGTCAGTGTTAATGTCATGTCATGTCAGTGTGTTAGCAAAAATGTCACATTTCCAGTGCATAATCTTTTAAAGTGCTCCGATCCTACATTTTTCATGCATTTTATTTCATTTCTAATTGTTCTCTGAGAATTCCTCTAACGACATGTGTGGTTTTATTATTCAAAGCAGTTGCTCATTTCTCATGTCCATTTTCCAACCTCTCTTTATCCATTACATGTAAAATGTCTTTGTATTTTTGTTACTGCTCCTTTTAGACTGATTACATGTAAATAACCTGATGTACAAGCGAATGTTCTGAGTGGCTGTTTTGTAATGTACCTCACTAAGAAAGCTGTCTGCCTTGAAGCATTACTTATAACTCCTTATAAAATCATATACAGGTGGAACTAAACTGCTGTAGGCTCTGCAGCCCAATGTATGTAAATACGTTGGTGTTTGTGTCATCAAGAAAACAGCAATTTCAGAATGGGCTTTTTGCAGCAAACCTTGTATTTACTGACTGAGCAGTAAATGGTGTGTCTTGAAATTCTAACAGAGTTTATATACCGCGTAAACCTCTTTTAAATAAAAAACAGGGAAAATGTTTATACACTAGCCACATTCAGCCATCTCCATTAATGAAAAAGGACCGAGTATTACCACTGAGCACACCACTGAAAACTGTCAGCACTCCATTGTGACACTACCATGGTAGTGATGTAGGACTGTGTGTTCTGCCAGTTTGAATATGACTCATGGAGTAAACACACTGCACCTTGTTTACACCTGCGAAAATAATATTTAAAAACTGTTTAGATGAGCAGTGAGTGTATTTTCAGATTAAGATTATTAAATATACTAAATAAAACCAAAAAGTATAAATACAAATAACATTATACAGTGAATAGTGATTTTATGTTCAGCATGTCAGTGTGTCCTTGTGGAAGTCCAGCATCACTTGTAGTTTCATCAGAAACCTGGTTTGACTCGATCTGTCCTTCATTAAATTAAATCAGGAGCTGCAGATGGAGTTTCACAAATCCAAACAATGGCTGGAGGAACCGAGGAGGAATTCTGGAACCGAACCTGTGTTCTCCTCACCAGCTCACAAAATGTCAACATTTTTTTTACCAAAAATGTTTTGACACTTTTAACAGTTTTTCTTTTGTTTGTTTGGCTAATGTGAACTTTGCTTGCAGGAAGACATGATGAGAAAAATGGCTTTAAACAATTTGCATAGTATCTGTACAAGGATGCACCCCACCCCCACCCCGGCTTCTCTACATTCCTAATTCCTAATTCACATTTTCATTTACATTATTTGGCCGACGCTCTTATTCAGAGTGATGACATCAGTTGTTTCTAATTCCAGCATTCAAGCCTCTACTGAAGTGCGCCAGACTGGTTCTGAATTGGGAGAAAACTTATTCCATCTCGGTCCTTTAGGGCACTTCTAAGCACACAGGCTGGAATACGTTCAGGTAGGCTGCTGCATATGAGGAATAAATTGATCTGGTGAAATAGACAGAATCCATAACTGGATACATTAGCAAGTGTATAGACGCTGTGATTTCCCTCAAGACCATCACCAGCCATGCTAACCGGGTGCTGAGGTGCATTCTTGAAAACTCTGAATGCTGCCTTTAGGTCAGGCCACAAGGCATCATTCAGCACTACACGAGCCAGCCTGTCCCAGGTTACCAGAGAGGAAAAGTGCAAAGATGTACAGAGAATCCACAAACACCTTCAAGACACAAGAGAGATGCAGCGTATGTAGCAAGACAGTCGGGCCACTGCTGTCTACAAAGTGACATCACAGCTATGTTCACTCCCAGATGCACTGAAGGATTTCTACACATGGTTTAAAGCACAGAACAACAAGCCAACAAAGAAGACCACAGAAGACTGCTGCCCTGACAACATACCTGGCTGGATGCTCAAGGGAGGTGCTGATACTAACAGACGTCTTCCTCTTCGTTTCACTGAGCCAGGCCGTTCCAGTGTGCTTCAATTGACCATCATTATCCCCATGCCAAAGAAATTGTCCTGCTCTAATGACCACCGACTCACAGCAATTATCATGAAGCGCTTCAAGTGCCTGGCCATTAAACACACAAAGAGAGGTCTTCCCCCCACACTGGATTTTTAGGTTCTGTTTGTGTTTTACCTCAGCCTGCCTACAGAGGACAACTTGCCTACAAAGGACGTCCTCTCAGGGCATCAAGCATGGCTCATCTTGAACCTCCGTTACTCAAAAGAAGAGGAAAGCATGCTTCAAGACTCTTCTCAATCTTGCCTCCCCAGTGGTGGAACGAACTCCCTCTTCCGATCAGATCTGCAGAGTCCCTCACTGTCTTCATACTTCGTCTGAAGACCTCCCTCTTCACGGAGCACCTTGGTGACTAACTAGGCCTCTTGTTATTGCTGTTTTCCCTATATTTAATTTATTTTCCCTATATTTAATTTAAAAATTAAATACTTACACTCTTAACTCCATGGTTTCCGTGCGTATGCTTTAACCCCTGACTTTTCTTTGACAGGATTTGTTAAGGTGTGCAACTTAGCCGACAGAAACTTGGTTGAATAGCGCAAGTTGCTTTAAGTTTAGCTTTACAGGTTTGATAAACAGATGTGGACTATTTGAGCACTGATGTACGTCGCTTTGGATAAGAGTGCCCACTAAATGCCATAAATGACACCAAGCCCTCTGGAATTCACCTCTTACTGACCCACCTGGCCATAAACGACATAGGACAATCATAGACTTCAGCTAGGCATTAAGCGTACTGGGAAGCTGAACTTACTGGGTGTGAAAAACTCATCTACTATTTCCTGACAGGGAGACCTCAGTCTGTCAGGGTCAGCAACCCCACCTCCAGCACCATCACAATGAACAGCAATGCTTTCATTATAATGAGCTATTTTCAAGCATTAGAAGCTAAAAACTGTGTTTTTGCATTTAATGACAGATATGCAAGCGTCTATCAGAGAACATAATGACTAGCCCTGAAACGCCCCCATGATGGGCAACATTTATAAATCAACATTTATAAGTTCCAACAAGGACCATTTCAGTCCTATAGCAAAATTACATTCATACTGTTCACCATGACTATTACAAAAATAACCAAGGGCACAATCATTTGCATGCAAAGAGCAGCGCCTCAAATAAAGTGCTGCGAGGAAATCAACTGTATGAATGTTAAACCACATAACATTGCGGTGTCTATCACATATTTTTTAGAGTTAGTGGCAAAAAATATAATGCCTTAAGAACTTTGTGTTGCACCAAGAAGGGATTTATTAATCTGGAAATTATGGAAGGATTTAGACTCCTTCAAAAAAACAAGACCTGGAAATGCCTTTGGGCAATGAACACAAAGACTTTTCCACTGCTTCTTATGTTATGCCACACATGAATGCTTCCACAACCCACAAATATTTTTTTGTCCACAAATCTACTGAGGTGTAGTCTGGTCTAAATGTATAAAGCACAATAATGTTTCAGAATGCCCTGCGAAGGATCCTGACTTGACACCCCTGTCAGGATCTTAAACAGTTTGTGTTCGACAGCACTCCAGATTGGCTGAATTAAAATAATTCTGCAAAGAAAAGCAGGCAAGAATTCTTCGATATTCATGTGAAAGACTGAGGTGCAATTACGTTTTCACATGGGTAATATATTGCAAATCTTTCCTTCATTAAATTACATTACATTCCTGTTTCCTCGTGTTTTCTGGTCTTATATTTTGTATGGTCTGAAAGCATTTAGTGAGACAAATATGCAAAAATAGATGAAAACAGAAGTGTGTGTGTGTGGGGGGGAGGGGTATTTTTTCACTTAACTTTACATGCCAGTCATGCATTTTTGATTTTGCATCATCAATTCATGGTAGTTAGGTCACATAAGCTTAGACAATGTTGCTGTATTAACTACACTATGTCCCTTTAAGTGACAAAAATAAATACAATATTACTGGTGAATTAAATTCAGCTGCACTAAATAAGTTGCTAACCTTTATTTTGTGAATTTCTTTGCAGGCTGCAGGTGGTTTTGCACTAACTCAAGCATTAGCATCACTCTGGCTGCTATGTGGGTCTGTATTTGAAGTTAAATGCTTGTGGATGTCAATGTCTACCAACTGTGAGCTCTTAACTATGCAAACTGAAAGGGTTCAAAAGAAAGATTTTGAGGTCTATTGGGAAATGTAGTGTCTGCAGTGAATTTATGCAGTAATGTGTTTGCCTTAGTAATCAAGGCCAAAACGTAAACTTAAACTATGCCTTATTTTATCTTGTGTCTGATTCCATCCATGGGGCATTGCAGCAATTTGCTGAGGTCTAGTCTCTAATATTGACAGCAAGACCTTACTGTCAATCATTTCTCTAATGAAATGATTGTCGCATGTGGACCTCAATGACAGGAAAGCGTATTAAACTGGTCACATCAGAGCATAATCCACTACGTCTATTAATCAAAAAGAGGAGCCCAGGTTTTCAAGTGGTCAGGAAGAGATGAACACTAAGAACGTTTGGGCAAAAAAAAAAGGCAAAAAAATAAAAATAATAAAAAATTCTGCAGGAAAAGTTTATTACGGTTTTTTACTTTTAGTACATAACTACAATAATATTTCTAGATCTATGTTTCACGCTCCCTTTCTCTTTATGTATCGTATGTATTCATTTTCTCTTTGAGGTTGAGTATCAGTTTTCCCATATAAATTGCTGCTCACTTTCATAATGCCTGCGGTAAACTAAATTAGAAGTTCTGCATGATGTGAGTGCATAATTTGACCCCCAGGGTCCAAAGAGCAAATCCACTGTATCTGCGTCATTTCAGAGTGCAAACATCATTAAGTGCATTATTCATTGAGCCTCTCTTGCATGGCCCCCTGATTGCACATTAGTTATAGTCCACCGGAAACAAATGGACCCACAGTGGCCCAGTGGAGAGAAATGGGAGAGGCTCCCATTGACTTTTCATTCTGCCAACCATTAACGTCCTCTCGTGTTTATCTATGTTTTTCCCCTCTCCCATTTTTTTTCTGTTTCACTACTCATTATGATCAGCTGGGATCCATTAACATGAGCAGTAATTTTCTGGAAAGTTGTTTTAAGGTTGTATGTCCATTCTAAGAGGCATTTAAATGGTGTTTTAGATGGTGTGTGCTCGCAGGATGAACCTGTACGAGCATTCGCTGCATGAACTTGACAGCTTTGACGAATGAGTACTATCCACCGCCAGCCAAGTGCTTCGAATATCAAAGAGCTTGCTTAAAGACATTATCTAGTCCGTGTTTCGCCCCTGGACCGAGTAAAAGGAAATTAAGTGTGCTGCCTTGTCACCAAACTTAAAGAAGTATAGGCATACACAGTCAGGACTGAGTAAATCTACTTTGTGGTGCACATATTAAAAGTATCTATTCTTTTCTATTTTCAATAGAGAGTAATTATACTAGAAAAGTTATATGGCCATACTCCAACCCTATATGGTTACATCTTTATCCCTAGTTTATCTAGCACACATTAACACACTGATTCCATAAAATTGACCGAATAATATAATGGCTATTTAATGTTTGTAACTGATTTTTAGCCATTTTCGTCATTGTTTTAGCCATTTTCGTCAACAGTCAGATACGTAGGATGAAACAACCTTACCTTATAGGCCTATGGTACAGAAGGTCAGTAGGTCGAGTGATTGTAGGAAATACAACCACTCCAGGTTATCTGGATAATTAGAGCTGCACAGAAGCAGCCTTTCCTCCCTGAGATGAATTAGTCATGCAACAGGGCCAGTTGATTCCTCCTCTGGCACAATTTTCTCTGTAAGCAATCTGAAGAGTAGAAGAAAGGCAAGGCTAAAGATGAAGCTGGGACTCACAATGCAAAGGCAAGAAACTAAGAATTTTACACACTCTGAAGGTCACATTCGCCTCTTTAATGTTTCTAATGATGCGAGTTTCCCCACAGAGATGTGTTTCATTATGCTTCACATCTTTTAGGCCCAGAAAGCGATGCCTGTCACTGTATTTGCAGGATGCCAGTGTGAGTGGAAAAATAATTAAACCTCCAATTAAGTGCTTTTCACTTCAGTTTAATACACAGCTTATACCTTTACATCTGAGGAGGGGAGATAGATATAAGGTGTGTGTGTGTGTGTGTGTGTGTGTGTGTGTGTGTGTGTGTGTGTGTGTGTGTGTGTGTGCACAGGCTGCCCTTCTTGAGTGAAAAGCTGTTTTGTCAGATCGTGATTTGCATTCAGGTCTGCTATGTTGAGGTAAACACACAACTGAGATTAGTTATCAAATGAGAGAGCCTGAGAGACAGAGAGAGCGAAAGAGAGAAAGCAAAGAGAGAGAAAAAGAGAGAAAGAGCAACAGAGAGAGAGAGAGAGAGACAGAGAGAGAGGGAGAGAGAGAGAAACAAAGAGAGAGAGAGAGCACACAGTGGAATCTAGCATACTGATGCTCTCTTTGTATGTGTGTGTGTGTGTGTGTGTGTGTGTGTGTGTGTGTGTGTGTGTGAATACGCATGCACCGAGAGGGAAAGGCATGTTAACGAGACAGGCAACAGGTACAGCAGGTTAACTCGCTGTCGTCTCCACAGGCCACGTTCTCCAGGGAATATTCATTGCAGTATCTCAGAGTAATTGACCCCTACAGTTTCTCCTCAAACAGAACACGACACATGCTGCATGATTCTCTGGTTGCAATTAAACTAGGCCCCAGCTTCCACATTTGTCTTCGCCCTTCAGCTTCGTAGTGTGCTTCTGCTCTCTCTGCAAGAGAGGAATTTATATGTGCAGTTGCATGTTAGTCAAATTACATGTTATTTTGATTTTCTAAGTGAAAGAGGTTCAAGCATCTGCACAGAGTAAAAATAAATGCACACTTACCACTTGTATGCTGAACAAAATACATAAAAATAAACAAACATTTTTTGAACTGTCCCACTGTTGCCTCATACCTCCAGGGCTGGGGGTTTGAATCCAGGTCCTGACCTCTGCATGTTCTCCTCCTGGTGGTATGGGTTTCCTCCGGGCTCTCAGGTTTCTCCCGCAGTCCAAAGATATGCCTGTCAGGCAAGTTGGGGATTCTAATTTGACTGTAGATGTGAGTGTGTGAATGAATGGTGTGTGTGTGCCCTGCGGTGGGCTGGTGCCCCGCCCAGGGTGACTCCCTGCCTCGCGCCTGTTGACTCCAGGTACCCGCGACCCTAGTAAGGATTAAGTGGTTACAGAATATGAATAACAAACTAGATATTTTTAAATAAATGTAAATATACTGAATATTATCTTCTCCCCCAGCTTCATTGTTTGCTTCTACTAGCTCTGCAAGAAAAGGATTTATACACACAGTTGCATTTCAGTCAAATTACTTGTTTTGTTGATCTTCTAAAAGGTTCTTGCATCCACATAGAATAAATTTCTATATGGCACCTGTCTACAAAGAGTTAATGCACATGTACCATGAATATACTGAAGTAAATAAAAGAAAAGAAAAACTAAAATTAAATGTGATATGTTCAAAAGTGTTGTTACTCATGTTATTTTTTGTAAAATCTCAGCCCAAAATCTCAGAAAAACAAAAGCTGATCAGGTGTGTAAAGTTAATCACTGGCAAGGACCTACATGAAGATGCGGCTGGAACAGGAATAGTTGTTACACAAACATCATCCACATGAAGTCATTAGAAGGTGACCTGACTTGTGACCTCATCACAAAAATCAATGCCCATCGTACGCCACACAAAACAGTATTTTGTAATCAAGTGCTGTGGTCTAATGAGAAACCTGAACCTGAACACACCAAATGTGTTAGACAGAAAAAAGAGGAGGAGCAGTTCAATAAAAGAACTGACTAACTGTTAAACCTGGATGTGGATGCATTACACTTTGGGGTTTTGCGGCTGCCAGTGATGAGATACATTGTGGAGGTAGAGAGAAGAAAGTATTCTATTACATATCTACAAATCCTGGAAGTTAAAGACCCACAGTCAGTAAAGAAACTGAAGAAGAAAATAAGCTGGACGTTACAAGAAGAAAGTGATCTAAAGCATTACCTTGAAGCAAAAGATTCAAATTTAGAAATGGTCTTTACTTATTGCTAGACTTGAATATCATTACTGAAAATCTGATTAGATGCTAAATCTGTAAGACAGACATGTTTTGTTTTACAAGTTTTCGCTTATATATGTCCTGACCCGTTCTTGCCGTAGCTCTAAGTTATAAACCTTTTTCGTGGCTTTTTTTTTTTTTCGCTGTGAATATTTGTTGGTATTGTTTTTCTATCCTGACTTGCAATTTGTTTCTGAAATGCACTGCGGTGACAATTTTTGCATGGGCCCAATAAACTCACTCAGCAATTGAAGTCACATTTCTCAACCCTTTTTCAAAACTGATTTTGTTTTTGCAATAGACAAGACAAAATAAAAACCTACTAACATGTTTCTATTGTGTGGTATACAGAAATAGTAACTGAGCTCGTAGCCTAGTGAGTATAACACTTGCTTGTGAACTTGATGACCACAATGTTGCAGATTCAACCCCCCCCCCAATTTCTACTTAAGCAAGACACTTAACCCTCGGTTGCTCCAGGGGCACTGTCCCGGTAACTAATGATTAAAAGTCACTGTGGATAAGAGCATCAGCCAAATGTCCCCTTTAATAGTATAGCACCCCCTTTATTCATTCATTTTCTGTAACCGCTTAATCCTTACTAAGGATGCAGGTACCCAGAGTCTTTCCTGGGGTCTACAGGTGTGAGACAGACTCATACACACACACACACATACACCATTCACTCACACACTCACACCTACGGTCAATTTAGAATCCCCAATTCACCTGACCTGCATGTCTTTGGACTGTGGGAGAAACTGGAGACCCTGGAGAAACCCACACCACAACGAGGAGAACATGCAAACTCCACACACACACACAAGAGCAGGACTGGATTCAGACCCCCAGCTCTGGAGGTTTGAGGCAGCTTGGGGTAGTGCATCCCCTTTATACAGTAATTCACTGCAGTTTTTACAATTCCTAGGGGACATTTCCCAGTGCTGAAGCAACTTTTTCAGAACCCTTTACACTGTTTGCAGTACCAAAGCATGGTTTAGCCACACAATGCATCTAACATTCAAAACAAAAATGCACTGCAGCAAAACAGTTCATTTTTGTTTCAAAATTGATTCAAACCACCAAAATGTTAACACATTGTCTCTTTCAGCAGGACCACTTTATCACACAAAAATGAATGAACCAAAAAACACCAACAACAAACAGCAATGCAACTAATACAATATTGATCATGTTAACTCATTTTATTTTTACAATAACCAAGGCAAAACAAAAACACATAATAAAATTTCACTAACAGCTTCATATCGTAGGAACACACACACACACACACACACACACACACACACACACACACACACACACACACACACACATACAATAGTGCTTATGAGTGTTTGTAAGTATTTCAGTACATATGCGTAAGACAAGGCAAAGATACAACATACATGTTTTTTCATTTGTTTGTTTTTTAACTGTGATGCTTCTTGTATCATGCTAGTCCACCCTGTCCTCTGGATTTGGTCACAAGTTTTCATCCACATCACATCTAGTGTTCTCTTTAGAGATGCATCTGGGAAAGCATCTTCTAGAATGCCTTACCCAAACTTGGCAGAGCTCAGCAGGATTATCGTGGCACCCAGCATTCGTGGCATCAAGCAGGGACATTTGGTGATGTGGATGATGAATATAAACCATGCACAGAAGAATTCCTCTATAGGTTTAGGAAGGAGGCGTGTGGTGGCAGAAACAATGAAGACATCCTTGGGCATTCTGTGGTGGAGCCACATTATCTCACACAAGAAGATGTGAAAAAGATGAGGTGCCAGCAACTGATTTATGCAGGATAACAGAACACCATCACTGGAAGTCGCCACACACATTGTGACATTTACCCCTGTCTGGCCTGGAACTTGTACAGTTGCTCTCTGTCCTGTTTTATTTCACCAGCTGAAATCAGAACAAGCCATTTGCCATCATTTTTTTGTATTTATTCACAGCTCATTTTGTACATGCTTATATATATATGAAGTAGGAGACAGGAACGCACTGCTTGGCCCAGTGAATGGAAAGTTAAAATACCTCTGATGCCCGTTCCTGTATGTACATTGTCTTATAGATAGACTTATTTCATTGTTCTTGCTGGAGCATTTTTTTTCCCCTCAGCATATTAGGTCATACTTTTGATTGTTGTGACCATTTCTACACATGAACAGTGCAAAACAAGATTTGCTCTAAACACTTTTACAGCCAAAAATGTGTGCGATTAATTTAGATTAATTAACCAGAGAGCTTGTAATTAATTAGATGAATTTTTGTAATCACTTGACACCCCAAATTTATATATATTATATACACACGTGGACAAAATTGTTGGTACCCTTCAGTCAATGAAAGAAAAACTCACAATGGTCACAGAAA
>JBBPCX010000114.1:40859408-40879150 GCA_037974365.1 Hydrocynus forskahlii | reverse complement strand
AGTGCGTGTGTGTGTGTGTGTTTGGAGAGCGAGTGCGTGCGTGTGTGTGTGTGTGTTTGGAGAGCGAGTGCGTGCGTGTGTGTGTGTGTGTTTGGAGAGCGAGTGAGTGTGTGTGTGTGTGTGTGTGTGTGTGTGTGAAGGCGAGTGAGAGAAAGAGATGGGAAAAGCAATCGTATGAGTTAGTTTTGTCACACGTCATTGTCTTTGAAGCGTGAGGCAGCCAGTGATTTGCTGTCCTGTGGGTTTGGGAGTTTTTAAGGTTTGAGACTGAAGGCTTATTGCAGTTACTTTTGAAGTGAGTCAGACACATCGGTGGGAACATCAGACATAATTTACTTATGAGATAAAGTGCAATTAATAAGCAATTGGACAGTTACACAATTTTGTTGTTTCGACTGCATTTTAAATGAAACATTGATGTTAAACTGTAGAATGTCAAGATAAATTTGAGCATTTTTATGTCTTTATTGGATGAACTTGGTAGGAATCATAGATCATCTTGTTTCAGAAAATCATAACATAAGTAACATAAAGAAGGTAAAACTGGCTGCTGGTGTAGAGTTGACTCTGTAACAGGTGGTTGCCTTTGTCATTCTAAAGATGTGAGAATATCAAGTGTGTCAAAATCAAACATATGTCAAAAATGCATTGGTGAGCTTGCCAGTAGCGAACTAGAAATTAGAGCACATGTCTCCCCAGTGTTTGGAGGGAAATAAAGCACCCCTTCTCCAAAATGTCCACATGCTTGTAACATCATTATGGCTGAGCATTTAACAGGTGATTTATAAAAATCAACAGTGGTTTCTTTGGTTTAAATCCATAAATGACCATATGTTCCAACACTTTTTGCACATTAAGACACCAGAGAAATAGGGTTGGTGCATCTCTAATGTACCTTTACTGTAGTAAGTTGTGCTAGCATCAGTTTTAAGATATTCAAGTGTGACAAATATGTTTAAACAAGGTCAATGGAGCAAATTAAAACAGTAATAATGTTAGGCATCGCAAGCTTATTAGCTACTCTGCGCCTCTCCAGGATTAGAAGAGACATGTACTGTATCCATTGTCAGTGATAATTATCCAGCTAGTTTAGTTGATTCAGCAGATTTAATTACTTCATTTTACCTTTTACATCCCAATGTGTGCTCAGGTCTGTAGCACACCTAACTATGCCTACCTTTAGATAGATCAGAGCACACAGATCTTATGTGTTTCAATTGTTTAGTAAATCTCTCATATTCAGATTCTAGATAAATTAGTCGTAAATATCATCTTGATACTGGCATCTGTCCTCAGTGCATAAACTCCCATAAGTGGAAAAATGTGTTGATTAGAAGTGTGTAGTTTATTAAAGAGAGCTTTATGACTATGATGTGTGTGTAATGCTACACTTCTCACTGCTGAGATTGGGGAACAGTTTTATATAAAAGATAATGTTAATTAAGATGACAAATAACCCCATTACAACGCTGTCTCGATGCTGCAGTATACTTCTCATTTCAGTCCTGGTAAGAGAGAGAGACTGATAAAATATAATGATAGTAGTTTGGTCTTCTCCTCTGACAAAGCCAGTTTGTCCAGCTTACACTGGTTAAGATGGTTAAGCTGGTAGATCAACATAGGGTATATTTTTGTTTAACAGGGTATATTTTGTTTAATGGGTAATATTTTGTTTAATTGACTAGCATACCAAGCTGGTTAACTAACATGACCAGAAGGCTATAAGGAGAGCATGGAAGGCTGTAAGGACAGCATATCCATCCAGGTTGGTTGATTAACAACAAAATGACCAAGCTAGTTGACTAGTATGACCATAATGACCAAGCAAGTTCATTAGCACGACCAGCAGGACCAAGCTGATCGACTAGTATAACTATTATGACCAAGCTCATTTACTGGCATGATCGTAACGATCAAGATGGTTGACCAGAATGACCAGAATGATGATATCCAAGTCGATTGATTGATAAATTACATTTAACTGGTTGGCCAGCATAGCTAAGATCAACCCTAGAAATTCAAACAAAAAAACCTAGTCCAGCTGGATTCCCAGCTTGAAACCAGCTCCAAAGGATAAGATGCCATTCGCTAGATTTTTCAGGTACAAATGTTCAGATACAAATTACTGAATAACCAATTACTGGTACATTTTAGTAAAACATATCACAATATAGATAAAATAGTATTTAAATATTATAAATTAATTCGTAGATTAGGATGTAGAAAGATGAGATGTAAACAGAAAAAGAAACTGCTCATGATCCAAAACAGACCATCAGAAGTTCATTTTTACTGCTGGTTAGGGCAGGGATGCGTCACAAAACACAGCGCATTGAATCCTCATGACTATGGGTCTCCATAGTAGCAGCCTGGTCGGGCTAACCCTAGTCCACCATCAGTACATTGCTTTATTTACTGTATTGTTTCTGCCATCCCTTGCACTGGTGTGATACTAGTCATTCTGGAAGGTTTACATCCTGTCCACACTGTGCTGTTACATTACATTACTGTTATATTGTTGTGGTGTCTATTTATTGTGTTGTTTGTATTGTTTCTGTCATAAATTGCACTATGTTGAATGTTATATGTTGCACCGTGGTCCATGGAGAAACGTCTCATCACACTGTGTACATGCTCACAGCTGCTGATGACAATAAAGTAACCTTGAATCTTCACTTTGAAACTTGAAAGGCAGCTATGAGAACATCAGAACTGGGACTGAAAACAACAGAAGAAAGTCATCTGGTCCCATTCTCTTTTACATTATATGAGAGGCTGGGTATGCGTGAGCTGTTTGTCTTTGCACCCCTTTAAGGCAACAGTGTACCCTGATGGCAGTGGCCTCTTCAATAGGATAACATGCCCTGCCACACTGCACATATTGTTTAGGAAAGCTTTGAGGAAGATGATGAAGAGGTTTTGTGGGATGTGCAGGAACAATCCAGGGCAGCTCAACCTCACAATGTACAGGATTTAAGAGATTAGCTGCTAACTTGGTGTTAGCTACCACAATAACCCTCAGTAGGTTTTGTAGAGTGCATGGCGGGTCAGAGCTGTTTTGGTGGCACCATGGGCATTACGGTTTGGCTCATTGGTGTATACATCTATGGAAAATCTTCTACAAGAGTAAATAAGTTACTGTTGTCCACAAGATATCACTGTTTATTGAGAATTACTTTCATGACAAACCCGTAGGCTTTAGCTTTACCCTTTTAATGCTGTCAGGCTGCAGAGAAACCTTCAAATGCATTCTCTATGGACGTTTTTGTCTTCTCCTTTCTGAATTTTTGCTGCATTGCTACATAATCTATTAAGATTTTCATGGGGTAAATCATCTACAATTGCCACTAAAAACTCCAAAGTGGATACGCCATAATTTGAAAAATAGCAACACTACCACAGTGTTAATGGGAAATCTTGCAGCGACATTACTACCAACACTGTTAAATGTAAAAGGTAAAATATCCTCAATTCACAGCTGGGAATTTGCATTTTAACCTCACAATCATTGCTTAATTTCACACTGTACACTGTGGCAAAACCAACACTACAGAGCCACAACTGTTCAGTTACTAACAGGCAGTGTAGTTACATAAATTTTCCAGAAATATACAGAATGTTTCATGTTTCATTTCTATTGTGAAGCTATGCGCGTAACGTGTCAGCTGAGCTAAGCGTTTGCAGACGCAGCTGAGGGTGTACATATGTAATCGTGTCAGGCACACATGGAGGTTTTGCACTTGTCTCTTGCATTCTACAAAAATATTTGGAATTGTAGTCACAATAACACAATGACAAAAACTGTCCCTCATCATCATCGTTGATACTGCCTGACTGTCAAGTTCGGTCATATTTTCCTCATATCTGTTTTATTTCCCCTCCACTGTAACTCTGGCTCCGATGTTCCTCTCAGTCTAATGAACATCGCATGGTTGCCATGCTGTCAGCTCCATGGCAACACTGCGTCTCATGTGCTCCATCTTGAGGCAGACGGCTGTGCTCGGGTTTCTGACTGAGGCAGAGTGAGCACAGCTCCACAGATAACCTTTATACACAGGCAAACACACCATGTGTTAGAAGCCCATTAAGATCATGACTGCTTCAGGCTCATATGTTCCCTGATGGACTTCTTATCACTTTCATCTGACAAGGCAATCTGTGCAGAAGCTCTTAGGTAGCTGTAAAGAAAAGATAGATGGGTTTCTTTGATGACTGAGTTCATGTGATGCTTCATGTAGACATATAAAAAACTACTGAGCGTGTGTTTCGGTTGACTCTTCCAAGAATGCCCACAATCATCTGTCTGACAACCAGCACAGGATCATTCCATCCGCCTCTTCTAGTAATTTAAACACAAATGTAATGAAACCTTGTGGAGCCACATTAGAAAACTCATAGCAAAAGGCAAAGAAGAGCTTTTAGACTACATGTAATGTAAGTAAATGTAGCAAGAGTTTATTCCAAATGATTCAATGGATCATTTGTATTCTACTCACATGCCTATTCTACAGCATGTAAAGGGCAGCTGGAGTTTTTACAAGATTCTGAACAGACAGGGATGATGTTCACCTCTGGCTAAAAGACAGCAGCTGCTGAAAATGACCAACAACACTGGGTAGGAGAAAAAGAAAGATAGTTCTAAACATGGACCACCAATTATGGACAAAAAACTTTTAACAAGGCTGTTCTTCAGTTACTGCAGATGAGTGTCAGGAATTTGAGCTAGCAATAGCTGTGCCTTCCCTGTTGTGGAAGCACAAAAAGACTAGATCTCAAGGCTGCAGAACCATGGCAAAGAACCGGATGAGGACACACCGGCTGTGTGTCTACACTCTGACCTTAACAGATAAAAGCAAAGCATCACTCAGACTCAGTGGAATAGGGTCTTGCTGTTCTGTGCCACCATAAGCCAAAGAAAGAGCTAAAAAGGTTCTTTAGAGAGAAGTTAAAAGAGAACCACTCTCAGAACCACAGTGGAAATGTTATAGAAGAATCACAAAAATGTGAAGTGTAAAAAGTTTTTACAGCCTAAAGTAACCCCAGACAGTAAAAACCATTCATTCAAACCAGGAACCTGAGAAACCTGTATCTAAAGTGTATTTAAGTGTGATAGGGAGGCACCAACTGTACCGAAATGCATTGAAATTGAATTAGGAGAAAAACAAACCAAACAATTAAAAAAACTAACCAACATTACTGGTCTATAGATGATTTGGCAGTAACTGACTTTAATGAAATGGGGGAAAACCTACTAGCCCTGACAAAAAAGTTCCTGAGAGAGCTATGTTGCATAATAAATACAAGTGTCACAGTGAATATAGATGTTGATTAATCATTCCTAGTCAAAAAGCAGGTTGAAGACTGATGCAGAGTCATGTACGGTCTGTTGATGCTTCATTTTGAACAGATTTTCATTTATTTATTGTTCCTTCTTCCTCCTCTATCTGTCTGTAACTTCCCTTGCATACTTTAGTTTTAAATTAATATCTAAAATGTGATTGAAGTTCACTGCAGGCTCAAATGCGGGTGCTGTATTATTAAAGCTGTGGGGAAAATTCGAAATTCCTCTCTCGTTCTTCAGCTTTTCTTTGGCGTGCGTGAAAAAAACAATATCTTTCATTTTTCAGGTGCTGACCTTTCGCGTTCCTCCTGAAGGATTTGACAATTGTGTTCTCATGACTGTGGCTTTATGGCCAGAGTACAAAGGGCTTCTATCGCACCTCCTTTCACTCCGTAAGAAGCCATGAAATTCCTTGAAAATAAACTACTTGAACTCAAGGTACGGTTGTTGTGTGGGCTGCATAAGCTTGAATGTAAATTCTCCAGCTTGTGTTACAGCCAGTGCACCTTGTTTCCATGTTTGTTTTAAACTATTCTCTGTTTGCTTATGTGCCATGTAGTGTAATTTGACAATCCAAGCAAAACCCCTTTTTATACAGTTCAACTAATTATAGCTTGATTACCACATTTTTTTTACAAATTCATGTGGGACATTATGCATCTATTTGGTGTACACTAGAGTTCGTTGCAGAAAGAGAAACAGCCCCCCCCTCCTCCCCAGACCCCCTGCCATTCATCAACATGTTAAATTACCCACATGCTGTGGATTAACATTTTCTGTCACATGTGCGTATTAGCGTTTGATAAATAAGGCTCACCTTGGAAAAAATTAAATAAATAAAACTTTTTTTTCCCTGCATAATTACTCTCCCAAGGATTGTTTATGTGTCTGAAAGTAGAGATGTGATAGAAAGCAACATTCGGCCATGGATTTGCTCGCTTCGTGCTGACACAGACACATGGTAGCGGACGGAGATTGTGTTTTGCGTTTGCATGTAATATGTCAGTGGGAGAGAAAGTGCTGAGTCGACATGCTGCCGGAGCCACGCAAGAGGAAGCAGCAGCGGCCGGCCGGCAGGATGAGCTGTCAGAGCGCCTATGAAGACAACAGAACCAGCCCAACTGTGGCTTCACATAATGATAATGCCACTGGCTTGTCTGAGAGCAAGGGTCTTGTTTTTATTTCTCCACAAGACCGTGTATGAAATCAATACTTTCATGGCCACCCAGCTGTGACTTTTCCTTTTCTTTGTTCCCTTTTCCCCAGTGTCTGTCTGTCTGTCTCTCTCTCTTTCTCTCTCTGTCTCTCTATCTCTGTCTTTCTCTCTTTCTCTTCCACCACCCTCATAAATCTCTCGCTCTCTCGCTCTCACTCTATTTTTTCTTCTCTCTTTCTCTCTCACTCTTTCTTTTTTCTCTTCTATCAGTCTGTCTTCTTTTTTCTATCTATCTATCAATCTATCTATCTGTCTATCTACACCTCTCAAATTCTGCTTCTAATCAAGGTACCTTATTGGCTGTTTCCAGAATAATGATTTAAGCACACTGACATTTAAAGCTGACAATAATAGATGCAAATAATAATGATTAACAGTAACAATAAAACAACAATATATTACATAATTTGAAAGAAAATTATATCTACAACAACAAACAAGACATATTCAAACTCTTACAAACACTGACATGCCTGATGGACAGTGAGGTTCTCCCTGTTCCTCAGGTTGCAGTATGTAGTCACGTAGCAGCGAGAGCAGCCGTGTCCTTCCCCGATTGCTCATTTTACTGACTGGGTAAGATCAGGTGATTTAGAGCAATGCTTTCATTTTTTGTGTAACGTTTTCTTGAGTCATTTGACCTCACCATACTCAGAGTGACCACACAGTTTGTTCTCAGAGCAGCCAGGATTTCTCACACCTGCCCGTTTCTATGGTTAGACCAGGGTATATATCATATACTTTATCTCTCTCTCTCTCTTTCCCCCCTTCCATATCTCTCTCTCTTTCTCCCCATCCATCTCTCTCTCTCATTCCGGCTCTATTCTGTATGGCTAAAATGTCTAAGCAATATTTATTCCACTTTTACTCTCTTATATTAAAGAATGATGTTTTAAGTCGTTGCTCTCAGTGAAAGACAAACTCGGCCTTGATTTACAACACGCCACTTATCTTTAACTTCAAAGCCAATAACTATTTAAACAAATGGAATTAAGTATTAAAATCACCCCCGAGGTAGTTCAATATCTTTGTAAACAGATGCGTTCTCTGTTTGCATGTTTAATCCTGGCCTCTTCACCACTTCTATGCAACCATTACTCCACTACCAGAAAACCTTTCAGTGCTATCACTGCTGCATCAGTGGTTATAAATCACCACCTTTGGTTGTTATATTTGTACTGTTTTATCATGAATTTCCGTTGTTTATCATGTATTTCCGTTGTTTATCATCCCCTGTACAAGACTGTGGCATGCTGTGTTTCTCATACTTGAAACTCTTAATGATGTTTTTAGTGTTCACTGGGTAAATGCTAAAACCATAAACTGGCCTCATAAATGAAAAGGTCAATTGGTGCAGTGTCAGGCTACATCATCACCTCAATGGTGAAGACGTCAATACGAAATAAAAATGCATTACCACACTTCAGGGTGAATTATGTTGAACAACTCCTAAAGCCAAGTGCTGGATTCTACCCTGCTCTGTTTTAGAAGAGTTGTTTCCTTTCTCCTCTCAATTTACATAAATCAAGCAGCATTTGGCTGGTCGGGCCGTAATGCTTTGATGAATTAGATTAGTGCTGTCACTCTGTTTCCAACATCTGCCACCTAAACGAACGACTAACTTGACTTTCCTCAAACGGACCACCAGCTGGCGGTTGCCAGCAAGTGATGGGGGGACAACAGGGTGATGGGGATGTGACTGACAGATGCACGGAGACAAGAGCGGTGCATTTCTCAGACATTCTGACTGACAGGACATCGATCTGCAGTGCTGCCAATGGCGACTCGTGTCACCTTGGAGATGGTATGGACATGCCCCACCACGTTTCTCTTACTAGATTTACTGCAAAAAGACAAAGAGGCTTCCATTCTTCAAACTGAGGCCGCCAGAAAGGGTTATATCACCACATGATACCTTTTTAGTTCATGTTTTCCTATTAAGCTCATTATGTCATTATGTAACTTTGGATTTCATTGCTTTGGCTTTGATGATAAAAAAGTTGGGACAAAACATACATTTCTTTCCACATATTATTATTTGTCAGCTAAGCTGGAGCCATGCTCCCTGTCTAACTGAGTGCTCCAGGGTAGTTGTCATCATATAATTTTCTGATCCACCTTAAAAGGTGCAGCAAATTTTAGCTTTTCAGATTCCATTGTCCTGCGGTAGGCTGGCACCCTGCCCAGGGTGAGTCCCTGCCTTGAGCTCATTTACCCCAGGATAGGCTCCAAGTACACACAACCCTAGTGAGGATACAGCGGTTACAGAAAATGAATGAATGAATGAAATTCATGACCAGAATTTGTCTCTTTGTCTTTGTTTATTTACTGGTTACCATTCTTATAACTATCACTTACGGAACTTATCTTGCTTTAGTCCTTAAGAGAAAATTGATGAGTTGCGAAACTGGTGGATTGGTAGGCCCCTCAGCAAACAGTAAGTGGACTGCATCAAGTGAGGAGCCAGGACTCCTTATAACATGGACTCTCCAGTGAGTAGAAAGAGAACAGAGCGTAGGACAGAAAGTAGCAAGAGGGAGAGAAAAAAATGGAAAAAAATGGAAAAAAATGGAGGGCTGTGAGAGACTGGGGAGAGCCTGTGGAATTATTTCAGCCCAAAGTGGTTTGTCTGGTGTTTTTGAACTGTAACGTCCTTTATGTTAGAATAAAGCTCTGTCGTGCACCAACCCGATCCCACGAGTTTTCGTGCAGCCATTTAATCAAAATACCGATCACGATTAAGGGCTTTTTTTCGTGCTAGGACAACGCTTCACTTTTTCGTGCTAGGACAACACTACCCTACCCAAACTATTTTCATGCGCACTGCATTAAATCATCAGTATCTGCGCCATCTGGTGACGCTTACAGTTAGGTTAAGGTGAAGGTTAGGGTTAGGTTAAGGTAAGAAATCAACTCATTATTTCTCTCCTACTGTCCGGGTAGTGAAACGTTGTCCTAGCACGAAAAAAAGCCCTAAATCATGATCGGAGCACATTTTTGATTAAATTGTATTTCGTGATGGCTGCACGAAAACTCATGAGACTGGGCTCCGTGCACCCGTGCTGGGATCTGTGTGCGCCCCTGGGAGTGTGTTTTGGCTTCCCAGCCATGCTCACAATATTATTATCAAAATACTGCTCATGTCCCTCTGAGTGGTGAGTTGAAGGAAGAGTTCCTAATCCAGAAGATGGATCTGTGCATGATGAGGGCACACCTGATTGGTGAACCTGCCTCTTGGCCATGTTAGCTGGTTAGCTACGTATTGCAAGAGTGTGCACAGAGCTCAATTTAAATTTTGAATTCAACTTGGACCAAAATTACACTTCTCATTTGAAGTGCCTGTAAAGTTAACCTACCCAATATTTAAATGAACCCTTAGTTAACTTCACTTGTTAGTTAGTCAGGCAGCAGTTTAGCCACAAAAGTAATTTTGGCTAAGTAGCTACATGTTTATGGGCACCATAGGAATGTCCATGAATAAATAAATACCTTTCTCTGGAAAAATTCGGGTGAATAGCTCACTTTTTCTCCATCTCAGCATTCTGTTACCTCTCTTTTCATTTTTGATATGCCGACTTCTATGGTGACAACATGTCTGATCTACTGATAGTTCACCATCTGTTCTGTTTGTAAGCGCACCTACTGGAAAGTAATATTTCCTATGCATTCTGTTGCTGCAAAATTGAAGAATGCAATGAATAGAGATTGTGGTGAAATATTAAGGCTATCCTGGTAATTGGAGAAATTGGAGAAACAAACCACACAATAAAAAGTTTTTAGAACTTATCTTAATTACATTAACTTACTGATAATATTAATAATAGTGTTCTTCAGAGGTCCCTGTCAGTGCTGGGTCCTTGGAATACTGTAACAGGACCGGTCATACTGTTTCAGTATCAGCCCTAAAAAAACAAACTGCCCAAACCCTAATCCACCTTTTGTCCCTCCTGATCCACAGCCATCTTGACGCTTTCTCTACCACCTCTGTATCTCTGCCAGTAGCTTTTCTTTAACATGCACCAGTGAAGCCCAGGAGGCTGTAAGCTTTGCACACTGATTTTCCTGCAAAGCCTCTCCACTTCAATGGACATGGACCATACACACCACTTCATCTGCGGCTCTCTTCATCCAGGCCTGCATGTTTTTCCTTTCACTGGCCTCCTCTGTCAGCTCCCAGGGCACCATAAGATCCAGCATGACCACCTGCTGAGAAACCAGCACAATATAATATCGTGGCAAGCGTGAGAGAGAGAACACGAAGACACACTTTCTTCCAGCAAGGCTTCTTTATTTCTTGACTCAACCAGCCTTGAAGAGGATTTTCTCTACACAGAGGATACAGCGCCACCACTGGCATACACAGGCATCACTCCACAGCTCAACAGCAGCCACCCACAGCTCCCCACTCGTCTGTACCCCACTCCAGCAGCCAACGCTCCGGAGGAGGGTGAATGGTGAGCAGGACTCAATTCAACCATTTACGCATAATTAACACAGTTTAACAGAACATGTCTCATTTTCTACTCCCAGCGACTACCCCCCTTCTAACACTCCCCAAAATAACACCAACAAACAGCAACAATTTCCCACATGCATATTACCCCTACTGCAATGCTTTATGGGAGCAAGAGTCCTGCAGTGCCGCTTGTTACAATATGTTTTATAAAATCATAATTTGTTTTCCCTCTAACTACCGCCACCCACACCTATCATAGAGAAAAAACACCAGATTTCTCTCCTGGTCCTTGCTGCACGTTCACATACGTCAACTACACCTTGGTTAAGTCTCACTTACTGTCTCAATTTCACTTTTGGTTTTTGGACCAGCTGTAAAATAATCATTTATCAGTAAGAATAATGTTTCAGAACCTACATAAAATTCTGGACCGAAGTGGACTTTTGTTTAAAACAGACATCAGCGACATCCAACTGTCCAGGTCTTGTTTCATATTGCCCATTTTTCATGACCATGTCCCATGCACAATTATTTCCTCTCCAAATGTAAAGTTTCACTTGGAAAAAGCCTACATTAAATTAAGAAATAAAAATGCATTCTGATTTCCAGTTCAGGTTGACTTTGAATAATCCAAATGAAATCAGTTCTGTAGATATTTCTGTGGCATTGCTTCATTTTGTTTCATGTACTAAAAGGATGTCTTCAAATAAATGAAGCCTAAAGGCTAGGAGAGGTTGAATTTCTGAATATAAAACCCTGATGAGTAAAAAGAATATTCTATAACACTCTGGTCCAGTACAGAAGCAATGATACACAGTGGATTGAATCATGGAATCAATACAACTTCTGAGAAAGTTTTGAAATTTGTTAGTGATGTCTCCAGACCATTGCATAAATGGTTAGACTGCTGAGAAGACTATTTTTACCAGGAGACTTTAAGAGTTATTTTGAGAGTTCAGACTATGCCTTGAACATGTGGTTGTAGCTCATGTTACAGTCCATGTTATGTATTGGTATAGTGGTAAGCTAGCAAACATTTAGCTCTTTCACTATTTGGTGTCTTTCAATTTTCAAAATGCACATTGTTGAAGCATCTTGAGAATCATTTGCATTTGTGAATCACTTGGTAGTTCTTTGTAAATGATGTGCAAGTCATTAACCAACATCTCTCAATGTTTTCAACAAACAAACATCAAGCCACCGCAACATCTATATTGGAGGGTAGATTTGCTGTTTATGAGTGGGGAAAGGAGAAATTCCATGTCAGTGGTTTTAGATTTTCTCCATACCCCAAGTGATCTAAGAACAAAGCAGTAAATATCTGTGACCTCATCCCTTAGCTCCAGTTGTTGCTTGGCAGGAGCCTTTCAAGTCAACACACACTCACAAAAAAGAAAAGACAAAGACCCATTTGGGAGGAAAAATTGATGTTTCCTTAGAAAAAAATGTTTCTTTGAAGGTTGAGATCTAACAGTGCAAGGTGCCTGTAATCGTTCCGGTCCAGTTTATCCTAACAGTACAATTTTAGCTAAAATGACAAATACGGAGTGATTTCTCACTTATCCCTCTCAGACGAACAAGTCTTCTTTCATCTCTGAAGTCTGAGCAAGACCATCAGGAGGAAAGGGAAAAGCGTACGCATAAACACACTAAATATTCACTGCCTCTGTCACCTTCAGTTAAAGGCCCTACTAATCACACATCCTACTATACAAATCTCAGTCTTACAAAAAGCAGCCCTGCTCTTTCAAAAAGCAACTCTGGTCTTTTATGTCATGTTTATAGCAAGAAAAAAACAGGACAGAAGCTCTCAGTGCTTAAAAACCTCACTCGGTTCTGCTTTACCCCAACTTAAATGACATTTTTGGGCTGCATCAAACTGCCCTTTTTAGCTTTGTTTAGCCTTTAGGCTTCTTTAGCCTTTGCGTGCCACCTCAGAATGCAGAGCTTAAACTTAGCATCTGGCTAACAGAGACATTTGGCTGCTTGCTCAGCAGGAAGTGGCACGCAGTAATGAAGATGCATGGGTCTGGTTAAAGGTTTATCTGCGCTCGTATGGCCAAGCAGATGCTAATGTGGAGAGTAACCTCAGTAGGCAGAAGCCCCTCATTTCCACACATGGGTGCATCTTCATCACACTTAACATGCTAATGTTCAACAAACAACAGTACAGCAAAAAGCCAGCTGTAGAGTAACCATGATGTGATGAGGCTGTAATTAATGTGTGGTTCATTAGTGTACAAAATGTTTTCAACTTGCAGTACAACTGAATGTAATTCAGCCTCTCTTAATTTTTTTAATTCTTTGTTTATGTAATATATAATATATTAAAAATAAACAAATTAAAAAAAAAAAAAAAAAAAAAAATATGTATATATATATATATGTGTGTGTGTGTGTGTGTGTTTGTGTACATAGATAGATAGATAGATAGATAGATAGATATATAGATAGATAGATAGACAGATAGACAGATACACAGATAGATTTATGTATTAATATATCAAAAAGGCTGATAATACACTGGTGAATAAAAATAACACAGCTGAGTACACAGGGATGACTTGTGTCAAGAGCCATTATTCTATGTGTTACTTTATCTGTTTTTTAAGTCAGAGTTACGTAGAGCTTATCCTTTAAAATGCTGTTCTACTGAGCCGGATCATGATGTTTCAAGTTTCAAGTTTTATTGTCATATACAGATAACAGTGTAGCGTCATTACCTGTAATGAAATGCTTAGGCTTGTGTTCCCCCAACTTTACATAAATATTTAGAAAAGTATATAGATACATTTTAAAAATTGAAGAGAAAAATATAAGAGAAAATATATGTATCTATCTATCTATCTATATATATATATATATATATATATATATTTATAAAAATTTAAAATTAAAAGTAGAAAAATAGGTAAAATAATAAGAACATTTTAACGAGTGTTTAGTATTTACAAGTGTTGAAAGACAGCTTGTGGATAGAAATTGTCTCTGAGTCTGCTGGTGCGGGTCTGGATGGTCCTGTACCGCCGGCCTGACGGCAGGAGTGTGAAAAGTCTGTGGTTGGGGTGGCTGGGATCAGAGAGGATCCGCTGCGTCTTCCTCCTACAGCGCTGTCTATACAGGTCCTGGATGGCTGGCAGTTCAGTCCTGGTGATGCGCTGTGCTGATCTGACCACCCTCTGCAGAGCTTCGCAGTCCAGAGCGTTACAGCTGCCATACCAGGCAGTGATACAGCCAGACAGAATACTCTCGATGGTGCATCAGTAGAAGTTGGTGAGTATTCTGGAGTCCATGCCGAACCTTCTTAGGCGACGTAGAAAGAAGAGCCGCTGTCTTGCTGCTTTTGTGATCACACCAATATGGTGTGACCAGCTCAGATCCTCACTAATGTTGACGCCCAGGAATCTGAAGCAGCTGACTCTCTCCACCTCTGCTCCCTCGATGTGGATGGGGGCGTGGCCTCCTCCCTGCAGTCTCCTGTAGTCCACGATGAGCACCTTGGTTTTGCTGATGTTGAGCAGCTGGTTGTTGTCGCGGCACCATGATGCCAGGGCCCTCACCTCTGCCCTGTTTTCCGACTCATCTCCATCAGAAATGCAGCCGATGATGGTGGTGTCATCTGCAAATTTGATGACAGTGTTGGAGCTGTGTGTTGCCGTGCAGTCGTGGGTGAACAGGGTGTACAGCAGGGGGCTGAGCACGCATCCCTGGGGGGCACCAGTGCTGAGTGTCAGTGTGGAGGAGGTGATGTCATCAGTCCGAACCACCTGAGGTCTGTCTGTCAGGAAGTCCAGGATACAGCTGCACAGGGAGGAAATGATGTTCAGGTCATGGAGTTTCATGACGAGTCTGGATGGTATGATGGTGTTGAAAGCGGAGCTATAGTCGATGAACAGCATCCGCACGTATGTGTTTTTTTGGTCCAGGTGGGAGAGGGCAGTGTGAGGTGCAATTGCTATTGCATCGTCTGTAGATCTGTTAGACCTGTAGGCAAACTGGAGCGGATCAAGTGAGGCAGGGAGTAAAGATGTGATGTGAGCTTTGACTATGCGCTCAAAGCAGTTCATGGCGATGGACGTGAGTGCTACTGGGTGATATTATCTGGTTCAGGAACTTTCCGTGTGTTTACTTTCCTGAAGTATTCACACACGTCTGCCTGAGAGATCCGAAGAGGGCAGCTGTCCTTTTCTAGCAAAAGCTCCTGAGGTAAGCGTGCATAGAAGGTGTTCAGCTCCTCTGGTAGAGAAGCCGTTACCTCCCCCACTCTGCAGCTCTTTCCCTTGTTGTCAGTGATGGTCTTAAGTCCACTCCACATGTTCTTGGTGTTGGAGTTGCTGTAGCAGGATTCCACCTTTTCTCTGTACTGTCCTTTGGCCGTTTTTATTGATTTCTGAGCGCAGACCGGGATATTTTGTACTCCCGTGGGTCTCGGGATTTAAAGGCTGCAGTCCACGCTCTGAGCGTTGCACGGACCTCTCCGTTAACCCACGGCTTCTGGTTGGGGTAAGTCCGTACATTAACCCGCGGTACGACATCATCAATGCATTTGTGAATAAAGTCTGTTACGTACTCAGCGTAGTTGTTGATGTTGTTAGCTGCAGTCCGGAAAACTTCCCAGTCCGTGAAGTTGAAGCAGTGATGCAGGGCATTGTCTGATTGGTCAGTCCAGCGCTGAACCAAACACGTCATAGGCTGCTCGCATTTCAACTTCTGCCTATAGGCTGGCAGCAGCAGGACCGAGGAGTGATCTGATTTGCCAAAGGCCAGTCGGGGGCCGGCTTTGTAGGCATGTGTCCAGGATGGTCCAGGATGTTCTCACTGCATGTTGGAAAGTTTACATGCTGGTCAAACTTCAGCAGAACTTTCTTCATATTGGCCTTATTGAAGTCACCGGCCTTGATAAAAGCAGCCTCCGAGTGTAACGTTTCCTGCCAGTTGATAACATCAAACAGTTCGTCCAATGCCCGTGTTGTGTCGACATGGGGTAGGATATAAATAGCGGTACAGAATACTGCTGTAAACTCCCTGGGCAGGTAAAAAGGTCTGCATCTAATCACAGGATGTTCAAGATCAGGAGAGCACCCCGACGAAACTATCTGTACATCAGTACACCACTGTTTGTTGGCTATAACACACACATCACCTCCCCTGCATTTTCACGAATCCATTGTTCTGTCCTGGCGGTGAATGGAGAGTTCCTCGTGGACAATGGCCGAGTCAGGGATGGAAGGGGTCCAGCCATGTCTCTGTGAAAACAAAGACGTTGCAGTTCTTGGTGTCCCTGTGAAAAGTCATCCTAGCCCTTAGTTCATCCAGCTTGTTTTCCAAAGACTGGACGTTCGCTAGAATGCTGGGAAGCGGGGTGCGGTGTTGTCTGTCCTCAGCCTGACGAGGGTCCCAGCTCATTTCCCCCTTTTTCTCCAGCGTTTTTTCTGCCCAGGTAGCCAAGGTAAGTCACCTCCATTCACAAAAAGATCGGTCTGTGAAGGACCGGATTGCGAATTTTGTGGAATACCTAGGAGAGTTTAACACGGCAAACATAAGAAAAACGCAAAGATGAGGAGGACACCGAGCGACAGCAGCCATCCTCACCGACGCCATCTTGGTGTTAATCAAAACTAGGCATATTGGAAATATATTTACAGAATAAATGTCAACTGAAATTAAAAATGCATAAGTGCTTTGTAAAGCTTGTCCGGCCTCACAATGCTGTGGCTGAAGCATGGATATGTTAATTGGGCCTACCAATTGTCCATATTGCACATGTTTGAACTGCTTATTAAAGATATTAGATCTGCCATAACTCTAGGTTCCAAAGCTCTGAACTGCAGCCTTGATTTCCAAGCACAACAACAAGAGCCATTTTCATCAAGCACTTTCAAAACTGCAGAGGCAGGGCTTGCTGTCAGCCAAGCTCTTTTTTATTCATTAATGATAAACTCAAAGCAGGTTCTCTCCATCGACATGGAAACACAAAACTACAATATAAAACACAAAAGGGAGAACTGTAGCATTTTCCGGCTGGTGAACGGTGTGTGATTCTCAAACTGTGACATTAGATTACTGTAGTCTGTTTCTCTCTTTGCTGCACACTGTCTTACTTTTGCTTTTCATCTTTCTCGCACTGATTCCTGTAGGCATAATGTCTCCAGCATCTTTAGAGAGTACTTTTAGAAAAATCTGTGACTGAAGTCTAATTTTTGGCTTCACTTCACCAGCATATGAGATGCAGTCCAGGTAAAGTGATAGTGGCAGTCACTCATAATCTTCCTCGGCTCCTCATTTCCATACAGCACTCTTTGATCTTATTTACATTTAACAGTGGGCAAAACTGGGTCAGTGTCTGAAGTGCCACGGCTGGAAGAATTGGAACGGTATAAACAATTTATTGAGTTATAAATATTGGGAAATGGAATAGACTGTCGTGTCACATCCTTTCAGTGTTTCCAATTATCAAAGGGTAATAATGTACATTGGCAAGTCAATTCACACAGTAACCACACCACACACACCTCCACCACCTTCTCTTTCACCTTCGTTTTTTTCTGCAACATTATCTGTGTGTTTACAAAGGTGGAGTGCCATTTACGTTTTTTTATGTCTTGTTTTTTTTTTACTATAGTCTGCAATATATGTCTGAACATTGTTAAAGCAATATATGACTGAACTTAGTGGAGAAAAGCTATTGGACTTCTATTAAATGCATCGCAATTAACTAGACATTCCTTTAATAGTGTGTTATTGATCAATGCATGTCTCAATGTAATTGTCTGTGGCACAGAATATTTATACGTGTAATCTCAGATACCTGATGTTCTAATTTAATTTAGTTCTTTCCTCATTGCAGTGAATGGTAAAACAAAATCTTTCCTAAGCATGCGTTTAATTGACCCTTAGAACAGGAGGGGCACGGATCCTATTGGATACACAATAAATCGTAAATCATCGTCATACAGCAAAACAATTGCTGGAAGTTCCCCCAGCTTGTGTTGAAGCTCAAGGCGTCAGATGACATGCTGAGCTTTGTTTGGTGTTCCTATGTCACAAAGAACCCAAATTTCTTTTATTTTAGTAACAAACAGAAAAAACACAAGATCTTTGAACCCAATAGAACTTTCAGGATAGTCTCTGCCCACAAGTGGAATGGGAAAACCCACAGAGGGAGGGGGTCCGGAGAGCGGCCATATAACAATATAGACAAGATTTGCACATCCATAAGACATCTAATGTTTAGTGGGTCTGGCCTAGGGACTGGTTGGGAAGCTGCTGCCTCATTCCCTCTTCCAGCTCCGCCCTGGGAAGGGTGGGCTCCAGGACGACACACAAGCCCCAAAAATGAAAAGAGAGAACACAAAAAACCCACCTGCTCCACACAGCAGGTAGAGTGCCCAAACTAAACCCATACATAACATGAATTTCAGTCATTGCAAACTGAAATACTGGAACTTACACGCAGTGGGAACAAAAACTGTTCAGCGTGTAGGTTTCACTGTACATGGGAAAACAAGGAGAACTGATTGCTGTTGCTAGCCTAGCTTCCCTGCTTCATTTACAGAAGGGACCTGGAAACAACCTAACTATAGCGCCCCATGTGGTGGCAAGCCCATAATTGCACCATGCTGTTACAAGCGTGTAAAAGAACAAACCCCGGTTTTAGACTGATTTACACCATTTATATTTGTTGAAGTCAGACTTTACTAATACATTCTTAGTCCTAAGAGTTAAACACAAACTTAGATCATATGCTTAGGTCTCTAGAAGAGTCTTCAACCTTATTTTGACAATTCCAACCTTAACTCTCCCTGAAAGGCTTTCCACAAGGTTTAGGAGAGTGTCTGCTGAAATTTGAGGCGATTCAATCAGAGGAACATTTCAGCTGGGTTGAGGTCAAGACCCTGTGCAGGCCACTGGAGTTCCTCCACTTCAAACTCATCAAACCATGTCTTTATAGACCTCGCCTTGTACACAGGGGCACAGGACGCCTATCATAGGATGCCACCTTTGCTAGAAGTCAGTTTGTGAAATGCCACAAGGCAATATTTTTCTGCCCTGCTAGATCTGCCTAGATTAAGGCAGAAAAATGTTGTCTTGTGGCATTTCACAAACTGACTTCTAGCAAAGGTGGCATCCTATAATAGTGCCACATTAAAGTCACTGAATTCTTCTCAGTACAACCCATTCTACTGCTAATGTCTGTCTATGGAGATAACATGGCTGTCTGCTTCATTTTACATGCCTGTTACATGCCGCACAGGCACATAAGTGTTTTGGTTTGTATCTCTCTCTCAACGAATCTGCCTCACAATTACATCCCATTTAAATGACCACCTGAAAAGAGAGAAAGGGAGAGAATGTAAGAAAGTTTTGTTTTAATGTGCTGGCTAATAGTAGGTTTAACTATGTTCATAGCATGTAGCTTAGCTTGCTGTTGAAGTTTCTGTTCCTTGTTACCTCACTCTCGTTCTCTCTCTCTCAGCTTGATACAGTGTGTGGGTTGTTAGTTTGGGTGCGTCTGTGCAAAATCCTCACATAGAGCTACTCTGGCTAGACATACTTGATTAGAGGCAAGTGCCACTTACTATATTTGGTTAAGTTAGGTTTGGAGTTCCTTGTTTTGTTCTTTTCTTTCCTGTTCACAGTCTGTTGTCCACCATTGTTATTTTTTGTTTGTTATGTGTTGGGCTATATATATATATATATATATAGTATATATACTGTCTATATATATA
>JBBPCX010000114.1:40832921-40843272 GCA_037974365.1 Hydrocynus forskahlii | reverse complement strand
AAGAGTGGGATGCCTCTCAGCAACCAATAAGTCGACTTGTGCACAGCATGAGACGTCGTTGTCAAGCTGTAATTGCTATTCAAGGGCACACGACACGTTATTGAGACAATGACTTTTTTTGTTGCGGTATACTCACCACTGTTGTTAGCTTTTGTTCCAATAAATTGTTTGAGATGAGGAAATCACCACTGCATGCTTCTAATTAAATGCCCTACATTTATTATATAATATCACTGCAGCGTGAACTTTTTACGTTTTATATATTTATACGTGCATATATTACCGATTCTTTTCATCTTATAAAGGAAACTTGTTTTATTTGACATATTGTTATTCATAGTTGTTCACTCAACAACTTGACAGTGATTAACAAGGATAAAGATCTGCAGGAATAAATGGATCAGTATTAAAAACCTTGGTGAGAAAAACTGACTGACAGTGTATGTGCCAAAGACGCAGACATTAAGAGGAGCATCCTGGGGCAAATGCATTATTGGCCAGAGCTTATTATAAAAATCTGTGCATTTCTATCTGTTTTCAACATTTGTCCAGAACATTTTTAAAATACATTTGAACTATGCCATTCCATTTCTGTAATGGGGTAATAGAAGTCGAAGGTCTTTGAAAAGTGCTCATCTCATCCAGTCTCATTTTCAGCGCTCTTTAGACGGATGAAGCAGTGCAGATATACTTCACGATGAGCACACCCTCGCCCATTACTGGCCACATCCATCTGGATTAATCCAGCCTGGGTGCTCCAAATCCCCCAAAATAGAACCTCAGATCATGTAATGGATCAATCTGAACCCATCCCTCATGATTTGCTCTATCTTGAAGAACTATTATGCTGAAGATTGGCGAGTCAGGCTGATACTCTTCTGTCAGCCCTGAGGGCCGTTCACAGCCTGGTGCTCATGGGGTGAGGTTATAGCCACTCTCCCTCTCCCCTCCACTTCCAACCCACCTTACAGTTCTTATTCAATCAATGTGATATGATAAATATGATTATGATATATGTAGGCCATAGTGAATGGATATTACACCTTATGAAAACATTTCATTCTCAACATGAAGGAGTGTCCCAGGTGCTGTACAGAGCACAGAACCACAAAGACACAGATACATATGCACATGCATAGCCTTCTCAAGCACGGTGCCAAAGACCTGAGCCTCCCCTCAATTCTTCATGTTTTCCTTCCAATGATCCAGACTTTCTTGTATTTTTAATGTGGTCTTGAGGAACAGTTCTCCAGGCCTCCTGAAGGACTTTCAAAGTCTCTCATTTCCAGTCCAGTCCCTGAACCTGACCAGTTTCAGAGGAATGTTTTTTGTTTGTTAAGACGCACAGTGACCTACGTATGAATCGTTCAAGCAGAACAAAGACCATCTAACTCTAGTACTGCACCAGTGAAGAAACAGGAGCAGATGATTCCAGATGATCAGGTGGTGATCAGTATACTGGTGGTGCTGAATGACGAGTGGTTGGCACTTTGCAGCCTGTCACATTTGTTCCCATTTCTTTCAATTAGTCTCCTTAATATGCCAAAAATAAGACAGTTTTACAGGAATAAAATGGAATTTCTGCGCCAACAGGGTGACTCATAGTAAAATATAAAGAATTTAGGGGTGGCTCAAGACATTCGCACAGTAGTGTGTATTATGGAAGAACCCCAGAACCCCGACCAAGTTTGCACCTTTCAAATAACAAAGGGATCAAACAGTTTGCACCTGGACACCATCTGCACCTGCACTGAGGCCCCTCGCCGCAGGTGTGCGGAGGGCGGGGCATTACGGCACATGAGTGAGGTTCCTTGTCCATTGGTTAAGCTTTTGTTAGGTGGGCATGTCCACATTAAGTAGCAGCTACAGAGTCTGGACTAGACAGGACAGTACCTGTAGCATTAAGCTGTTGTCTGGTGAGTAATTATAATGGGCAGTAGTGCTAGCAAAGTAGGACTTCTGCCGGATCCCTCCCCGAAGAGCAGCTATTTCAGTTTTATGAAGTCTATGGTGAGCTACAACAAAAACAAGGACTTGGATGAAGATTTGAACAAAAAGAAAAGAGCGCCTCATCTGTGGAGTAGAACCCAAGCCCCTGCCCCTGATGAAGCCACTCCGAGGATCAGACAAGCCAACAGGGCTGAAGTGAAGTTTCGGACAAAGTTTGACCCCCGTGTCACAGCCAGGTACAACATTCACAGTCCAATTCTCGAAAAATAAATCAGGTTACAGTGACAGATCTGAGAGTACCAGCAGAATTGGTGTGACAGAGCTTGTGCCTAAGCATATTTCTTCTGTTCATATCAATAATTGGTGCAGACAGGCATAAACATTTAGACTCTGTTGATATTTTGATCCTGCCAAGTAATATTGTGTGTGGTTTCATGATTAAATATACATATGTAAGGCATCATTTAATGCTTTACAAGTTCTGCTGCCCTCATTGGCTCCCAAAAGCCCATTATAGTTTCATATTGAAATAAAACTTTCTCATATTTGTAAGCAACTCACCTGTGGCCCTCCAGCTGTGTCATGCTGCCCTCAGTTCATTTTCATTTGTCAGGCAGATACGGCCTCCTGGGGACGTGATAAAATGACCGTCCTTCTTCAACAGTTCTCTTCACAGCAGGACCTGAAGTTTTTAAAGCTTTGGGATCCTGGAGCACAGCCTTCTTAAAAACTGCAAGAGGGGGCTTAGCAGACGGCCAGACTGTGAATTGCATACAGATCCATGACCTGCTGTGGTAATTGTGTATTTAATGAATACAAATGGTGCGAATTATAACAACACGAGAGCAGGTTATATGAGGCTTTCACGTAGGTATAGAAAGATAATCATTAGCACGGTGCTTGAATATGCTTTTAGAGATTTGAATATAAGTGGAAGTCAACAGGGGTTCTCCATTACTGCACCCCAGTGTCACCCGCATAAAAGGGGTCCATTTAATGATGGGCAATATTTTCCAGGTATGACATCAAAGCTCTGATTGGCCAGGGCAGCTTCAGCTACGTGGTGCGTGTTGAACACAGACATACCCGCCAGCCTTTCGCCATCAAACTGTTAGAAGTAAGAGGTCACGAAGGTCGTGAGTCGTGTTATGCGGAGCTGGGGGTTCTACGCCGGGTTCGGCATGCTAATGTCATCCATCTGGCGGAGGTGTTCGAAACTCCACACCGTGTTTACCTCGTCCTTGAGCTTGCCACAGGAGGAGAGCTGCTGGAACGGGTGGTCGCTCGGGGCTTCTTCACTGAGCGCGATGCCACCAGGTAAGGGTGGGCATACGATGATGTTCCATCTCTATTGTGAAAAACTACAGGGGGAGAATGGGAGAAATGAATAATGCCTGGACCATATATGTGTAATATATGGGTGCACATTAAACAAACAGTAGTCATTACTATTATTATTATGATTATTATTATTATTATTATTATTATTATTATTATTATTATTATTATTATTACAGGGGGTCCTCAAGATCCGTTCCTACGACAGTGTACTACGAAACACACCTGAGTTTATGTCTAACACAGTTGTAACATCATAATCTAGAACATAAACACACAACTAAGCCACAGAAAAAGGAAAAGGACATAAATATGCTGAACAGCCCAAAATGTTACTCATCAGTGAAACTCCAGTCAACAACTTTGAATTAATATAATAAAAAAATGTCTTTTCATTTTTATTATGTTTACTAAGTGACAAAATTCTGAGCCTATTAGCAAAAAAAAAATAGTTTTTCATTACGAATGATGTCATCAGACAATTTATCAAGCATTTAGAGTGATTGCAGAATTTTTGAAATATTTTCATGAATTGCAGAATTGGTTTTAATGGCAATGTGCACTCAAACTCCACAAGTTGCCACAGAAGCCTCTGATAAGTAGATCTTATTTGTCTGATAATTTTTTAATGATCATATTATTGGCTGTTTTAAATGTGAAAGTGCACTTTTTTCATGCCCCAACTTGCTGGCAAACCCTAGTAAAGCTACACATCACGAAACATATCATGATGTTTTAGTTTTTGTGACTGATGGAACAATGTATTACATCAGATTGTACTATAAAATTTCATACTGCTGTATCATGGCTGGTGTATTTGGCAGTTTTGTTTCATCAAAAAAAATTTAAAATGCACTGAATTGAGAGACTGCCATAAAGTACTGAACTGAGGTCTGAATTTATGAATTGCTACACCTCGAACTTTTTGCTGTATCTCACTCTCACCACAGGGCACTTATCATGGTGTCGAGTGGCCTGCGCTACATCCACGCCCTGGGCGTCGTTCACAGGGATCTAAAGCCGGAAAACCTGCTGTACTATCATCCAGGTCATGATTCACGGTTGATCATAAGTGACTTTGGGCTGGCCTGCTGGAGCAGCAGGAGCCACGCTGTAGGAAGCAGTTATGCTGCAGCAGGAGACAGCTGTGGAGCTAGAAGGGCCAGAAAGATTGTAGACTGTGCTGGGTCAGATGTGGAGGATAACAGGGGTACTGGTGGTGCCAGAAGTTGTGGTGTTATAAATATAAAGGGTAAGGACACTGTGGCTGATTGCAGAAGATTAGCAGATGATGGAAAAGCCAGAGAAAGCAGGCAGGAAAGGGGTGTTACCACTGGAGGAGATGAGAGTGGAGATGTGAATGGGTTTCCGGTCAGTGCTGGAGATGAAAGGGAAATAGATGAAAGCTTGGGATTTGATGGAACAAGAACAGATAGCAATGGTGTGGAGAATAAGGGGGACTGCAGCCCTGCACTCTCCGGGGGTTCAAAAAAGTACAGACTCCATGGAAGTCAGACAGATGGTTCAGGAACTTATAAACATACCCACCTTGATATGGAAGGGAAAAGAGAGGATAGAATTAACCAAGAGAAACATCGCCAATTTTTGCATAACAGCTTAGGTAGCAGCCAAACTAACGGCGCTAAGAGCAGCCAGGGTGGACCTCATAACAGCCAGGACAAAAACATTCCTGACATTACAGCAGCTTCCACTCTGGCTTCTGGGGGCCCGAAAGGACACGACTGGGCCCTGAGGACGTTGTGTGGAACCCCTGAGTATTTAGCCCCTGAGATGGTGGCAGGGAGACCTTACGGAAGTGCCGTGGACGTGTGGGCCCTGGGGGTGATCTCCTACATCCTGCTGAGTGGCTCCATGCCCTTCGACCAGCACAGCAGGCCACGCCTCTTCAAGGCCATTCTCAGGGGCAGATACAGCTTCCACGGTGAAGTGAGTGTCATGCTCTTTTGACCTTAAATTGCTGCCTAATTCATTCAATTTCTCTATCTCTCTCGCTCTCTCTCTCTGTTTATCTATCTATTCCTGTCTCTGTTTCTGCTGCGCTGTCTAAAATTACTTCATGTTGGGGAGAGTCAGCTTTCTTAATAAAAAAGCCAATATGTCTCAGTTAAAATTTTACATCTATCTATCCCTCCCTCTTTCTCTCTCTCTCTCGCTCTCTGTCTTTCTCAATTCTTTACATATCCCTCTCTCTCTGTCTGTTTATCTCTTTTTCCCTCCCTCCCTCCCTCTCTTTCCCTCTTTCTCTCTCCCTCTCCCCCCTCCCCCCTAATCTCTATGGTGAGGATGGGATGGTCAGATGTAGTTGGAAGTGTGAGTGCATGTATAGTGCACATCTGTTTCTTAAACCTTTAAAGCTATACTTAAATCAGCGTCCAATATTCGACCAAGTTACTACGCACTAGGTACACCTTAACAACACTTGTCAAAGAAAAGTCAGAAGTTAAGACAAAAGGGATGAGGATAAGAGCCCTCTACAAGCAGAAAAGGTGCATTTAGAGGTGATCATAACGTGACAGGTTTTATTCAGTCACACTTTGTCTTAATCCAGAGGCCAAGGAGCTCACAGCAAGATAAACCTTTATTAGTCCCACAAGTGGGAAATTTGTTTTGTCAGAACATAGACAGAACAAAAGTAAGAGCAGCAAAAATGAAAAAACATAAAAGTAGAAAAAAATCTATACCAACAGAACAGTATAAAATGTACACTATGCAATCTAGAAATATAAAATATGGACGTGTGTATTGGAGAAAAGAAAAAAAAAAAACAAGGTTTAGGCAGCTCATTCCACCAGCAGGGAAACAGGAGAAAAGAGTCAGGACTGGGTTTACTTTGTGAGTAAAGTGTAAGTGTTAAGTGACCGTTCTGTCATGCATGAACACTGCACAGCACACAGTGTGATCAGTGTGAAATTCTTTCTCTGTATTTAACCCATTCACCAAGTGAAGCAGTGGGGAGTCAGGAACACAGCGCCCGGGGAGCAGTGTGTGGGGACTGTACCTTGCTCAAGGGTACCTGAGTGGTGCCACCCATGACTTTCTGATTGCAACTCCCTAACCACCAGCTGCCCCAGTGTAGGAATGGCAGAGCCAGACGATGTTCCTCGGAGGAGCGAAGGGAACAAGTAGGAACGTAAGGCTGAATGATGGCATTAAGTCTATTAAATAGACATTGGAAAGAAAAAAACCTTAGCTTATAACTTGTGGACAATAAGCTATAGAGTGGAAATCCACTGTGGTGTGCTCTGCAAGCCGTCAGCACTGTGTTGGCTTATCTAGAGTGGTCTAGATACAGTTTGCGTGGGTCTAACAGGGCTAAAAGACAGCTGAAAGGAGCCAGGCAGCCGAGCAGGGACCAGTCAACAGCCACGTGTCAACCAGAGGGCAAACACTACCTCTGTGTGTGTGTGTATGAGAGAGAGAGAGAGAGAGAGAGAGAGAGAGAGAGAAAGTGAGGGAGGTGAAATCTGGTCAGCTGTGTAAACAGCCTGGAGGCTCCTGACAGACATGCTGGCCCTCCCACGGCTGGCGGGATGCAGCGTGTCTCAGGTGTGACCCGCCTGGCCTGCGGCTGTTTACCTGAGTGGGGGGTGAAGAGTGAGGAGGAGGAGGAGGAGGAGGGGATGAGGAGGAGGTGGAGGGGCAGATAAACCAGTTAGAGGGGCATGAGGAGGGAGACACATTCTGAATGTACCACAAGGCTTTTATCGCCTTCTTCACACATCACACAGACACACACTCACACACACAGCCGAACACTCACACACACAGACACACACTTACAAACAGCATTTCACTTGAGAGCAGGTCACAAAGCCACCACTATTAGACTTTACAGAGAAAAGGCACCAAGTACAAAAGCTCTCTGACATCTATACTCAAATGGCTTCTCTTATCTAATGCATTTCTTCACACTTTCTGTTTCATCTCCTATAAAAGCCTTAAGACCCAGGGAAAAAGTGTCAAATAAGAGATAAACTTTAATTATTTTATTATTTTAGGCCAACTTCTATTTCATCAGCCCAAGCCATGAATTTGAAAGCTGTGTTGCAGTGTATAATTAGAAACTATTCAGCCATTACTTATAGAGTAGCACACACACACACACACACACATATGCACACACGCACCGACTCAGCAAAGAACCTCACTTTCCTTCTGAAATATATTTAAGCAGATGAATAAGGATCCGCCCAACAAGACAGAGAATGATAGATGATGGCGAAGCGGCCCAGAGTTAGTCACTCCTGCAATGTTTTATTGATGTGAGACTTTTTTCTTCCCCCTCCTCAATAAAAGTATTAAGGAGGGGCTCTTCCCTTTGGTAGAGAAATGACATAGAATGACTTATGGATTTGTAGAGGGTTTTTTTTTTCTAAAATTGTTCCGTGTGTATGTGTCTTTGAGTGAGGCCTGCTCTTTTCATTCGTCAGCAACAGTCTTGGGATTGTCAATTTCATGGATGATTAATTGTCATTACTATGTGTGTGTGTGTGTGAGAGAGAGAGAAAGAGAGAGTGAGAGAGCCTGTGGTGGGAGCAAGTGAACGAGTGTGCGACGGAGAAAAAGGTTTTTCTCGGTGAGAAGGAAGAGAAAGTGGATTATGGTTCAGAACTAGGCCTCCTTTTCTGCTTGATGCATCTTTTCTGAGGCCGTATTAAGTATAGATGGCCTGGGAAAGACAGTCCTTTTGCTTCAGAGGCCATACATTGTTGCAGTGTATGCATACACACACACACAAACACACACACACACACACAGCAGTCGATATGCAGTCGGTCATGATGGCCTCACCGCCTTTTCTCGTCCCGTCAGAAAATAGGCTGTGCTTACTGGTGCGTTGGCGATGCCTGCAGCTCATCCACAGCAGCACTGTGTTCCAGTGAAGTCCTGTGAATGAAAGCAGTGTAAAGACAGACCTTGTTTTCTCAGAGCTGCACTTACTGCTACACTCTGTCATGATTATCTGGCTCAGCTCTCGCCAGCGTACTTGAGAGATACATTTCAGTTGGAAAATGAGAACAACAAAGAACGAGTATGCAAAAAGAAATGGTCTTATGGTACATTTTACATGTGTTGACCCATTAAGGATAAGAATCAGAATAAGAATGTATGTAATTGCTTATGTTACCACTGCACAGACACACAGAGACAAGAAGAACACAAAATATGAAGTCTTAAATAAAAGACAGAAATACTCTAAGCTATAAATGCGATATATTAAACCTTATTATCAAGCTATTAATATTTAAATGTATTGCATGCAGCATTTTCTTGGCGAAAACACTGGTACTGCGTTTACATGGCGTTTGGTTGACGTTCTGAAGGACTGAATATGTCCCATGATTCAATTGTTCTGGGAACCACAACAAATCAAGTTTTGAAGGAAAATTTAAAACTACAAATCCCAACATGTAAACCATCTGGAGAGAATTATTACTGCCCCCACAGGTGAATACACAAAACTACACATTGGGCTGCAGGCTGGTGACGAACGCCAATGTAATGCCAATCAAGCACAGATAAAAATGCTACAAAAACGCATATGGCATTCAGAGCGCATTCATTTATCCAAGATTCAAACGTCCGTGTGGATTAGGCCTAACAATCTAACTTCTAAGAGCAGCAAGTGGTGAGAGTGTAGGAGACTAGACTGTTCTAGACTGTTTTACATTATTTATATTTGTTGAAATCAGATTTTACTAATACACTCTGAGTTCTAAGCACTAACAGAGATAACACACAGAAAACTCAAAACTAGTGACGTTTATTGACTAATGGCTGCACGTTCAGATTTCAGTGACATAAGACAAAAAATAAAATCCATGCTCCGTTTACAGATATGCTGAGAATTCAATGACATTTAAAAGAGTATCTCCAAGATGATGCAAAATTGAAATGAACCACTGACCACACTTGCTCAGGGACGAAAACACAGCCCTTAATACGTGATTTGTGAATGACACTGCTTGTAAGTCTACCACTGTTTAGCAAACCTTGACTAGTCAGTTCAGGGCTTAATTATCATACACTGCGAGAAACACTGCTACAATAAGGCCAGTTTCATTCACTACGAACAAATGATTTGTATCTTAGCACTAAGGTCATGGTGGTGAATTTTAACACATTCTGGCATTTCTAGTTTAAACACAGCACCTGTAAAAACTTTGTAAAACACATTCCTTTTGTAGTATATGAAGATTGTAGTAGATATTGATATATATGTATGTAGCTGCTTTAGAGTGATTCCAGTAATGGCATATTAGTATAGTATTTTAACAAATCCTGCCAATTCAATTTCCAGCAATTGATTGAAACCCACTGATTAGCTAGTGTTCACGTTACAATATCTAAGCAATCCAGTGTCTTTCTATCTATTACAAATGGGCCCCACCCACTGTAAACCAAAACATGATTGACTGAGTTTATTGTCAGACTCTGTTGATGCTGTTGTCTAAGACAGTTGAAGGCCTTCTGTCCAAGTTCTAATCCATCAGTGAGCTTGCTGTGTTCACCTAGATACAGGATGAAAATCATTTTCTGTTGGGAGGTTCAAGACTTATAATATGTTGGAATGAAACGCGCATGATGATTTTATTAAATAACAATAAACCAAAATGCCTCAGAGGTTCCTTCTTGATGGTTCCTCTCTGTCCTTGATATCGCTTTTCCTTTGAACTGTTCGAATATTTTTTTCAGGAGCATTTACCTTAAATTAGACTAGCCTTCTCTTGCCAAATGAACATGAACACCAATGCACTAGATTACTACACAGATAGATTAAATTATAATTAGAAGCATAAATAAGTAATACTGGGACCATGACTCTCAATACCAACTCTGTTCTCAACTTTTAAACTGTCGCTTGCTTACTTATGCCTCCTTTTGTATTTTCCCTACTCCAGTGACACAGATTTAACTCTTCGGCTCATTATCAAGTTCTTTCTCAGCCAGTGGTGTTGCAGCTAGGGAGAGAGGTTACAGAGCCGGTCTGTGAGAACCAATTAACACCTCCCTGTCTCTGTCTCTGTCTCTGTCTCTGTCT
>JBBPCX010000114.1:40809512-40823161 GCA_037974365.1 Hydrocynus forskahlii | reverse complement strand
ACTCTGTAAAGCTGCTTTGTGACAACCTGGTTGTAAAAAGCGCTATATAAATAAAACTGAATTGAATTGAATTGAAGATAGAGAGGCTGGGGAGGTACAGTGAGGTAGAGCGGCAGGTGAGGTACATTGAGGTAGAGAGACAGGGGAGGAACAGTGAGGTAGAGAGACAGGGGAGGAACAGCGAGGTAGAGAGACAGGGGAGGTACAGTTAGGTAGAGAGGCAGGTGAGGTACAGTGAGGTAGAGAGACAGGTGAGGTACAGTGAGGTAGAGAGACAGGGGAGGAACAGCGAGGTAGAGAGACAGGTGAGGTACAGTGCAGTAGAGAGACAGGGGAGGTACAGTGCAGTAGAGAGGCAGGGGAGGAACAGCGAGGTAGAGAGGCAGGTGAGGTACAGTGCAGTAAAGACAGGGGAGGTACAGCAAGGTAAAGAGTTCAGTGTGTGTTATAATGTTAAAGTTGTGTGTCAGGTTAAGAGTCTGATGTTCGGAGGACTGAAGCTCCCTCTGAGTCTTTGCTTTGGTCATAAAACCTGAAATGTTTTGCTGATTTCAGCAGGTCAGACAGACAGTTACTGGATGAGATGAGTCTCTGATGGTCCTGGTTGGTCAGACAGTTACTGGATGAGACGACTCTCTGATGGTCCTGGCTGGTCAGACAGTTATTGGATAAGACGAGTCTCTGATGGTCCTTTTTGGTCAGACAGTTACTGGATGAGACAAGTGTCTGATGGTGCTGGTTGCTCTATTCCTGGATGCCCTGGTATAAATGTTCCACAGAGATAGTAGTTCCTTACTCCAGCTGCTTTTATTTCTACTTGAGAGTAACTAATTTGCGTGAGTAGGGTTGAAAGCTACTCTGTCAGTCAGTGGTCAGAGACAAAAAATGTTTTTCGGCCATCTTGAACTGATATTTTAGTGTGTAGTAGATTCATCAGTGGTCAGAAATCATTACCTGTGCACTCAAGGTTTTCTTTTACTTAACCCCCCTTTTATGTCATTTTGACCCCATTCAACATGTAATGTCTGCAGGGGCGGACTGGGAAAAAAAAACAGCCCTGGCCTTTTTTTTATCAGCTTGGCTGTTGTTTTGGGGGGGGGGTGTTATTTAGTATGTGCATCTCCGCCGCATCTCAGCCGAGAAATACAGGCAGACGGCCATGGTTCGGGGAGGGAGGGGGTGGTATGCGCATCTTGGCCGGATCTCGGACCGACAGCCGTGGACTTTTCCAGAACGTACAGATTGCCAGTCCACCCCTGAATGTCTGTAAATAAATAATTTACATCATTTTTAAAAATTCATATTCAATTACTTTGCCTAGTTTAATGGGGTCAGACAGTCTAAACACAAAATGAACATGACGATTTGTTTTTAATGTCCTGTACATCTGTGTTCTTTGAGGTCAATTGGACCTGAGGCTGTTTTAGCTGTATAAAACATATAATTAATATCGCAAATTTGTTTTTAATTGTTTTGGATGATATTGAGGTCACTGCAATATGCAATTTTATAATCTTCAAAAACTTTCCTCTGCTTTAGTGTCTTAACTGAACACAATCAGACCTGTTGGAGTGTGAGAACCACTGACAGATCACAAGACACGGGGGAGGGAAACACATTTTCCAAACAAACTATGACATTTCCTGCTTAGTGGGGGCTTTATTGCATGCATGTTTTATTTAAAGCACTATTTAGGTCATCATCAAAGACACATGAAATACTCTCACTTAAACATAGCAATTTTCTTTTCAACCATATTGGAGGTTGAAACCGCTGGGGTCAAATTGACCCCAAGCATAAAGGATGTTAATAAATTTCAGTATAGCATGAGGGTTACCAAAAATCTGAAGGAGGTAACAGTACATTTTTACTCCCCTGCATTTCCACACTTTGTTCACTTTCAGTTACACTGGACATCTTTGGTGTGTTAAAACTACATGACAGATTATTAGCTTATTAGTTTCACTCCTCCTGATATCTCAAACTGTGCATACGTTCCTGTGCCATGGGGGAGATAATGGATTTACACGTGTATTTCAAATAAGGAGCTTTAAGCAGCATGTCTTATCAGAATTTAATGACTCGCTTTAGACCTCAGTGTCCATTAGAGATACTGGTAGCGGCTTTGCATGCTATTATATGATAGGCCACATTTGTTCCTCTTTTTCCTTTCAGATGACCTTGATGCTTCCTCTTGCAGGATTGCTGAGCTGCAGGGCCAGCTCTCAAGGCAACTGCAGTTATGGAGAAAATAAATCAGGCTCAAGACATTGCAGCCAAGATATCTGCTCACTATTTGTCACTGATATTCGTTATTGCTGTATAGTAATTTTCGACTTGCAGCATGCACTGACGCAATATAACCCCTCCACCGCAGAATTTACGTTCCGTAGGTGACCTTTTTCTTCTTTGCATTTTTGTAGTTAAGCTTATGGAAAGTTGGCATTACAATGCAGGAACATAAATACTGATATTTTAATGCGATTCATTCCTACCCTCTTTTGAAGAGGCCCCCTGCAGAGCTTGGCTGTAAATTTGATCAAACAGACCTGATGTAGATAATGAAGATCTCCAGGAGCTTTTGAATACGAGATCAAAGTGTGTTAAGTTAGGGCCTGAGATGCCAGCTATGAGAGTTTTAGTGGAACCCCAAGTTACATTACAGCTTATGACCCGCTTTATGGCCTGCTTATGTGGTTTAAATGTATTGCTTTAACAAACAGGAACAAAATTCAGACTTTAGGATGGCAGCCCCAACTGTTTTCAGTTATTATACAGCACATCTGAAACCACTTGAGTGTATTTGAGATTATTGATTAATTATTCAATACAATTCGACCTTTGCACTGTTCACTTTTGGCGGCAGGCCGTTTAGAGTCATAACCCCTAAATTATGTAACACACCTCATCATTCTCTCTTCTTAAATGCTCTGCCCTTTCTTCAGTCCATCTCAAACTTTTTTTCATCTCAAAATACTTTTGCTGTTCTTCATCCCTCTCCTAGTGTTACCACTCTCGCCCATTATGTTCCAACCCGGACTGTCCTGGGTTATATATACTTTCATTTCTTGTTTTAACTGTTTTCAATTTTCCTTCAAGTCTCATGATTATGTATAATAGACTATTTCCTAATTTTGTTGTTTTTTTCTGTTACTTTTGCTGAGACTGGGTAGCTGGGTAGCTTTCATTGTTTGTTTGCTATTTTATATCTCCAGTCATATCTCTAATGCAAAAACAAAAGACGCAAACTTCAGAAACAAAACACAAAGCTGATTTCTTTTGGGCTGAGGAGGAAATTTTGTAAATAAGACTATTCCTTCACAGCTCAAATTTCTCCTCCAGACCTCAGGAGGCAGCAATGCTCTGTCTGAATTGTAAAGCACTCTGGAGAGTGTTTAGCAGGGTTGTGAACAAATACCTTTGTAAGTCAAGTGAAGCCCCAAGTAAATACAAGCAAATCTCAAGTCCATTCTCAAATCAACACAGGAAAATCTTCAGTTGACCCCGCAGTCAAGTTTCAAGTCAGTACAGGCAAGTCAGAATTCTTGTCCCATGTCAATAAAGGCAAGTCTCAGTTTGAGTCCTAAGGCCATGTCCACACAGCTATTTCTGAAAACGGAGGCTTTTCTATGCGTTTTGGCCTTTTGTCCACATGTAAACAGCGTTTTGGGTCAGTGAAAATGGAGCTTTTTGAAAACTCCAACCAAAGTGGCAATTTTTGAAAATGTTTCTGCATTTATATGTGGCCCAGAAAAACTAAGGTTTCGAAAAATGGACCGTTTCACGTCATACTGTGCGCCACTCATATGACCTCACTGTATGCACCGTGTTTACATGTTTATACTCATGTGCAGAGTTACTGTCCATCCAGTATGAAGGACAGAGACGTCAGAGTAGGGTTTGGATGCTGTTGTATTCAACACAGACACAGTCTCTGCCCACTGTCTCTGGTAATGATGCCCCCTCTCCAAGGCTGCTGATTGGTCACCAGTGCTCTACGGTTTAAGGTTATATCGCCACCTGCTGCCTTGGCATGCTTTTGACAGCGTTGTTTGCGATTGCGTGTGGATATTTTTGAAAACGTGCTCATGTGAACACAATTTTTAAAAAGGAAAACAGAAAATCTCAGTTTTCAGAAATACCTGTGTACATCTGGACATGGCCGAAGTCTCAAGTAGAGTCCTAAGCTGAATCTGAATAATTGTTGTTTGAATCAAAGTCAGAATCTTTTAATTTTGAGTCAAAGTTTTACATGTTAATGTTTGAGTCAAAATCTGAATTATTATTGCTTGAGTTAAAGTAGAGTCACAGATCCTTTGATTCTCAAGTGACCTCAGGTGTTAGGGTTCCCCATTTCTTATTTTGCATCTCACAAGCACCCTCTTTACCCCCTTACTGCATTTGTTTATTAATTTAGCTGCATTTATAATATTTATATTATATTCTGCTTACAATAAAATAGTTTAATGCCAAATTAGCTTATCAAAAAAGTGCAACTGATACTCTGGGTACAGCCTTCATGTTGCTTGGGCCGTTGCATACATTTGCCCAGATGCAAATGGTCACAACTAGCACCCTGGAGGTTTCTTGCCCTATAATTCTGCACATTGTTGAAGTGTGGCCTTTTCAGAGGACCGAAGGGATTAGGGCGACATTTGGGCAGCTCTTACCTCTTAGGTAACCGCTCTTCCTTGGCCTCGATGGGAAACATTGGGAAATCTGAAAAGCACTCAGGAAAAGACCACTAAAATTAAAAATAGGATCCGATTGCACTTGCATTAGACTACATAATAATATCAAGTATTTTATAATGTTTATAAGAAAATATAAAATATGTAGAAAACATGTTACCTTAACGAGACATTCTTCTAATAAGAAATCTGTTAAAACCCTTAATGCATGAAGTTATTTAAAATTGAGTGTATATTTGATTTGATACCGCTCATGTGTAAATTTCTCCCCAGTGATCTTTTTTTCCTTATCCTGTGTGTTATTCAGACTATTAAAAATAAGAAAAATAATTATTGTGGGTTTTCTGTGGTGAAACTACTGGCTTCTGGTCCCTTTAAGTGCTACCACTGTGAAAAACTGTGGGGCTGCAGATGTCCTTTCCTTCTGTAAAGGATGGTCCAGTGTACCCTGTCCAAAGGAGATAAGAAAGAAAGCACTGAAGCACCTTTCTTTAGCATTTAGAGAACTCGACCAGCTCTTATCCTGGCTGCCACTTCCAGATCAGCCCTCTCAGTTTGGATCTTTCCAGACACAAAAGACCGTTCAACCCCAGTCCAGATCTCTGGGATCAGAAGACGGGACACATCAACATTTGTCCCACTCAGCAGTCTCTAGTAGTCTGGGCCTGGGGCGCCCCCTTGTGGAATGAGAAAGTGTTTTCTCAGAATCAGAATCGGAATCAGAAAACATGATTGATCCCGGAGGAAATTGCTTATTAAATGACTACAAGACGCAGAGACAAGAACAATATAAAATAAATGGTCTGAATAAAATCTCACATGCATTCATCTGTCACGGCAAAACACATGTTCACACACATACATTGCTTCAGAGGATCCAAATACAGTTAGATGTGCATCTATTGATAACAAAAAAAAAGATAATGTGTAAGTAAATTACATCGCTATTTCCAGTAATCATAGTTGTTCTGATGTATAGATTTGACTTTGTTTAGGTTGTGGAAAGCTTGTCTAGTTCAAACAGTGTTGAATTACATTGTATTAATTGTGCTTGAGACTTTTCTTGTGAATATTGAACCAGTTAAAAAAATGCCTATAAATGTCTATTTTTTATTGTGTAAAACCTAAATATGCCCCCAGATATGCTCCCAAAACTTCACATCATTTCATGTTAAACTCAGCTTAATACATTAACCTTGAAAAAAAATGTAAAGGTAAACCCGTATCCATACTGTACAGTTTACACTGAACTGCTGTCTGCAGTGCTAGAATGTAAATACCGGTGTTACCCCTGTATAGACTGAACTGTAAATCATGGGTTTTCTTTGGTATGCACTGTCGGTTTCTTTGGTATATGCATGGGAAATACAGTAATACATTTATTTAAAATTATTAGATATGTTCCAAGAAAAAATCCATTAAACTTCCGACTGTATGTGCATGTGCACTATGGGCACGTCTTTCTGTGGATTACTCTCGGCTGCAGATGAAAAAAACTTGTTGGCTGCCAGCATTTGGGGCAAGTGTCGGAGAAGGGGTTGCTTCGTACATCAGCTCAGCCTCAGAGATGTTTTCACCCTCTGCTCTACCCCTTTCCTTCCACAACATTTTGGGTCTGACAAGCAATGACAGCTTCTTTAGGCAGTTGGTGGGAACTCAGCATGAAGTCAGCCTAGATACATCTGAGGGAGGGGCAGATGCCATAACGCCATACTGAAGCAACAGAGCCAGCCCAGAACAGGAGGGCAGGGAAGAAGAAATACATAAGGGACATGAAGTAGGCCTTCCTGCCAGCTTTACTTCAGAGTGGTTTTGACTTGGCTCAAAGGAAGGTTAATATTATGCTTTCTTTTTCTTTCTTGTCTTTCAGGGTAATGTGACAGCATAACTGCAGGAATGGTGCTTAGTTACTGGTGTCATGTTTTGCTTGTATGTTTGATTGCCAGCCCCCCCAACAGATAAATATGAGTTTCTGATTGCACAAATGTGAATACCATTTATTGATATTATATTATATTACATATATATTACATAGTATATACTGTTATGTACATAAACCTTTCATCTGCCCTCCTTCTGCCTTCTCCCTTTCTTTTACTTCTTCATCCATTATCATGTCCCACTGTAGAGATACAGGCTTTAATTTGGCCAGAGATAGGAAATTAATGGCACTTTTTCACAGGAATACAGGAACTGTACTGTACCTAAACTGTACGGCAACGGCTCGAAAGTTGTATGAAGCTTTGAGTTTCCAGTGCACCTCGGTCCTGTAACGGAGTTTCTGACGCTTCAGCAGCACATTTCACTCACCACAGTTTATGGCTGGTTGTCCCAAAACCACATCCATAGAGTCAAGCCAGTATGAAGTTGCTCTGTCAGAGCTGCTTATGATCCTGGGATTTCTCATTATTTATAGTCTTGTTTGAGTTTTTTTATTTGAGTTGCTCTCAGCTTAGATGAAAACCGAAGCCAGTTAACATGTTTGTGATGTCCTGGTAGACCTTCACATTTCTCACAGTGCTAGAAAACTCCCACTGAAATTTATCCTCAGCCCAAACAGACAGTACTGCTTGAACGTCATCAGTCTCCCAGTTGTTAGTTTGTATCTCCACTGTTTTCTTTTTTCGCACGCAGAAGAAAAACACAGTGACCTTTTATTAAGTCCAACCTTCATCATGACAACATTTTGACTAGTAGCAGCAGGCACTGGATGAAACACAGTAATATTCACCAAGCTGTTTTTGTAGTAATGACCACATTTGGTTTTTACATTTAATTTCATTTTGTTGCATTTTGTTGCAAGCTGTATTCAATAAACCAACATTAGCTTAATATCTCAATAACTTGTGAATGAACTTGTCCTGGTAACATTATCATTTTAAATATTCTGACGTGATAAACCACAAACAATAGATACCATTCAATAATGGTGTGTAAACAGATAGGATGAAATAACTGGTTTTTGGAATCTGCGGTTTTCAGGCAGAATTTAATAGCGTTCTAAAGGATCAAAATCAAATAGTGTTGGTGTGAGGTGAGAGATTTACACTAATTCCGGCCAAGGTTCAGGCTGTAGGCCACTCAGTTATTTTACGATTGGAGAACAGGATGAACTAGGCTCTGACAGATTGGTGTTTGTTACCATCACCCAGCAGGTGTGTGCTCTCCCAGTAATGGTTTCAGTGCTTTGTGTCAGTGTTTGAAGAGAAATAGAGAAATGCTGCACATGATGATTGGATTTCCTTCAAGATGGTCCACCATGATAACCCAGTAACACTGTGAAATCATTCTCATTCTGCTCAATCGTTCTCTTCCCTTTTCCAATCGCTCTTCTTTCTCACATACTGCCGCCATCAGTCTGCTCACACTCCATCTGACCCCTGAACTGTGTGTCACAAAATTTCAGGTCATTTTCAGAGCATTATTAAACCTGGGCCAGAACACGGATGGAATATAGACCTGTAGTGAAGCTCTTTCATGTTCCTCAGGGCTATTCATCTGTGTCACAGCTGGTTGAAAAGGGAACAAATCATTCACATCTTATTTGCTGTACTCTGAGATGTAATACACTTCTATGAGGTCACACGCTATCCAGGTTTGGAAATGGCAATGTAGCAATTGAACATTTAAACACACATCATCGCTATTCAAGAAAATATTTCCAATGTGATAGATTTACTTAGGGAGGCAAAATGTTCTTTACTTCTAATATAAGTTAAATTAAATCAATTTAATTCCCAATCATTTTGAAAAATCATTTTTATTGTTATCATGTTTCACACAGAGTCACGATGTCACAAAGACACCCCGTTTGACACCCTTCTGATAGGACCCAGCAAATTACCTTAACAGCCTTCTCCACTGTGTGTTCTGAGGGGTCTCTGTGTCAAGATATTTTTTTACATTCAATTAAGATTTGGGCTACACCATTCTCACCATATTATCACATTTCATCTTCCCATATATATCATATTACTTCACATGTGCTTTTCTCTTGGTGAACATGTGTAGCCCCCTCTTTACAGACCACACCCCAGGTATGTGACAGTCCATAGGACTCCTAGGATAACAGGTAAGTACATTCACCTTCTCTATCCATCCATCCATCCATCCATCCACCCACCCATCTATATAGACCTTCTGGTCGTCGAAACTGTAAATACAAGCAGCAGCCTCACTATTTGGTCTATATCAGGTGGTAACAGTGCCAGGTTTCTTTATTAAATGAAAATGCTACACACAAGATAAAATATATGTTAATAAAGTAATATGTGAAATGTCTTTTATAAGCTTCAGGTGTGTATAATCTAGAACGGCCTAGAAACGTTCATAGTGGTGGCCTTGTGGGTAGGATACTTGCCTTTGGACAAAGAGGTCATGGGTTTGAATCCTACCTTCAGCAAACCACTACTGGGTTCCTGAGCAAGACCCTTAACCCCAAGTTGCTCCAGGGAGACTGCCCCCTGTAGTTAGGAATGGAAGTCGCTTTGGATAAAAGTATCTAGTAAATGCTGTAAAACAGAGGTCCCCAACCACTGGGCCACAGACCAGTATCAGTCTGTGAGTCATTTGGTTCCGGGCCACACAGAAAGACAGAATAAAAATGTTTTATTGATTATCAAAGATCTTTTATTTGGAAAAAAATGCTTGTCTCGGTGACATATGGTACATCAATTTAGCCCACTGTAACATCCCATCAGCGGCCGCTAGAGGCTGTCCTGGTTAAGTCTTTTGATTTTGGAACTTTTATTAGGACATCCTGGGGGCGTGGTGACTCGCTAGGGGGGGCAATGCTTTCGAATGCGCCCCCTTTACGCCGGCACTGTTTGTATTGCTATTGTCTCCTCTTGTTTTGAGTTCTGTTAGGCCCGTGTTTTGGGTTTTTGACAATAAAGATTATTGAAAATGAAAATCTGCCTGTGCGCCTGAAGTCAATCTGCACTCATTGCGTTGAAGACACGAGGGAGAATCGTGACACCCACAAGGTAGCAATAATGAGTAAAAAGCAAACGCATCTTGTTTTTAGTTGTATCTACACCGGTCCACGAAAATATTGTTTTACATGAAACTGGTCCGTGGCGCAAAAAACGTTGGGGGCCGCTGCCATAAACATAAATGCATTAGCTTGGCTTAAACATTAGCGCTGTCCTACGGGTGATTTGTCCCCATTTTTAGACCGTGTCTTGATATTTGCAGTTTGAACTTCAGATCTAGTTTCTAGCTGTGATAAATCATTGTAGAAGATTTTTTTTTTTGTAATTTTGTAACATGATAAAAGGAAACAAAACTACTCTTTACTTCTAATATAAGTGTGTGTAAAGCATTTAAATTCCAAATCATTTTGGAACATTTCTATTGTTTCCTGCATAATGAATATGTCACACGATGTAAAGGATGCCTGCTTTAAGGTTTTGTTTGTGTGCTCTATGGCAACAACTGTATGACAAGGTGTCCCACTATGGCCATGGCACTAAGCAAAGTATCACACACTCCAAAACACATCTTCACTTAAATATAATTTGCAGAAAGGATTCCCCCCGGCCATCACAGTTGCTGTTTTATTGTTTATGTCCGATTTATAACTCTGGAGAGATCAGACAGGTTAGACAGTAAAGAAGTGGTGCTTATTTGCCCTATTGTTCATACTATACCAGGGAGTTAGATAAGTTGTACAGGGGAGCACAGCTCCAGTCCTGGAGCTCTGGTGTCCAGCCAAATTGGTAATTTACCTGCTCAAACACACCTGGTCCAACTCACCTGTCAATTGACAGTTTAGTGAGTATGTTTGTATAGGGAAAATACCAATGTCTACTGGATTCTCCAGGACCAAATTAGAGCACATGGAGTCCTAGCTGCCACCCACTTTTTAAAATTCATTTAAATGTATATTTATAACAGCATTTTGAGCAATAAATTACAGTAAGCCTCGGTCACACTACAGCTTTGTGGTTTGAGCTACTTTGCAAAACGAACAGCAGATCTCCTGATATATAATAATAATAATAATAATAATAATAATAATAATAATAATAATAATAATAATAAATTTTATTCATATAGCACTTTACATTTTACAAGAAAATCTCAAAGTGCTTACAGAGAGAAAATAACAAAATAAAATAATAGAACGTCCACAGCAAGAGCCTTGTGCCCGACTGCCGAAGTATTGGGGACCATAAGCGCAGTTAGTTTAAGACGCTCTCCGCGGGTACGGCAGGCCAGATGAACATCCCCAGGCATGATGGCGACTCTCCCGGGCTGGATGGTGCACAGGCCAGCACCCCCGAACAGACCCACCAAGTAAGCATCGCTAGCCTCCTGCAGGGCGTAGTGATTAGTATCTACCAAAACTGGTCCAAGGAAGGACAAACACTGAAGTGGCAACAAGGTCATGGGTACCAAAGGCTCACTGTTGTGTGTCAGGAAGGCCAGCCTATCCTATCTGATCCCACAGAATTACTGAAGCATCAAGTACCGAAACTCTAATGCTGGCTATGACAGAACACAGTGCATCACAGCTTGCTGTGTATGGGGCTACATGGCTGTGCACCAATCAGAGTGCCCATGCTGACCCCTGTCCATCACTGAAAAGCAACTATAATGGGCATCAGAAGTGGACCATGGAGCAATGGAAGAAGCTGGCCTGGTCTGATGAATCACATTTACTTTTATATCATGTGGATATCTGGGTGCCTGAGTCACTTACCTGCAGAAGAGAGTTAAGCACCTACTTAAATATTGTTGTAGACCAAGAACACCCCTTCATGGGAATTGTATCCCATAATGGCAGTGTAAAAACATTTTAAGGAGTGTTTTGAGGGACATGATAAAACGTTCAAGGTGTTAACTTGGCCTCCAAATTCCCCAGACCTCAATCAAATCAAGCATCTGTGCGATATGCTGGACAAAATAGTCCAATCCATGCAGGTCCCACCTCACAGCTTACATGACGTGATGGATCTGCCGCTAACATCTTGATGCAGATACCACAGCTCACCTTCAGAGGTCTTGTGGAGTCCATGTCTCGGTTAGAGCTCTTTGCGTGGCATGAGGGAGACAGTATTACTCTGGTGGTTTTACAGTTATGTCATGCAGTTATGTCATGCAGAGTTAGAACTTCTGTCTCAAGATTTTGCTGTTATTTTTTTTTGGGGTAAAGCAAACAAATAGTGCCTGAATATTTGAAATATAGTCTGGAAATTAAATAAATAACATGGATGCTGGTGTCTATGTAACATCCTCCAGCACTGCCACCTCGTGGTCACATCACACATGAGCAGTTTGCCTTCGTTTCTTGCGTGAGCTTCGGATCACTTCACTAGTCCAGGCACGTTTACAATGTTTCGGCATCATGTTAAAGATAGACACAGTAGGGGGTTTTATAGGTCTCATAGATCTTATGTATCTCCCTCCTTCTCAATCGATGTACCCCCTTCTCCCCTGTTATGTAATTCAACTGAAAGTGCAACTGTTTCACTAAGAAAAAGATACATAAGAAAAAGACAGAGATGACTAGGGGCAGCGGGTGGCAGGGGAGAAATAAAGCAGAAGCAGAGAGGCGGCGAGGAAGGGAGGGATAAGCATAGAGAATGAGAGGGGGAGGGGAGAGCAGGAAGCAAGCGCGGACGCTAGTCTCCCCAGAGAGGGCATTGCATAACACAGCAACAATCTCTTACTGCAGACAGCACATTTACCACTGTACCCGTGCATTGCATCAGAATACAGAGGACCACAACAGTGGACTCAGAGCCTGAGACTGAGCATCTTAGTACATTTCTAATCACAATTATCTATAATTGCACAATATGGCTGTAAACTAATTATGGGCCTGTGTGTTTGAACGGGCCTATAAAGCTGGTAACGGAGATAATTTCACAAAGAGCATGGCGGACTACCTAAATGCGTTAATAGCTTCAAAGTGGATGGATCTGTAACAGCATTTTTGGAAATTACAATATAAAAGGTCAAAGGAGTTAAGGTATTTTTCATAGAGGGACTATATTAAAAATGAACTACTACTGATCATTTGTACATATAAAGCACACAGTTACCTTCCAGCATCAGCAGACAGCTGATGCAACATTTTTGGATGTGAAGAATTGCCCTTTGTACCTAATTGCACATTTTAACTTGTAGTTTAAACATTATATATTTTGTACTGCAAAATCTGAAGCCACACTGTGTTGTCTCATTGTATACATGCAAATGGCTGAAATGAAAAAGCTGACTTTGATTCTACAATGAGGTTCACTACTAGATTCTCAACTCGACACAACTGGGCTTCAGTGATTTCAGCTGCAGTTCTGTTAAAAATGTTATAATAGTCTACAAAAGCCACAGAAAGCACCAGATGTCAATTTCATTTTGTCTGAAACTAGTTAGCTGCCCTTTTGAAAAGACTGTAGACTCTTGAATTGGTGGAATGAATAAGAAACAATCTCCAATAATGTCCACTTCAGCTTTTGCAGCCTACTGAACACTGTAAAACACGGAACTCCCTCATCAGGAAAAAGAAAAATATCAATAAATTGATCCAGTTTCCTCTGGGATGACTAAAGTTTTCTGAATCTGATTCTGCAGGACCCCCAGCTCCAGTCCTGAAGATCCTGGATCATGGTTTGATGGCTCCTCTCTTTAAACACACTCACTAAACCTGGAAATTAACAGAAGAGTTGAATCAGGTGTGAATCAGCAGGAAACTCACTTTTTGCATCCCTTTGTATTTCCATTTGTGTCTCTACTGCTCCTATAAACACTCCAAGCACGGAACAAAAAAAATCCATCTGTTTTCTGTGAGTTCAATTGAAATATTTTGGTGTCAGGAATCATATGCTTCTATGAGCCGTTTAGATGGCTCCCTGATCCTGACGTCAGCAAAGGCAAGGCAAGTCACTCATGAAGTGTTGTGTTCATCTTGATCTGGGTCCGACTCGGGGTCCCACATATAGGGCTGATAGC
>JBBPCX010000114.1:40798442-40809412 GCA_037974365.1 Hydrocynus forskahlii | reverse complement strand
AAGGCAAGTCACTCATGAAGTGTTGTGTTCATCTTGATCTGGGTCCGACTCGGGGTCCCACATATAGGGCTGATAGCGCCTCTGTTTCATGTGTGCTAAACACGCAGCGTAAGCATGGGATGGGTGGGGCGTGGCCAGCAACAGCTCATTTGCATAAAAGTGACGGAGCCCTTAAACGGCTCATTTTGAAAGGGACTGAAACTGTCAGGAATAGAGCTGGGGAGATCTCTTTATGTGAGAGTGATTTTGTGAAAAGAACGTCATAAACATGTTTTGTAGCCCATAGACCTATTATAACTTGTTTAAAAAGAGGTATAATATGTCCCCTTTAAGTGCTATAAAGTTCATGTTCACGTACACTACACACACTGAAAGTCTCCAAAAACAGGCTATTCATGTGTCATTGTTATTTTGAGCAATAAGCGATAAGGTTATTAGAAGCCAGAAGGTCAGAACTAGGAAAACGTGCACTACAGATTAGGTGATGAATAAATTTTAAAATGATACATTACTACGAGAATCGGATACAAAGATATATTAGATACTTTGCAGAATATACAGGCCTTCATGACAGCGGCACAATATATTGTCTATATTGTTATCACAATATTGGCCTCTGCAATACTGATATTGCAAAAGGCTGCAATATGCAAATGAATAACCAGTCACAATATTCATGACAGGGTGACCAATCACAGTTCCAGGTGAGTTATTGGGTGTTCTGATGAATCAACGTCTTCATGGAACTCAACCTAAGTCTCATTTTTATCCATTAAAGGTGTTGGCAAATTGGTGCATGAGTGGGCGGGGCTAGACTACTGTCACTAGAATAATTTCCATACAGTATATGGTCTGGATTGATGGGGGAAGTAAATGTGTGATTTTTAACAATATTTACAAATGTTCAGCCTTTTCAATTTCAGAAAAGTGAAGAAATGAGCCCTTTAATTTCTTTGAAGGTACTGCTATCACAAAATATAGCAGTAAAATCACAATACTGAAATTATGCCTATATCATGCGGTTCTAACCTAAATAAAACATTTCACATTAATGTGCATGTTCCAGATGAAACAGCCCAATGAGTGCTAAATATTCAATCACATGACGATCATCTCTTGTTTTATTTTCTGTTATTTTCTTTTTAAAGTAAAGAGGCTCCATGAGCACACCACAGCACAGCACATAGTGTGAACAGTGAAATTCCTTCTCTGTATTTAACCCATTCACCAAGTGAAGCAGTGAGCTGCCACCAATGGAGGGCACCCGGGGTGTGGGGTCAGTACCTTTGTCAAGGGTGTCTCAGTGGTGTCACTGACAGCCCTGGGATTTGAACACATGATCTAGGGGTCGCCACAGCGGATCAACCGTCTTCATTTCCTCCTGTCCTCTGCATCTACCTCTCACACCAACTGCCTGCATGTCCTCCCTCACCACATCCATAAACCTCCTACTAGCCCTCCTCTTCTCCTCTTCCCTGCAGCTCCATCTTCTCTCCACAGCATCCTCCTCCCAACACACTCAGTCTCTCCTCGGCATCCTTCTCCCAACACACTCAGAGTCTCTCCTCAACATCCTCCTCCCAACACACTCAGAGTCTCTCCTCAACATCCTCCTCCCAACACAGTCAGAGTCTCTCCTCAGCATCCTTCTCCCAACACTCAGAGTCTCTCCTCAGCATCCTCCTCCCAACACTCTCAGTCTCTCCTCAGCATCCCCCTCCCAACACACTCAGTGTCTCTCCTCAGCATCCTTCTCAACACACTTGAGCTGTGTTCAAAAAGTGCACTCGTTCACTCACTCACTCGTTTACTACATAGTGTTTGCTATGTAGGGGGTTTAACTAGTGAACAAGGGGAGGCAACGTTTAGTTAATTTCAGACACTTGGTATGTTACGTTACCTACGGCACTCAGCCTGCAGTTTCGTGCCTGCGGCCAAACCACACCCGGGAGGATATCCACGAACAACCTCACTTTCACTCATGATAAATAGCTTAGAAAAAGTACTTATCTGTATAGCGGCTCCTCATACACTGAGGTAAATTTGCCATGCTAAGCCTGACATCATTAAAACAATATGTGATTTAAAAACAAAAGGATTCATACCGTTGGTTCCACGGGACTTAATTCATTACCATAACATTATGATAAACCTGAACAACAAAACACTACTCATGTTTGTGCATGACGTTCTCCATTGCTGACGACTGTACTGGTTCCTCCTCTTCTTGACTTTATTTTGCAGGATAACAGTAATAGAAACCTGAAGTGCATGATGATATATGTGTATTCTTGTAGTGTACAGTGTCTGGACACTAGATTTTGGCATGTCACGCAGCGATATTGTAGTGCACTAACTAGTGGGTGAAACTGACAGTTGGAATTTCGAACAACACTACAAAATGGCTGATTCACTACATAGTGCCCTACATAGTGAACAAGTGCACTTTTCGAACACACTTCAGTCTCTCCTCAGCATCCTTCTCCCAGCACACTCAGTCTCTCCTCAGCATCCTTCTCCCAACACACCTAGAGTCTCTCCTCAGCATCCTTCTCCCAACACACTCAGTCTCTCCTCAGCAATAATAATATTAATAATAGTAAATGTTTTTATGAATACAAAACAGTAATACATTCATAATAAAATTATAGGATCTTCCTTGCTTTAATCGATTTCATATGTTTTAAACCAAAAAATAACCTGTGTGTAGGAAAACTCAAAAACCGACCTGTTTGTAGGAGAACCTAAAACATGACCTGTGTGTAGGAGAACCCTCTCTCCTCGTGTGTGCTGTTGCTCTCTCTCCACAGGTGATTGGTGCAACTCACCAACCAATCAGGACGCGTCTGATCACCAGAGCAAAGTTGTTAACCCCCTCCTCCTCCGCCCCCCATGGGGGCGTTCCAATATATGCTCTTGCTCCCTAAATAGTGTGACTGGGAAGGCAGTCTCTCGGTCAGATTAGTGCCAGAATGAAAAGCTCTAGCTAGGGAGCGAGTGTGCGTATTGGGACATGACACTCTCGCGGACGATGAGTCGGTCAGCTGTAGTTATAGGGGAAAAACGCCTTCAGCTACTTTTGTCGACAGTTTACTTGGCGGAATAACGATTTGGATGTAAATTTTGGTCTTTCCTGAGAACTGATATCTGTCGATTAACGGATCATGGGGTCGATGGGAAACCCTGAGTCGTGGTTTTTGCTGCGTAGGGTTTTGTTGTCTCACAGCTCCAACTCTGCAGCCTTAGGTAGCTTTAGCCTGTCATGTTCAACACCCCGTCCACCCTAGTGGTTTAAACTGGTAAGTTGCTCTTTTCACAAACAAAAACGACTAATAATTCCTCCTTTTTGTGCTTAAAGGAACATAGCCACACTCTTACCAGTTTTGAAAACGAGGTCAAGGCTGAACTATCTGGTCAAACGTGAGCTAAACGTTAGCCAAGCCACCCTGAGAGGAATATTCTCTCTAACCTTCGATTTTCTTCTCAAAATGTTTGACCTAGCGAGCCAAAAGTCACCTAAATTTAACCACAGATATGCCACGATCTCTTACAGGCGATTCAAACGTGAACATAGTCAATTGTTCATAGAGATGTCGATAAATTGCTAGTGTTTTTAGACAAATGTGAGTCAAAACGAGACATTTGGATCAACAGGGACTAGTGTCTGTCGTTGAAAGTGGATTTAACTTGAATATAGTCCAGTTTGGATGGAAATGTTTGTAAATTGTCAGTATTTTTTAGACAAATGTGAGTCAGAACGAGACATTTTGATCACGGAGTAGTGTTGTTGAAAATGTGTATACTTTCCATTTTCCAGCGTACTATATTCACTGTTTTGGGTTACTTTGCTTATTTAGGGTCTCAAATAGATAATACAAGGCATTAATGTGCTGTGTAAAGTTGAGGCTTTCTTTTATTTGAGGGTTCTTTTTTGGTTTTCCGGCTGTTCGTATCTAACAGACACTTCACTTCCTTGGTGTTCAACAGTAAAAGGCTGGAAAACGCACTGTTTGGTCATTTTAGTCCATTTTTCTGGACTAGCAGTGCTTTAAAGGCTCTGAAGTGAATTATTTTTCAAATGTGATTGTTTTTAAACGTATTAAATGAAGAAATTCGTATTAAACCTTCTATTAAAGCATAGAAGGAGGGGACGCCATGAATATGTCCCTCAGCAGGGACAATCGAGCCCAGCAGGAAGAGAATTATGAATTATGAAGGAAAATGTCAAGAGTTAATAGTTTCCGGAGGCAAAATCCTTTGAGTAAAAGGCTGAAGTGGTCCAGACTGTTTTCCGTTCCACCTTAAATACAGGCTCCTTGCTGCACAATTTAAGGTGGAACTGGAGAAGGAGGGTGATCATGAAGCCATGTCGGTGATTTTCCCTCTTGAATAAATCTAAAAGCCTCTATAGGTCCAGTATCTGCCTGGCTCCCACAGTGTGTGATGGAGCTGCTGCTCTTGGATCAGTCCGTGCTGATCGACCTGACCCAGTTGAGAGCCCAGCCTCTCTCAGCTCCATTAGAGCAGGTTACGCCATAATCTCTGATCCCCGGCCTGCTACTGCAGAGAGGTGGCATCTCTCCCTTTCTGCCCCAGATTTCTTCCAGGGTGGGGGTGGGGGTCGCTTTTGTATTTGGAGCCACTCAGTCTAGTATCCAGGCAATATGCTGGGGGTGAGTCTTTGAAGTTCTTTTTCTGGCGTTCAAAGATTTCATTGTGTTTCTCCTCCCCCTTTAATTTCTTTTTCCAAGAATAGAAGAGTATGGGTATGGCGACTTTTGGGAATGAGTCTCTCTACTAGGGAGGGGGGAGAGTAAGAGTGAGAGGGTGAATGGCGGGGTGAGAGAGAGGAGAGGCGAATGGGAGCATAGAAGAGTGAAGGTGAGAGGAGGGGAGAGAGTGAGAGGGGAATGGGAAAGTGAGAGGGAGGGTATAGGAGAAATCGAGAAGTGAGGGAGAAGGATAGGGAGCGCGAGGAGGGTAAGAAGTGAGGTGGGAGACTGAGGAGTAGGTGGGATGGGGGATGGGAGAGTGAGGGAGAAGGCATGAGAGTGAGAGGAGGGAAAGAAGTGCAGGGGTAAGAGAGAGGGAAGGAGAGGCAGGAAAAAGAAGTGTGGGGAGAGTGAGAAGGGTGAATTGGTGGAGTGAGAGGGTGTGGGGAGATTGAGAAGGGTGAATTGGTGGAGTGAGAGGAGGGGAAGAAGTGAGGGCGAATGAGAGGGTGTGGGGAGAGTGAGAAGGGTGAATTGGTGGAGTGAGAGGAGGGGAAGAAGTGAGGGGGTAGTGAGAGAAGGTGGGAAGGAGAGGCAGGGGAAAGAGGGAGGAGGAGAAGAAGAAGGAGCGAGTGAGGTGAGGAGGGGAAGAAGTGAAGGGGAAGAGTGTGAGTGTGAGAGAGGGATGGGAGAGTGAAGGAGAGTGATAGGGAGAATGAGCGAGGGTAAGAAGTGAGGAAGAGAATGAGAGTGAGAGGAAGGAATAGGAGAATGAGAGTAAGAGGAGGGGAAGAAAGAGAGAGAAGAGGGAGTGAGGATTGAAGGAGGAGGTTTAAATCAGTGCTCGGGGTCTGAGGAAAAGGATCCAACAAGATAAAATTTCACCTGGTCGTGAAACCTGGATGTGACTGCAGGTAACAGCCCAGGCATTCATTTAACAGCTTGAAAATATATGATCTGCCTGTATAAACTTCAGAGGATTAAAAGGGCCAACTTTTAGAACAACGATTATAGCAGTTCTGGATTAATTATGCATATTCATTGGACACTCTGTCAATACCCAGTAGTGGCTCAATTAACAACACTAATCTCTACACCTAAATGTTAAATCAACTAAAATCAGTGAGTTTCTAGTAGCAGTCGACTACATACTTCAATATGAATCTCTCACTCAGATGTAACCTTTCACTGGTGCAGGGTTTCCACCTCATGTGAAACTGGTATTGCTTGATTATACACTAGAATAAGTTATTGCCAGCATCAGTTATTCTTTGGGATTTTAGTACTGAATTTTGTCAGTTCGTGGATTGACATGTTTAAAGCTGTTATCATACAACAGTTATTGGAGCTTAGCAGCACATATAGATAATTTTAAACGATCTAACAGGTATATTTTTAATAGCTGAAGTTAGCCATTCTATATTCAGTTTTCATTTAATATTTAGTAGCTTCTCAAGTGTTGAGCGTTACTATAAATGTACTTTAAAAATACTATAAATATTAAGTAGTGAATACTAAAACATTGCCATGTGTCTCATATATCACAATGTGAATGCTTGTTAAATGTCAAAACCAGTCAGACAAGTTTAGAAAGGTCAGAACCGTTTAATGGGTTTAAGTATCTTAAGCAATACTTTAATGCATGATGAATATAAAAGGGGTGGGTCAAATCACAATAAAAAGTCAATATGTCTAAAGAAATGTTCAAGTTTTAACCAGTGGCGCACATTAAAAAAAGATTTTTGTTCAATATTTCATACACTGCACTCAGTCAAGACTAGTTACATACTTTGCAATGAAATAAGTAGTTTGCAAGTGTTCTCTAAGTACTGAAATCAACCATATGCTCAGAAAACTAAAACATATGGGTCTTTATGCATCAAAATAACACTTCATATTGCATAGTGAGGATGAAGAGCACAGTCCTTGTAATAGTATATTATCCATGACCTCACTAAATAATAACCAGGGTTTTGATGATGGGGAGAATCAAAATATATTATGTACTGTATAATTTGGAAGAACAGGCATCAGAAAAACAAAACCTTTACAGAAGTTTTGCTTTATTACAGTGTAAGATAAGTGATATCACTGTTTCATTACAGTTCACTGCCTGATATAACATCTAACATTAATGAATACCAGGCAACACCACTAGTTGACATTTATATATTTTTTATTTCAATTCTGTAAATGCGTCTTGCATACCAACCCAGAGTTGAAGCAGTAGGTGTCAGTAGCTTACATTTTATTAATGTTAGTGTCATGAAATAAGTAACAATCAATTTATTTACATTATCAATTTGAAATATCACTTTATTTACAGCCTGAACATTGTTTTTCCAGATCTGATTTGCTATCTTTCTAATACTGAATCTCTCGCTTTGAGATGTAACAAAACAAATTGAGTGGCACAAGAAAAAGGCCTCATGACTGAAACAGATGGTAGCCTACTGTTAAGTTAAATTCACTAATAAATTGAACAAGGAAGTATTTTTGTATGAAAAGGTATAAAAGCAAGACACTAATGTATCATATCGAACGATTCATATATTCTGTGAATCATAAACTACTTCTAAAAGTAATAACCAACAGTTTGACAGCTTGCTAAAATACTGCTGTAAACAAAACACCAGTTGCATTGCATTACATTGTGAACATTTCATGATGGAGGGACCAATAGAAATGTCCCAGACAGACATCATAAAATCTGTACATTAATGTCTGTTACAATTCAGAAGGTTTTTTTCTTATAAAGTTAGCAGTTACGAGGTCCTGTTATTAGTATTATTACTGTTAGTATTGTGTACATATTACGTTGAAACATTTAAATATACCCTGTCAGGGACTTTCACCATTGGGTTATTCACAGTTTTGGTGAAAAGTTTTGGCCTGTGTTCCCGTCGCTCAGACTGATGATTCATTAAAATCCCGTATTCATTTTCAGTGAGCTGCTCAGTCGAGGCAAAGCCTGATACAGGCTGTTCTTGGCGTCAGGCTCTTCTGCCGTGCTGAAATTAGCAACCTATTTAGGACCCAGCTCAAGTCTGGAAATGTTCACAGCTCCATGGATCACACAGGTTTCTGTCTCACAGTAACAAAATAAGCACCTGCTTATTTTACACCCTAGATCCAGATCTAGCTCACTTTTATTCTCCAATTACTTTTGAAATGTTCATTTAAGGTGTTATTGGGTTATCAGATTGCTACACAACACACAGTCCACCTCTTTTTTGGTAAGGGAAGGTCAAGCTAACCAAGGTTTGGATGATGTAGGTCAGGGGTGTGGAACTCCGGTCCTGGAGGGCTGTGGTCCCGCACGTTTTGGTGAGTTCCCTGCTCAGAAACACCTGGTTCACCTCACCAGTTAATTGTCAGTGAATGTGTTTTAGAAGGAGAACCATTAAACTGTGCTGGAAACCGGCCATCCAGGACCGGAGTTACACCCCTGATGTAGGTTTTATTTTTAACTGATTGGTGTTGCCACACTCAGTGTTGAACATGGATTAGAAAATCAGATTAAAACATTGACCTGGGATTAAATTTGATTTTCCGCCATGACCGTTTCGAAGTTCAAGTAAAATTAATCATCCACAAAGCTAGCAGAGACATGAAGGGTCAGTGTCAGGGGTTTAGCCGGTCCGAGGAATAACTGCTTAAAACCTGTGTATTATATTGTAATTCCAATATTTTATGTACAAATGCTGGCTTAAATATGCACCAGTCTGTTTATTCCAGAATTATCTGTCTTTGACACAAACGTTTGGCATGTATAAGACATCTAAGCAAGTTTGTTTTTAGATATATGTTGCTGTTTTATAGTAAATTCCTCATAAATTACTCAAACCTAAAGCTTGACTATTACTAGAGTAGTCTTTTGTAGCCTAGAATCTGCCATGCACAGACCTGGTTAAACAATAAACATGTTATTATGGGGATATTTAGTACGTCTTTGACTGTTTATGAATATTTTTATTATACATTAACCCTTGCAGCGTATTTGGCTGTTTATTGCATCACGATGGTCAAACTAAAATAAAAATACTTTAGACATGTGCAAAATTAAGTGTCTTATATTGTTCATTTTTCAGCACAACCCAGTCAATATGATGAATTCATTTGTTTCTTATTTTAACGAACTATGTAAACATGCATGGCTGCATTTACAGAGAACATGCATCGGTTATATTTTTCTTCTTGCTTTCAGTTGTGGTCAAAATCTCTGTATATTACTATATACTATAGAAAGATTGTGTGTCTTAATGTGGTGGTATGTTTTAGAAATTTAAACCATATAAGCTGCAAAGTTGAAAGAAATGGTTCAACTGTTAAATATAGTCAGATTTGATTGTTGTGCAAATGTAATTCTTACTATTTATAGATTAATTTAGAAGTTCAGACTTTATTTCTGTTGGTGCAGTTCGTAAGTAGTGTATGATCAAGTCCAGTGATCTCTCAGAGACTAAAATGCTGGGCAGTAATTAAGAGCTGTTAAATGCATCTCTCAGAACCAGTAACTCAAGTATTGAACCAGTAAATCAACTGATTTCTATTCACTTTGTAGGTCTGTTGGACTTCACTGGATATCACATTAAACGGACAGACCACTGGAAACATGGCACTGAGGTTTAAAGGTGAGTTCTTTTATGCTTCGGATTTTTGTGATATGCTGAGGTAAGACCATTCCTGAAAAGAGGAGGTGTTGCTGAGGTCCTCTACCTACTGCTTCATGGTCCTGAACAAATTGCCCAGAAATATCTCAGATGTGGTCTAATTCTTGTGTGAGTTACTCCTTTGTTTTGAAGAAAGTAAAACCCTAATCCTAAGAGAAGACATGATTAAGGCAATGTCTTTATATTTTAGTCTAGAATTTTATTTAGTGAATGGTGGCCAAATGATCTCTTACAAATGAAGATTAAGTGAATTTTCAGGCATTCTGCATTAGGACTATTTTCTCCAAAACAAAAATAAGAAAAATGGATATACTACTGGACATACTGCAGTCTTGTAACAAGTCATGCTGAGGGGAACATAAGTGGAATATGTCCTGGTTCACACCTGTGCAAGATCTGGAGATTCTGAAGTAGTTTCTACTGAAAACAGGTTAATGGAATATGGAGATAAACTATATGGACAGAAGTATTGGGACACACCTCTTAATTATTGAATTCAGGTGTTTCAGTCATACCCATTGCCATAGGTTTATAAATCAATAGTGTTGTTGAACTGATTGTGTTTTATGTTGGGTAGAGCAAGTCTGTCTGCACACTGCTGGCACTGTCACTGTAGTTCCCAAGTGCTGCCAGAAGAGGGCGGGGTTTCACAACACAAACCAAATGCTGTTTACAGTCCCTTGTCACAGAGGGGTTTCAGTCAATCAGAACTGGAGCAAATATCAGCAAGTTATCAAACTGATCAATCAGTCAGCTGGGCTCTTGCCTGCAGACACACCGGCCCTGAGCAGATCAGATAAGAGACACCTCAATAGAATTAATAACCCTGCACTAAGCAATTTCCACCAGGATCAATTAAGTTTTCTGATTCTGATTCGGACTAATGTCTGCCTATAAATAATTTACTACAGCCCCCAAACAAGAGAAAAAGGAGATTATCCTGGTTTAAAGTGACATATATGTGAAGTGAAGTGACCATTCTGTCATAGGTGAACACACCATAGCACATAGCGTGAACAGCACGATATTCTTCCTCTGCATTTAACTAATTTAACCCATTCACCAAGTGAAGCAGCAGGCAGCTAGGAACACAGTGTCTGGAGCAGTGTGTGTGGAAAGTACCTTACTCAAGGGGACCTCAGTGGTGCCACTAGCAGTCTTGGGATATATATGAACACACACATCTTAAACAATGACATTTTGTTTTTCAAAACCCTAAAAGGCAATCAAATGTTATGGCACAAATTATTACAAAATGCATTTTAGTAATAGTAAATTACTGAACATTTTACAGTGTCTGCACCCTGTGTGTCTGTACTGTGTGTGTGTGTGTGTGTGTGTACATATCAGCTGGTGGTAAGGGAGCTGTCCCTGTGTTCAGGTCTTGAGTTTGAATCCCAGGAATGCCAGTGGCACCACTGAGCAGTGCTGCACTCTTGAACAAGGTACCACATAATGTGTGTATGTGGTTGTAACTTTTTTAATGCAGATGTTCTGCGTGGTGAAGTAGGGGCCGGTTCAACTGTGGCAGTGCCCACTAAGGGAAGAGTGTGTGTGAGGTGCAGGTGTGTGTGTGTGTGTGTGT
>JBBPCX010000114.1:40774000-40789000 GCA_037974365.1 Hydrocynus forskahlii | reverse complement strand
CTTCTCGCTCATGAATGTTAATTAAGGAGAAGGACAGTTATTAGTGAGCACCGCAATAGCAGGACTGCTCCTGAATGTCGATGTAGGAGTAGGTTCACTGAGGTATATGGAGGGGAGGCCTGTTCATTTGTTGTGGGTTTCACGTCAGGTCCTTAGATGCCTTTCACCTCTTGCCTTAGGGCGTCTTGAAGGGTTCTGCTTGTGAAGGTGTTGTCTTCATATGTAATTGAATCCTTTAGATGGAGGGCATGAATGTTGGCTGCATTAGGCCTTCTGCTCTAATATGGTATATCTTTGAATGGGGAAACATTTAAAGCAGAGTGTTTGAATTGTGCCGCTTAGGAAATCCAAATAATTTTAGAACCATTTGCATAGTAAACGCAAATTGTGATATTAATAAAAGGTGAAATGTACCATGAGTGGCATTTTCAAATAAAAAGCTGTATTTTATTGAGTTGCATCAAAGGTATGGTGGTGTTTTCCAAAGCGTGTTTTTTAATCATGGCCCGTATGAAGCATATCTGGCAGATCAGATTATCTGGACATTTTTGTGTAATTGTAGTCTATAATGACTGTTCTGTGTGGGTCACCTGTGATACATTTCAGACTGCAGGACAGGTATAGTTGAGTATTCTTAATTCTTATAATTTGAAGTTATTTGGATTTTCCTTAAAATCTATTTGTATCATAAATTCAGATTGTGATTTGTAAGAACAGAAGAAATGTACCATGAGCAGCATTGTCAAGTGAAAAGCTGTATTTTATTGCCATGGTTGTGTTTTCAAAGCATGCATTTCAGTCATGGTCTGTATGAAGCATATCTGATAGATTTATCTGGATTTATTTTAGTGTAAATATAGTCTATAATTACTTGTCTGTGCTAGTCACCTGTACTGAGAACAGCAATGTAAACTGACTTTCTGCCTGAATGTGGTACAGAGCTTAATGTAAATTTTGGTATAGTACACGTGAGCATGAACAATTCTGTTATTTACATACTAAAATTAGATGTAGATGGTTTAATTAGCATCATATCAAAAACTGACATCTTGAATTATGTAATCTTTTATGTTTCAGCTGTAGTACATATCAGTGCTCTCAAAACCCACCCACCCTGCAGTTAACATCCATAATTTTTCATAGATGACAAGCCTTTATAAAGGAGTTCTAGTAGCAGTAAACACACTGAACAAACCAATCTGCCTCTTTTATTATATATGAACTTGAATGGCTAATGTTTGTTGACAAATATTAAAGATTCCATGCAAAATGGCAACGTACAAAGTGAAGAGTTAAATATTATGAAAGTATACAAAATACCTGCTCGCGACTCTTATGTGCAATATCACTAAAGTCACTACGTGTAATAACATGCATGGTATAGAGAACAACTCCAAACCACCATTTGTGTTCGTTAGTGAACAACTTCAGCAGTAATTTATTTATCTGTATTATTTATGTCCTCTTACTGACCACAGCATGTTGTGTGTATTCCATAATGAATTTAGTACAGAGTATTTTCTGAATATTGCTGGAGTGTTTTATATTTTATTTGACTTGCACTACATTTTGTGTTGTTTTTTGTCTTTCTGTGTGTCTGTGCAGTCATAACATAAGCAATTTCCTCCAGGATCAATAAAGTTTTTGGATTCTGATAATGATAATGGGACATTCTCCAATAATCACATTTTATGGATCAGCTTTGCAAGATGGAGTGTTGTCATGGAGCACTGGACTGTTTTGACTTTCCTGATAAGCTTTAACGCTTTTTGCTCTGTGGCAAAGCCATAACTAACTTGCTTGGAAGTTAAAAAAGCTGGGTGAACGTCCTCCAAGTGTGGTGATTCCATCATTTTTGCAAGTGTTTGTGGAAAAAGTTAATGAGAGTTTTAGAAAGCCTAAAGTTGTGATGAGCTTCCTTAAACACCAAGCACAGCTTTCCTTCTTTGCTATAAAAAGATGCATTTTTTAGCAACTGTGTATGCTGATTTACCAACAAAAAGCCGAATCAGCCGAAACTTGCAAAGAGCATATCTGAAGATGCACATGCAATTAAATAAATAAATGTATGAGTGAATGAGAGAGAAAACATGCTTTGGATGATTTCTGTACTAAGAGTGCATCTTAAAACTGGCATGTTTTTTTCCAGGGGTTCCTGTTGTGAAAAATAAGAGGTGCTGTTTCTCCTGGTGAGGTTATCAGCCTGATTTATATATGGAAAATGGTTGGGGGTGTGTGTGTCGTGGGTTGGGGTGTGTGTGGAAACACTTACCTTTGGAAGCACTCGAGCAGATGCAGAACTGTCCTGCTGGCTCGTTTTCAAGGAGCTTTTGAGGAGCTTCCCCTGTGCAGTTTCCTTAGTCAGTGCAGAAGTATTTCTCCTGCTCTGTAGATAAACAAAACTTATAAATACACAATTTTGTGTTCCGAGATAATGTTTTGTGAGGAATCTTATACAGGGTTAATATGAGTGTGTTTGTCAGTGGTTTGTGTGATTTGTGAGTGTAAGTGTGTCTGGCAGCCTCTGGGGTGTCTGTAATAGCAACTGCGAGGGTCCTGTCAAGAGCGTCTGAGCACACTGTTCTATACACACACACACACACACACAATGTGAGTTCAGAGAAGTGTGGGGGAACAACGTCTCTGAGGGAGAATAAAAAAATAGACTATAATCTTTCCTGCCACAAATCTCTACTGATGCCCTTGTACCTGACCAAGTCATGAACCTCGACTTGTTGATATTGCTTTATTCATGCATTTGCATATTTATTTTTGCAAGTGGGATGTATTAAAATGTAGATATTTGATGTTTAGATGTAATTCAGGCTTTATGCTCATGTCCTTGGTTGAGGGCAGCTGTAGAGACCTGTTAGTGTTGCTGGTTTAGTCTGCTGCAATGAAACATCCACCATCCAGAGAAGTCTCAGATGAAAGGCTGGAATGAAATTCTGCTGTGCGCGTATGTGTGTTTCATTGTGTAAGACCTTTTCTTGTGTAAATGCTCCACAGCTTTCAGTCTGGATGCAGAGCAGCCAGATTATGACCTGGACTCTGAAGACGAGGCGTTTGTGAACAGGCTGAAGAAGAAGGTGGAGGTGGGAGCGCTGCAATTTGAGCAGATGATCGACCGGCTGGAGAAAGGCAGCGGCCAGCAGGTATCATTCAGACCCCCACAGTGAGAAACACTGACCCCATAAGATTTGACTCTGTGAAGCCTGAAATTAAAAGTTAATTGGTGGTGATTTTTAGGAATGTCAAGCTCTCAATCCATTGTTCACCCTACTGAGCTTTTAGATCTGTGGGTTTGACTTTTAGACATAATAGTAAAGGTTACATTTGTATAAAAGCTCTACAAAAGTCTATCCCAAGGTGTTTTAAATGGTTTGACAGGCTGATATAGAAGGATATTATACTCCTGCTCTGTTTAGGTGGTAGACAGAGTCTTCTTTAGCTTCTTTGTGTGACGTTTACTAGTAACTTATGTAGACTGTCTGATTCGTTCACAGAAAAGTGCTATTTATCCATGATGAAAAATACCCTAGTGTGTGAATAATTTTCAAATATTTTAATCTGTAAATTTTCATTTTTACAGCCTCTTATTTCAGGACAGGCTGCTTTAAAAGTCGTATAGAAATAAAAAAAAAATGACTTTCTTATTCTCCAGCTAGTGACTCTGCAAGAAGCAAAGCTGTTGCTGAAGGAAGATGACGAGCTGATCCGGGAGGTGTTTGAGTATTGGAGCAGGAAGAGGAAGTCATGTAAAAGTGGATCTCTCACCCCAGTGGTCAAACAGGAGAAGCGTGATGGTTCCAGCACTAGTGACCCCTATGTGGCCTTCAGACGAAGGACCGAGAAAATGCAGACTAGGAAGGTTAGTGGCTGAGGACACATTTTTTCTAATGGACGAGAGAAGAGACCTCATCTTGGTGTGTAAACTGACTGTGTGTCATGTCGACACCTTTTATACCACAAACAATTTATTTTTTTTGTGGATGCGTTGCCCTTTTATCATTTCAATGTAGTCTTTTAGATGTATGAAGTATTTGTAAAGTCGATATGAAAAGACTCTAAAGATTTGCAAGTTCTAAAGATAATAGCAATTGCATTGACTGCCTTCCAGCCCAAGTTGTAGTCTTCAGTATAACCTAAACCGATTTCATTATTTTCTTACAACAGAACCGTAAGAATGACGAAGCATCGTATGAGAAGATGCTGAAGCTGAGGAGAGATCTGAGCAGGGCAGTCACCATCCTGGAGATGATTAAGAAACGTGAGAAGAGCAAGAGAGAACTGCTGCACCTGACGCTGGAGATAGTGGAAAAGAGGTACGAAATCAAAGCTTGTACTATGGATTTCCCGCACAATTCGTTTTTCCAGTAGGGTAATTGTTACAGACTAGCTGATTCCATCAAGTCTTGCTTTGACCTTTGAGTATCTTCTTACATTTTCAGGACTGGTAGCCTTGACCATTAATTATTGCTGTATAGTGTGTAAAGACAGGTTTTTTTTCCAGCAAAATGATCAACTGAATACATTTCTTCTGCACACTGTACACACAACATAAAATCCATTTACCCATTAACAGAGCTATGGGATACCCCATGATACTCTGCATGGCTTTTTTGTGCTGAATACTATTTATTTCCAGAAAAGTGGGTTCATCTTTTATGTTCATCTTCATTTCTGAGGCTGTGCTATCTTAGCATTTTATAATGCAACCCCTGGAAAAAATGATGGAACTTAGACGGTCATAAGTCTTGTTTACTTTATAGGAAATAAACAAATCAGTCTTGTCTTCTCCAAAAATATGATCTAATGACATGCAGTCCCCCAGAATGGGGTAACACTAATTCTCTTGTCTGTCTACAGGAACGGTGCACCAAATTTTGGCGCCGATATCATGACCGAGGCACTGGCCATGGCGAAGCCCATTTATAAGATTCCCATCATTCCCCTGCCCAGCAGCAGCCAGTACCGCCACACGGACCACATTGAGCTCAAGGACTATAGGATTAAGGTGTGGGTTTGCCTGATGCTCCCAATTAAACCTTCCTGGTTATATCAGTAACTGCTGCCAATTGTTGAGCTAGAAGTGCTTTGCAGAGTGGCCTTGTCACTAATGCTGTCTTTTTTTCTTTTTTTTTTTTTTCTTTCAGCCGGAGAAGACTGAGGTGGTCCACCCAAAGAAAAAATATGAGAAGAAGCCGAAGATCCAGCCATTCTCTACCCCCCAGCAGTCTGGCTCTTCCCTCTTCAGTCCCAAAGACCTCAATCAGTATGACTTTCCCAGCTCTGATGAGGATCCTTTCTCACAGGTACTCTCACATGCATATCCTTAGGATGCCTTTGGACTTATATGTTCCTTCTTAATGTAGTTAGAATAATGAATCCACAGTCCAGAATATCTGGTATCTGGACATGAGAGCTCTCTGAGAGCTTTGTTCTGTATGAACACTGAAATGTTTTTTGAGAGATTGAATTACTTTTTTTGAATGGCATATAAGCTGCTGTTCTCTCTACAGACGCATTCTGGGTCATCGGAAGCTGAGGAGGAGAATGACCCTGATGGACAGTTTGCCTTCAGGAGGAAAGCCGGCTGCGTTTACCATGCTGTATGTCTCCTATCAGTCTATTGCTTCCATCTCTCTTTGAATCCTTTCCTTTATTTCCTCTAGATGATAGTTTTTTATTTGTTTCACATAATTACCTACAGCAGTTCTGGTCTAGAATGAATTCTTCAGTTATTCTTTAGAAAAAGTACTTGTCAAGCTCTCTAAAGACACCTCTTTATTTTCAAACCTATTCTCCCACTTCATCCATACAACTCACAAATATTTCTCTTTTTGTCCACTGATCATTAAGTCATTCTCCTTATCTTTTTATAATAAGGCTCGGTTGGATCAAAGTGGTAGCTGGCCATGGTGTAGCGAGGCTGAAGGTGGATCATGTGACCCGCGGTATCGTTACACTCTCACTAGCCTTTCAACACCACACCGCTGCATTGGGTTGGCACGGCGGCGGGTTGGAAGAGGTGGCAGGTGAATATCGCACACAGCAGCACTAAGACCTTACAGAAATGGTTCACTGAAAAATCAGATTCACCCAATTTTCCATCGTCCAAGTGTAGTCACGCAGCCAAGGCACTTTTGGAGGCTGAAGTATAGTTTTTTAATTTATGCTACAACTTTTGGTTGGCTTGGGTGATCTACATTCAGCCCATTGGTAAAAGAGGCCCAACCTTGATATACTGCAGAAATATTATATTATTGTAAGGTAATTTACCGTCTTTAAAAAACAAAACAAAGCATAGCCTTTATTTATTGCTCTCACAACTTTCCTCACTGTTAAACTTTTTGCCATGAAGACTTGGTATGTGAAACTCCCTCAGCCTTGTTATCTTTTCCTAAAAATATCATAGAAGTGTTGCTTGATTTTGAAAAGCTGTCCGGTTTATTTTTTCCCCATTAGACAGCACTGTTCTTGTTGGTTTACAGTGCTTGCACTTGTCTCACTAGTCCACCAAAACAAAAAATGCAAAGCGGAACCATTGAAACAGGCATTTTGATGAAGTTGCCATATAGGGTTTATTTCCACATTCGCAACAGTTTTGATGACTTGGATTGACACGAGTGAAGCATGACTGTTTAGACAGAGGCTTTGAGGCCTTGTATCAAATTTCAGTATGACAGTACATCAAACCAGAATTGAAAGTCATGGAATGTTGCTGTCTTGCCATACAAACAAGTCTGTGTCACATGACGGATCAAATTACCTTCAGTGTGATCAAAGCCATAGACTATCAAGTTGACCTCATGGCTTAAGTGAACCATTCCTTTTACAGTTCTTTTAACTAAATTCTACAGATGTTTTACTGCTTTTGTCACAATGTCTGATGTCTGAACCTTAACACGCAGGCTTGTCCTGGACCGTGCCCACTTGGATCTAGACAGCGTTTTCCACAGTCTGGATTCGGCTGCAGAAGAGTTGTTGCCTGCTGCTTCTCCTCCCTATCCTGAAAGCTCCTCCACCCCAGCCTCCTCATTGCCCATATTTCCATCCTCCTCGTCCCCCCCGCATCTGAGGCAGATCCTCCGCAATGTTAAGGCCTGCCGCTGGAGACACTTTAAACCACGGACACTAACTAGCAGGGGCATCAGCCAGACCACCGTCGCTGCAGCAGGATTAGGCACCAACGCACCAACTGGAGGATCTACTACAGCAACGCCTGTAGCTGGTGAGTGAGCAAGTAACATTTATACTTACTCAGTTTGAGCTTGTAATGTGTGAAAATCAAACTCATGTACTGAATAGTTTAGTTTGAAATTTGGCTTTTGTTTCCAACTTGTCTTGCTTTATATATTAAGTGAATATTACGTGAATGTGAGTAGTGTTATAGTTCAGTAATGCATGAAAAGGAGTGCTGTAGCATGAGATACTGGAAATGGGTACAACAGTGCCAGTGTTCGTGGTGTATCATGACCTTGTGTGGTGTTACAATAAGAGATTGATTTTTATGATTGGATTTTGAAACAGTAATGAGAAAGAGATTGAGTTTCTAAACACTAGATCTGGTCTAGCAGTGCTGCATTCATTATAGCGCTTTGACAGAAGTGTTACTTTTGATAAATGCATAAGTGTTACTTTTTTCAGCAACTGCTTATTGCTGGTCTGCAGGCAAGTCATGCTGAACGAGTCGGTCAGAGTTCTGTTATCGAAGTATTGACAGTCATAGAATGCCTCAGCTAATCACGTTGCACTAACTCTGGTGTTATTATACGTTTTCTCATTTTTTATTCTGTTAGTGTGTAGGGTCCTACTAGCGAGTGAGGTAGAGGACTACGGTGACCTGGAGTAACTGTTTTGCGAACTGTTTTGCTTTCTTTAATGGGTGGCTCATGCGTATTTGTGTTAAGTGTGCGCGCGCAATAGGAGCTATAGATGAAAAACTGAAGTGGCTGTGGCTTAATGAGTTTGCACCAGTGAAATGGGGGATATGAAAAAGCAAATTAAGCTCATACAGGTTTGTCCCTCCAGCAGCACAGACTCCTCCAAGTTGGTCTTCACTTTTAATGAAACCTCATTAAAAACACCACTAACTAATGAAAATGAAAGGACTACCTTTGCAGATCCTGAAGGCTTTGTGTGCTTAAGAGTTTTTTTTTTTTATCATCTTCTGTTCTTCCTTTCCCAAGAGTGTTGGTTGTATTCACGCTTGCTTTCTAACCTTACCCCTTCTTCACACTTGTTAATTTGAGACGGAACGTCCTGTTCTTTCAATCCATGAACTCAGTGTTATCATATTATGCCTAAAACATGTGCATACTTATTTCTGCACGTGTAGAGTGTCATATACATAATGGGGATGGCATTAAAAGTTGCTATTGTAATAGTAATGACATTTTTGTTCCATATTTCATTGTAGACAGTTAAGCTCTCACTTTCATTATAAACACTACATTTCATTAATGTGTGTAATTTAAACATTTCCTCTAATCAGATTGTTAGACAGCTTAGTGCACTCTCTAGCTGTGTGCTCTGGTTATGTGTCATGCCTGATGAACAGGAGTCTTTTGTTTATTGGTTCCCAGTGGGATCACTGCCTGATCATTTGGAATTATTTGCACTGGTTTCTTCACTGGTTCAGGACTTATCTTATTCAGGACACTGGTCTTTGTTCTGCTTGAACGATTCATACGCAGGTCACTGTATAACTCAAACATTCATCTGAAACTGGTCAGGTTCAGTCTTTGAAAGTCCTTGAGGAAGCATGGAGAAATGTTCAAGACTACATTGGAAATACAAGAATGTTTGGATCTTTGGAAGCAGAATATGAAGAAATGAGTGGCTCAAGACTTTTCAGTGCTGTACAGTAGTAACAGATGGTTAATACACAGAGAACAGAAGCATTCATATACATGGGCTTATTTCTGTATAAGATTTATTTCCAGGAATGTTTGTGCTTCATACTGGTGAGCAATGTCCATGTGTTTCAGTTTTCACAGCACAACAGTACCAGGAGCACCAGGAACAGCTGGCTCTCATGCAGAAACAACAGCTGGAGCAGACTCAACAGCAGGCCATTGATCCCTCCGACAATACACAGGTGTGTGATATAGGAAAATACTCCTATATCAGTGTCGTTAGAAAAGTTTTATTCTTTTCAAATATAAATTTATATATTTTTGTGTGACCTTCTCTTCCCCCCACCATAGTCCCCTGCATCGAAGACGCTAGATTCAGCCAGTGCTCAGTTTGCGGCCTCTGCTCTCGTCACATCTGACCAGCTGCTGACCCAAAAAGTTAAAGAGGATGGGGTAATAGGAAGTGGAGTCAATGGCATCCTCCAGGCCTCAGGTTTGTAGTTTAAACAGATGATGTCTGGTCACAAAAAGGTCTGTCTTTAACCCTTCAGTGCGTAGTGTCACACAGTAGTGCCACACAACTACTTTCCACCACTGTCACACCAAAGTGTTTTGGAACATTCAGCAACAAACGTGTTCTAACTGTTGACACAACAGTGCAGGTTAATGACAATTCAGGATTACAGCTGATATGCCACCATCTTCCCACTTAGAGCTTGAAACAAATCTTTACATTTTGTTCAACTCTGTAGTCACCTGACACCCATCAGATATACCAGAAATCACATTGACAAGTTGGGGGGCTTTTTTCCTTTTTTTTTAAGCACCTTTTGTTAAACCATCTTTAAGTATTTATCTTCCTGCCATATTGATGCACTGTATAAACTATTAAGGCACTGTAACCATAGCAACCACAGCTTCTGCTGGTACATAATTTTCCTGTTAAATGAGGCAAAATCAAATCGAGGTGAGCATTGTCACACTGACGAGGAGCTGTTTAGCTGGTCTGCTCTCTGGCGGTGCAGCCAGCGCGAATACAATTCATAACACAGAAGTCACGAAGTGCCAGATTTTACTGTGGAACAAGTAAAACACAAACTTGCACAGTCACGGCTAGAGCTGTTACTCTCCTGCTGAAGGGTTAATACCCTCTATTTTACCTGTATTGGGTCTTGTTTAGTCATCATATTCGGTTGTTCTCTTCCAGGAGTTTACAAGGGCTTACAACTCTCTGCTACGTCGGCTTCAATCCTCCCGAGCCCATCTCCAGTGACGAGCCCTCCCCAGCCTAGTTTACCCGCTTCTAATAGTATTTCAACCACAGGCTCTGTCCACAACGCACACAACACACTCAGTAACCATGGTAACAATACTGCCAGCGCAGCCCCTCAGGTTCTGATTGGGAACAATCTGCGTCTGAGTGTGGCGACGCCCCAGATTGCCAGCCTCAATGCACGCCACCTTCCCAGAAGTCTCAGCGGCGTACCACCCGCTGCCTTAAAACTTGCAGCCGCTGCTTCCAACTGTCAGCTCCCTAAAGTCACCAGTGGGTGAGTTCTCACACATGCTCAATGTGTCTTTTTGTGGGACATTGCTATTTTAGTGTATGGAAAGAGTGCTGTGTGTGTGTGTGTTTTTATAGGGGTGTGTGTTTGTGTGCACACATACGTGAGGGATGTTTAAAAAGTCTGCACACTTCTTAATTTTTGTTGGAAACGGTGAAGGCTGAAGGTGTAGTAATTGGACGTGCCTGATTTTCTACTTTTGTTGACCGATCAAAGCGGCTGTAATGAGGGAAAAAGATTTTCATGTGATGTGAAAGCCGTGATGCGTAAGTGGCTATGCATTTTTTGCTGATGGCATTTTTTTTTTTTTTTTATTCCATCGCAAAGGGAGGTGACTGTAGAAAAATGATGTACAGTAAACCCCCGCTTATCGCACCCACATATAGTGAAAGACCATGATGTTAAAAAAAAAAAACTACTTTTGTAGTGTTAAACCCTAAATATTCCCCCAAATATGCTCCCAAAACTCAGCTTAATACATTACCCTCAAAGAAAGCGTAAAGGTAAACCCATATTCGTACTGTACAGTTTACACTGAACTCCTGCAGTGCTAGAATGTAGATACCGATGTTACCCCTGTATAGACAGTACTGTAATTCATGCACATGAGTTTTCTTTGGTATGAGCTGGTAAATACAGTAATTTAATTTACAGTAATAAAAATACAGTACTTTAAAAAGAGCAAAATGAAAAGCACAAGAACACTCCAGACGCTCCACGGGGGAAATGCTAGACTGCAGCTGGATTTTCTACTTTTAAACCTCCCCTCTCTGAGTACAGGTGACAGACGTCCAGGCCTCGTCTGCCACGGCCCTTCGTACTGGTTGTTTGGGGCGGCGTTGAGCAGCGGAGGCTCATTCCGTTCAGGATTCGGATTGCCTTTGTCAGTGACGCGTCCAAACATAAACAACCAGCATGAGGACAAGGGGGCGTGGCAGACGAGGCCCAAACATAAACAACCAGCACATAAAAAGCCCAGCATGAAGTCACAAAAGCAAAAAAAAAGGATACCTGCAGTTTCCATGATAGCGCAAGGGTTTCCGCGAACAATTATTAGATTGGTTCTCAGCAAAAATGAGCGATAGACTGAAGCTGCGACTGCTGAACCGTGAAAAAGCAGGGGGTTACTGTAATTTTGTTTTTGAAATTGTTAAACTGTTTAAAAAGTGCAGAAACAGTTTGAATGTCCTCTGTGTGTACATGTATGTGAATATAAAAATTTGTGTATGTACATATATAAGTATGTATATAAAGCAAATCCAAGTGTGTTAACTTTGTCTTGGTGTTTTTCCAGGGAGAATCATGAACAGGAGAAGCAGTCCCTCAGTATAGCGGAAAACACAGTTGCTATGGAGGTGACGTAGTAACCATTGCCTGGGTGACTTCCCCCCCAGTCCGTTCTTTTGGTGCTGTGCACCAATCGCTTTTGGGAATGCAAAGGGACAGCGGTTTTCCACAGCAACTGTCATGTCTCGACAGCTTATCTCATCTCTTTATTATACTTTTTTCCTTTTTTTTCTCCCCTGTTTTTAATATATATATTCGTTACTGTTAATAAGAGAAAATAATTCATATGTAAATTATGAAAGACAAATATTCAGTGTACAGTAACTGCCTATTTGTAAAACTCCCTGCTCCACAACCCCCCAGAACCTTGTATATATGTTACTTGAAAACAGATTTGTTCATTTGTGATGTTTTGCACTTGAGAATTACTAAAAGAAATAAGCGAAAGGAGAAGGGAGAAAAAGAATGCAGAGAGAACAAGCGTGAGCCGTGTAGCAGAAGAAAGGGTTTCAGAATCGTTGCATGGTGAGAGCCTGCTGTTTTACCTATTTATTGTGCCGTGTTTACATGTTGTTTTTTTTTTCTCCTTTTTTCTTTCTCCATGAACACTGTACCCTAAATTGTTATTTTGTGTTTGAGTAGCCTTTTTTAATCTTTTTGGTAAACTGTCAGGCCCTTTGTTCTCTAGTTCTCCTAATTCTCCTTGCAAATCAAATGGATGCTACAGAAACATTTTTGTTTTAATTTAGTTTGTTTTGTTTAGTTTGTTTTTGGAGGGGGGGCATTGATTTTGGGTTATTTCAAAGGCTTTGGGAATTGGGCAGTGGGTAGAGAGGAATGTGCAGGCTTCTTCCATTCAACTAATCATCCCAAAACAAGTGACCGATAAGTCATGAAGTCTTCACTCGGGAGCACCTGAGGCTTCCATCTCAAATAAGCACTGTTTTGTTTTTGGTTTTTTGTGTTTTGGTTTATTTTTCAGTACTGATGATCGCTGCTTTTGTATAATTTCAGTTTCTTTTCATACTATGAAATGTTTTGCCTCCCATTGTAGTTTTTTGTACAACAAAAAGACGATTATTTTTGTATCTTGGTGTTGGTTTCTGTTTTCAGTTCTTGTGGTGAAGCGACTTTGCGCTTCGTGTAATGGAAGACTTCGTTTTTGGTTGCTTGTCAGCGTGACCCTCAACTGGCGAGCGAAAGCCCATGACTGTCCGTTATTGCTGTGACCGTGTCGTAACTTCAGCTAAAAGACACGCGGGAGAAAGAGCAGGAGGAGTCCCGCAGCTCTGCTCTCCTCAGTCTCCATCTCTGACCGCATCATCAGACAGACTCCAGACTTTTTCAAGGCCTAAAACCACAAGTTTAAAGGTGTGCCTTCCTTTGGGAATATACTGCTTTCGTCTCTTCTGTGAAGAGGATGGCTCTCGGGCAAGGCTGCAGTCATGCGGTCCTGACTTGTCCTGAGCTCAGGTCCCCAATGCCCAGTCCACTCGGCTGAACTGAACACCCACCCGGGCTCCAGTCCAGCCTTGTGGCTGACAAAGAATTAAAATATTGAAAATATAAAAAAAGAAAAAAATATTGAAAGTGAGAGGGGAGAAAAAAAAAAAGATGTGACCGTTCCCACAGAAATCTGACAATAAAGCCCAGGTTAAAAGATACAAGGTGTTGTGTGGTGTGTTGAAAGAACAGGTGTTTTTAATGAACTTAGAAAAACATTCCAAATGTGCAGTAATATTCTTGGTATTTAAGTACACTATTGTGTAAGTCTCGAGACACCCTATCTTTCTATTTTGTTTATATCACTTTAGTGCAAAAAAATACTATGTTATGGCTCAGACTCATTTTTTTGGTATATTGAGTAGATTAAATGAAACGGGCTGCAAAATGTCTAAAGATACAAGGAGCCTAGATGGAGGAGTTCCAACCACTCAGCGCTCAGCACCACCAGTATACTGATCACCGCCTGATCATCTGGAATCATCTACTTCTGGTGGTTCACTGGTTCACGACTTCAGTTAGATGGTCTCTGTTCTGCTTGAATGATTCATATGTTGGTCACTGTGTGTCTTAACAAACAACATTCCTCTGAAACTCAGGTTCAGGGACTGGACTGGACTGGAGTCTGAAAGTCCTTCAGGAAGCCTGGAGAACTGTTCCTCAAAACCACGTTAAAGATACATGGAAGTCTTTGGAAGGAAAATATAAATAAATGAGAGGTGCCTTAAGACTTTTGTACAGTACTGTTCATGGAAACAATGGTGTTTCTTGGTGACTTGTTGCTGAATGAGCGTTACATTCTCAGCACTAGTACCTTTTTCTTTAAACCCAGATAGACTTGAGTTCACACCAGGTCCTGATCTGACCCCCTTCATAGCAGTTGCTTCTAGAAGTCCCTAAATAAATTTAAATTAGTTTAAGCTGGCCTACTTAGTCATTTCTCTCCTCTCTCACACATACTGCACTGAATGCATTCCAAAAGTAAATTAAACAGGGTGAAGTTGCAGACTGCCTCGTGTCAAGATAGCAGCGTATTAATGACTCTCCTCTGCTGCCCTGAGGGAACCTATCTGCAAAACAGCTTTTCAGGAGTAGAAGGAAAACATTCAGCCTAATTCAGTTACAAAGCTCAGCTGCTCATACCGTGGAAAGTGGAAATGGAAGACTAAACATTCCAAAAAAAGTTTTCTTGATGGTAGTGGAATGAGAGGTCTTGGAATTGAGGACCTGAAAACGTGAAACCTTCAGATTACCCTTCCTCAGGTTAAGATGATCCTCCCATTTGGCTCGGTCGGTTTTCTCTTGTCCCTAAATTTGTTTCCGTCTTTTCCTATTCCAATATCCACTATATGCACAAATGTATTGGGACGCCTGACCATTACACCAACAGGAACTTCAGTGACATTGCTTTCAAATCCATAGATTTTAATATGGAGTTTTTCACATCCAGCCAGTTTATGGACACTTCTACAGCGAAAAATCCGAGCGAGTCGACTCCACCCTCCCACCGCTGGACCCGTGGGCATTTGAACGTAAATAAATCCACAAAACTCGCTCAAAACACAATAAAACAACAAAAACAAATCGAAAGCACTTATTACATCCAGCCAGTGCTTATAGACACTTATAAAGCGAAGTGTCATTATTCCCAATCGCTTACTTTTGGAGAAATTCAGCCCGAACTCGCACGTCTCCTGGAGAGCCTCTTCGGAGCGTCGCTTCGGAGCGTCTCTGCTGTTTCCCATGAAAAATCGTATTTGCTGGACAATTATCCCCATCAAATG
>JBBPCX010000114.1:40741282-40760479 GCA_037974365.1 Hydrocynus forskahlii | reverse complement strand
CATTCGTCTGTCAGCATTAATGGAAAATGTATAACATGCAGAGCAAAGACAGTGTTGTGCCCCTGGTGCCGCACCGGTTTCATATGATTGTATCTCTCTTTTCACAGCTTTTAGCCATTTGTTTTCTTTTTCTGAGATTAGTATCAGTTCTGGATCTGCCTTTGTTCTGTTTCTGCTCCCAGGCCGCCCTGTCCTAGACAGTCACACCAACACCCACCCCTTTGTTTCCCAGCAGACTAGCTATGTGTGTGTGTGTGTGTGTGTGTGTGTGTGTGTTAACTGAAGAGGCGACTGGTAGATGGCCAAACGAGGCTGGTTGTCCAGCTGTAGCCAGTCAGCATCAGGCCCCTGAGCAACTGCCAGCACAGCTCTGGGTAATGAGGCGTGTGTATCTCAAATTTGCTTCCGGCAGTGACAGGTAGAGGTGGTCATGCAATCACAAACATCTAAAATTCAGTGCTTTAGCTTTGTTGAATGGATACGCAAGAATTGGGAACTTGTAGTGTGTCGCTGTAACTACAGAGGTTGTGCTTTGAGCAAAAATCTTTCAGTTCTGCTCAGACACCCCCAGCTGTTCTGCAATTCATGATGTTATTTGTGGTTATTAATAATACTGGGTAGTGATGATCTGCAAGTTTTAGTATAGACTGTGTACTGATATGCTGCTTTACAGCACATGTAATCAGTATAATCTGACCAAAGCTTTTTAAATATGATCACCGATAGAAATGTCCCTATTAATTATTTTGCCCCCAAACACTTTAATGTTGAGTATTGACTGATAGCAGTCTAACCCAATCTTTGTGTTTTCATAAATAATGCAGATGCATCAAAATATGCCAGACTGCCAATGAACTTTACTGACAGTATTTTTCTAACAGTGTTTTAATTGATCATTTTATTGTGTGTTTACTCTTGGCTTGTGATAAAAAAGACTTAATTGATTGATCCACCTGATGGTTTGACTAACAGTTACTGTAGTATGCAGTGAAATCATTTTTTAGATGGTCATAGAGGTGTATATCTATTATTTGTGACATTTCATAGTGATGGAAGGAAGATTTAAAGTATAACAAACACATATTGCTTGTCGGTCTTTGGCTATTAGTATTGCAAATTTTCTTATTTCTCTGTAAAGTAGCTCCACACTGCTGACATTTAAAGCTCAGTTAACTTCTGAAAACGTGCCTCATTTTTGAAAGTTGTTGAAAATGCACATTTATATCACCTCTATTACAACAGCACAAGTGGAACACAAAAAGCAAGAAACGAAGGATCGGCCTTTATCAGACTCTGTATCAGCCCTCTACTTTACTTGGTGAATGGGTTAAATACAGAGAGAGAATTTCATTGTTCTCGCTGTGCTGTGCTGTGCTGTGGTGTGTTCTTGCGTTACTATAAGGGGCCACTTTACTTTATTGTCCTGTATAATAACTACTGCAGTGTAATGTCATAAAGTCACCACATACAGTCACATACAGCCACAGTTCTCCTCGTGAGGATGTGGGTTTCCCCTGGGGTCTCCGGGTTTCTCCCACAGTCTAAAGACATGTCAGGTGAATTGGGGATTCTAAATTGTGTGTGTGTGTGTGTGTGTGTGTGTGTGTGTGTGTGTGTGTGTGTGTGTGTGTGTGTGTGCCCCCTGCGGTGGGCTGGAGCCCCTCCCAGGATGAGTCCCTGCCTTGCGCCTATAGATCCCGAGATAGGCTTTGGGTTTCTACGACCCTAGTAAGGAAAATGTACAGAGAAGGAAAGAATGTTAACACATCTGTTTTTCCCAGAGTCATTACATAATAACCTTTCACTCTGGATCTTTGTGTGTGTTTTTCAGGGGAAGCCATACTCGTTTGATCGGGTTTTCCAGTCCAACACTACACAGGAGCAGGTCTATAACGCCTGTGCTCAGAAGATTGTTAAAGGTAAAGAGTCAAGAAATGAGCAGTATGTTCACCACTGGAGGGCACTGTGGCAAAGTTGTGAAGGGTTTCTGGAAGTACTAATTTGAGTGTGCTAAAAAACAGTTTAAATAATGTGCAGTTGTATTTTGTAATTGGTGACAAGAAAAGCTGTTTCTCTTTATGTATTTAGTTTTTTAACCTTGGATAAAGGGACCTTGATTATGATAAAGGGGTTCCATGAATTAAGCATGCTGGATATTTTTCATTTTATTATGATTTTAAATAAATATTATTAATTTAATTATGAATTTTATTGACCTTTTCTATAAGCCGGTAACTGATTTTTTTTTTTGTAAACAACAAAATGCAAATATTTAATATTAATTGCATTTTTTATCATTTAAGTCTGTGTTTTAATGCCCTATTTTAATCTCCTTCAGATGTGCTTGAGGGTTATAACGGTACAATATTTGCCTATGGGCAAACTTCGTCTGGCAAAACACACACTATGGAGGTGAGACTCTTTTAGCCGACTTACAGATGTTGTTCGATTGCAGAGAGGAATGCATAAGCTAATTTAGAAATGATCATGCAAGCTTAAGTAATTTAGAAATATTCAAGAAAGCTTAGGCATCAGTGTTGTAATGTTCATATAGAATATTTTTATGTGATTTTTTTATTTTTCCAGGGTAATCTGCATGACCCAGATGGAATGGGAATCATTCCACGAATTGTACAGGACATATTTAACTACATTTACTCTATGGATGAAAACTTGGAATTCCATATCAAGGTATAAGTGACCTCTGGACATTACTGCAGTTCCATATTTCTCAAAGGTTACCTTTCTGCATTTTCATGTACCAGTTAAGCAACCTTCTTATAACTCCTTAATCTTTCCAGGTTTGTCTTGGTTGACTTTATTTTAGTGATAATGGGCATACACACTTCAAGATGTTTGTCAGTGAAATGATCATTCTTACCTGACACCTTTTAATTTAACCCTCTGGATCACAGATGATTATAATATGTCATGAAATGTAGCAAGTAATTAGAGCGTAGTTTTTATTCTGGCTATAGAAATATTGTCTTATATCTTTGTGCATTTACTTATTTACCAATTCATTCATTTGTTGCTAATCTGAGTAGTGGTCCAGAGTTGGGCTAACAGTGTTGTTTTTTCATTGATAGGTGTCCTATTTTGAGATATATTTGGATAAAATTAGAGACTTGCTGGATGGTAAGTGGGATGTTAATGGAGTTTAGTAGCTTTTCTGTGTTGCTTAAAAATGCTGGTTGCATACCAGAAGTAGTCTTAAAGGAATCCTTTATTCTCTCTAGTGTTATGCTCATGCTAACTTCTTATTCCTTTTTATGAGCAAACAAATCTGGATTCTTATACCTTATCTATCAATACATTCTTTTAATAAATCTGTCTCTCTTTTGCAGTGTCTAAAACAAATCTGTCTGTGCATGAAGACAAGAACAGGGTCCCATATGTCAAGGTGAATGTCGACAGCTAATGATGGTGATATGTGTTTGGTTAGTTTTGTTCAGAATAGAGGCAGCTCACTCTGTGCTCTCACTTCAGGGTTGCACGGAGCGATTTGTGTGTAGCCCAGAGGAGGTAATGGACACCATCGATGAGGGCAAATCCAACAGACATGTGGCCGTCACAAGTAAGCCTTCGCTGACATTCTTTATGCTTCCATCCTGCCCTGTATTCACACCAGCAGTTTTCTACGGGATCAGTAAAGCTGTCTGATTCTGATACACTTTTGCTAGACTGCAAGACCATGTACATGGTATTACAATGTGTTCCCATAAGCTTAGAATGTTGTGGAGACAGAAAGTTTATTCTATTGAATATACTTGAATTTGTCCTTTTGAGGGAAATGAGCTTGTCAGGAATGATGTCTTACAGAGCAGGATTGTGGGAAAAAAAGGAGTAAGGATGTGTATTTTTTACTTCTGGTCACTGTATAATTAGTTGAAGTGGTGAGACCCATAGTTTCTCCTGTTCTAAGAATTCAGATGGATCCTAACCAGGTCACTCATGCCTAGTTAGCATAGATTTTCCATCATGAGTACCAGCTTGAAAAGATGCAGTGATTGAAGGTCTGATGCCGGAAAGCATATGTGAGCTCTCAGCTTTCAGGGCTGATAGCTGTCATACAACAGACTTGCAAAAGGTGGAATTTTACTCTGCTAATGTTGGGTAACATTATGCTAAATGCAAGAGAATTGTTCCTGGTAATGTGGTGACAGTATTTTGTCTTCATTTAGGCCAGTGTTGTAAATATAAAATAAATAACAATAAAGCAAATAAGGGAATGTTAGCAATATACCTTATTTAATAATATATTTGTGTATTTCTGTGTGTGTGGCAGACATGAATGAGCACAGCTCCAGGAGTCACAGTATCTTCCTGATTAACGTTAAGCAGGAGAACACACAGACAGAGCAGAAACTAAGTGGGAAACTCTATCTGGTTGACCTGGCTGGCAGTGAGAAGGTAAAGCTGTCTTGCATTCTTTCTTGTTGTTCATTTGCTTTTATTATGAACTTTCGGTTTTAGTGATGATGGTATGGTTCTCCATGCACAATGTGTGTGATTATATAGGTCAGTAAGACTGGAGCTGAAGGAGCTGTGTTGGATGAAGCCAAAAACATTAACAAGTCCCTCTCAGCACTGGGCAATGTCATCTCTGCACTGGCTGAAGGATCGGTAAGTTTATTACACTGGTGAAAAAAAAACCCTGTTAAAGGACAAGCCTCTAATCAAACAGGAACGGAATTTAAAAGGGTTAATTAGTTTCACTCGTAAACATTTCTTCCCGTGTTATGACATTTCATCAGTGTATTAAATGTATCTCTCTTTCCTGTCTGTTTCAGACCTATGTTCCATACAGAGACAGTAAGATGACCCGGATTCTTCAAGATTCTCTGGGTGGAAACTGCAGAACCACCATTGTTATCTGCTGCTCTCCATCATCTTTTAACGAGGCTGAGACTAAATCTACACTCATGTTTGGCCAAAGGTGAGACCACTTATCCAATCTTCGCTGAGACATCTGTACTGTCATTACTGACATTTCAAAAGGTCATAATCTGTATGTGGGCGTGAACTAATGTGGTGAATTTTGTGTTTGTGCTCCTTGTCGTCCTCAGGGCAAAGACCATTAAGAACACAGTGTGTGTCAATGTTGAGCTGACAGCAGAACAGTGGAAGAAGAAATATGAGAAAGAGAAGGAGAAGAACAAGACGCTCCGCAACACTATCACTTGGCTGGAGAATGAACTCAACCGCTGGAGGAATGGTACAGAAATACCCTGTGCAGGACACATCAGCCAGCTAGTTTACACTAGTTAGAACTCACTGATCCAGAACACAGTGTAAAAGACTTTCATCTGTCATATATGTGCATATAGGTGAGACTGTGCCAACTGAAGAGCAGTATGATAAGGAGAAGGTCACTGCTGAGGTGTTGGCTCTGGATAATACAGTGATTAATGATAAAATAGCCTCCACCCCTAACATCCCCGGGGTGCGTCTGACTGACGCTGAGAGAGACAAGTGTGAGGCAGAGCTGGCCAAACTCTACAAACAGCTGGATGACAAGGTGACCCTGCTTTTAACAACTACACAGCATTGACAAACCTGAACTTGTGAATATTTGCTGTGTTTTATTTTGAGAAGTCAATTCCTTACCCTGTTCCTTTTCTCACAACACTTTTAATAAATTGCTTTCCTTTACTTTCATTTTCTGTTTTCTGTCTTTCTTCATCTCCCTCTGTTTACAGGATGATGAGATAAATCAGCAGTCTCAACTGGCTGAGAAACTGAAGCAGCAGATGTTAGAACAGGAAGAGGTGAGAGCCACTGCATCACCCGTATACTGCCTCATCTCTCGTGTGTCTGTGTGTTGTAGCTTTGTTTCAGTAGAATTGTGACAGCCTGCAGAACAAGCTGTGTTTAGTGTCTGGATGCATTATGTTAATGACTGTGTTTTTTTGTGCTCTGTAGCTGCTGGCCTCATCAAGGAGGGACCATGATAACTTGCAGACAGAGCTGATTCGGCTGCAGCTGGAAAATGAGGCGTCTAAGGAGGAGGTGAAAGAAGTGCTGCAGGCGCTGGAGGAGCTTGCTGTCAACTACGATCAGAAGAGCCAGGAAGTGGAGGACAAGTCAAAGGAGTTCGAGAGCATCAGTGATGAACTCAGCCAGAAATCGGTGTGAAGGCACTAATTATATTTTGAGACAAAAAAATGTCTGTGTGGGTGACATTAACAAGAAAAAAACAGATGTCAGGGGTCGGCTACTGCTGAGATTTGAACACTTTTAGAGAGGAGCCTACACTTCTGCCACTCCATTCACATTTTCTGATGGGAAAGACAGAGTAAGAGGAATAACCAGCCAGACCTAAGATTCATATAAATGTTCACTATTTGGCAAGTAGCAGGTCACTGTTTCCCATTTTAGTTAGTGAATAATGTTTTTAGGTGTTTATGGCCTGATGATAAACAAATTTTACACAAGCTACAAGTTTTCAGTCAGTTACTTGCAACAAAAAAAGTTCAAATAAGATACATTGTTCCTAATGAGTTTTGCCTGTCTGTTTTTTTCCAGAGTGTTCTAGCCTCTTTAGACTCAGAACTGCAGAAGCTGAAGGAAATGACCAATCACCAGAAGAAGAGGGTGACTGAGATGATGTCATCACTTCTCAAGGATCTGGCAGAGATTGGGATTGCCTTGGGAAGCAATGACATCAAGGTAAGACACACTGTGGCCCTGCTGACTAGTCAGTGCAACATGGGGAAACAATTAAATGTCTTCATCGTCTTTTTCCATTATGCATTTGTTTTTCATTGATGTATGTCCTGGCTGAACAGTCCTTTCTCGTTTCTCATCTTTTTCTATCTATTTCTCAGCAGCATGAAGGCAGTGGTCTGATTGATGAGGAGTTTACTGTGGCCAGGCTCTACATCAGTAAGATGAAGTCTGAGGTGAAGACGCTGGTGAAACGCAGCAAGCAGCTGGAGATGGCTCAGGCCGACAGTAACAAAAAGATGGACGAGAATGAGAAGGAGCTGGCAGCGTGTCAACTGCGCATTTCTCAGGTTACAGGACACAAGTTATTTGCCTTTTAATGGAGCCTGAGTTTAACAATGTAGCTCACTGTGTTTACTGTGAAGAATATGCATTTTTAACCTTTAGAAACTGTTTTGTATTTTCTCTGTTCCCACAGCATGAGGCTAAGATTAAGTCTCTAACAGAGTACCTTCAGAACATAGAACAGAAGAAGAGGCAGCTGGAGGAAAGCGTAGACTCACTTAATGAGGAACTGGTCAAAATCAGTGCTCAGGGTATGGACACAATGAAACCATATCTAAGTTAAACTTATTACTACACAGGTAACGTGTTTAGAAGAGAGTTATTTGATATTTGTTGCAAGCTGTTGATTCATTGTTTAAACATTTACAGAAAAGGTTCATGCTATGGAGAAAGAGAATGAGATTCAGACAGCCAATGAGGTCAAGGTATGTGTTTTGCATTTTACCTTTGCCAAGTACTTTTTCATAAAATCCCTTACAGCAGTGATATTTCATAATAAACCTGAAGAGAGTGGCTCTGACATCATGAGCAAACTAACTGACTGAAAAAGTCCATGACTGACATGAGGGAGGGCTGCAGTAGCAGCTTACTTAACTACATTATCAATATTATATTATTATACATTTAGTCCATACACTGAGTGCATTTTCTCTTAGGATTTAATGAATATTAGACTGTAGAATATTATTATAACCGCCCTAGTTCATAGTAGTTTTCAGTTTTCGTGACTGATACAACTGTTCAGAACTCTTTTACTCTCCATTGGAATCAAACATTGATTTGCTTTGAAAACCTAAAACTCAGAATGTTCTCATACAGCTAGCTAATGGTTTTAATTTGTACATTACATTGTTCACCTTCTTTAGTTGAAGTAAATACTTTCTGATGACATTATCCAGAGCCGGTTAAAATGTATACAAATTGAAGTAGATTTTAAAATGTCACTTTGTGTGTTTGTGTTCAGGCAGCAGTGGAGCAGCAGATCCAGAACCACAGGGAGGCTCATCAGAAACAGCTCAGCAGCCTGAGAGATGAACTGGAGACCAAGGAGAAACTCATCACTGAGCTACAGGAGTACGACACTCAGCGTCCTCACATGTTAACGCAGTGTCAGTGCAAACTCTCACAACCTGCTCTAATCATCTCCTTTGTATTTCTTTCTTTACCTTTCTCTACATACACAGTATGAATCAGAAGATCTTGCTGGAACAGGAGCGTCTCCGGGTGGAACATGAGAAGCTCAAAGCTACAGACCAGGAGAAGAGCCGCAAACTGCATGACCTCACGTATGTGTCTCTCTCACACTTCATCAAATTCTGTCCGATCAGGGTCTCTAGGTTCTATTACGGGGTGACAACTGATAGTTTTCCGTTTGTCTTAAAAAATGTTTATATGCTTTTTTGTATGCAGAGTTTCATGTTTGCTTGGCCTGTTTGTGTGTCTGTGTGAAAAAGGGTTATGCAGGACAGAAGGGAACAGGCCAGACAAGACCTCAAGGGCCTGGAGGAGACAGTGGTAAGTAATTTTTATGTGCATGCATGTGTGTACATAAAGTCTCACTTGTGTCCATATTTATGAGTCTCGTGTTTACGGACTTGGATTTGCCTTTGACTGGTGTGTTACTTGAACCAGACTCTCTAAAGTCTCAGCCTGCTAAAACAGGAACTATAATTATCAATCAAAACCAAGTAAATTAATAAATTCTTCCCTTACCTTTGCATCTTTGCCAATAAAGGAAATTGCAGACTCTTTTTATAGGACTCATGTTCTGTGCTTAACTAAAACTTAACTAAAGTCCATAATCAAAAACTTGAGATCTGAGAAAGTGACGTTCTCTTCTTAGGCTAAGGAGCTGCAGACTCTCCATAACCTGCGGAAGCTGTTTGTACAAGACCTTGCAACCCGTGTGAAGAAGGTAGACAAAAATTACCATCATACTTGAGTATACTCTGGTTACTCATTATAAAAAATTTACATCTTGCTTGATTATAGTTACCATTTATTTTAAATACCTTTAGGTACTACAAGAAACAGAATATTCTTGTATGTTTGTGCATGTGTGTAAAGATGATTTGAAGATGAGTGGATTACAGCTTCTCTAAACTCGTTTTATTGGTGATGTTCATGGGGGTGCAGGAATGCAGATTCATGTACGACTGTTCAGTCTTTATAGCCATGCTGAAACACACAGTGGTGCATTTTATTCTGTAATACAAGCTTTAGATGTGTATCAATTCCTGCTGATAATTAAAAAACATTGCTGTCTCCTGCAGATGCTTCATATTATGTAGAGTTAACTGTAGTTTCATGGATTAGCAAGAAATGGATTAGAGTCCAGATAGCTTATGATTATAGCTCAGAATCAGTGGTCTGCGCCCAAAGCAGTGTGCAATCATACAGCATGATGTTTATTCAGTCCTTTTTCCTTTACAGAGTGGATTTTCTGAAGTGAATGCCATCTATTTTGTATACAAAATATGAAGTTTGAATACAAATGAAATACAATTGTTTTTTTTGCAGAGTGCTGAGATGGACTCAGATGACACTGGTGGCAGTGCAGCTCAGAAACAGAAGATTTCCTTCCTAGAGAACAACTTAGAACAGCTGACTAAAGTCCACAAGCAGGTACGCAATAACATGAGTTAAAAGAAAAAAGATGGAAATTCAGAAGTTTTTCTGAAATTGCATTACTTTTTTGTACATGTCAAACTTGATTTAATGTCAGTTTAATAGTACAGTAGTTAAATTGGAGTAATAGTTACAACAATAACAGCTAGTCTCTGTGTCTAGCTGGTGCGTGATAACGCAGATTTGCGCTGTGAGCTGCCCAAGCTGGAGAAGCGTCTGCGTGCGACAGCTGAACGTGTGAAGGCTCTGGAGTCGGCACTGAAGGAAGCCAAAGAGAATGCAGCACGAGACCGCAAACGGTACCAGCAAGAGGTGGACCGCATCAAAGAGGCCGTCAGAGCCAAGAACATGGCCCGCAGAGGACACTCTGCACAGATTGGTATGCATGCACATGTACAAACACACACTCGCTTAAATTGGGTTCTTAGCCTGTGTGATATGAAGTGTTTTGCTTGTCTTTGAGTTTCTCCCCCCACACTTATTTGGCTTGTTACTTGTATTTCTTGTGTTTTGATGTACTTGTGACCTTTTTTGTTGTTGTTGTTGTTGTTGTTTTTTCTCTTTATAGCAAAACCAATCAGACCAGGCCAGCCCCCAGTTGCCTCCCCTACCCATCCCAACATTAACCGCTCCGGAGCAGGGCTTTTTCAGAACAACCAGTCAGTGGGCATTCGTGGAGGCGGAGCCAAGCAGTAAAAAGTGAGTTTTTTGATACTTAGTAAATGTAACTGAAAGTTTTGTGAAAGGTTTTTAATGTAACTTTTAACACACTTTTTCTTTCTTTTCTGTAGATTTCGAAGACTGTAAGATCTCTAGATGAAATTATCATCCAGAAGAGTTGAGCTGCCCATCCAAAACTGGACAGTTCAGCGCGCCTAACACTTATGACTATATTTGAATATACGTATATACATATATATACATATATATATATATGTATGAAATATCCCTACCTGGGCTGTACAGTTGTCTTCTCCACTCATATTGTTAGTGACCCATATCACATTTTAAACACAAAAAACACTAATAAGACAAAAAAAACAGAGTGCAATCACTGCTATGTAAGTAGTGTGTAGCTTCACTCTTAAAACACAGTAGGTTTCTATTCATATCCTTTCATTCTAGTCCCTCACTGTGCCAAGCTGAATGTATCTTCAACATTTAAAAAAAGGAAACAAAAAATAGGCAGAAATGAATGGAAAATTTTAAACTGAACAAAAAAAAAAGACAAAAGATAAATATTAGTTAATGCATCCTCCTAGCCTTATTTATATATGCTACCCGCCACTTGTTTTTGATTGTTTTGGAGAGAGTGGTCTTGTTCTCTCTTGCTTCCACTGAATAGTTTCCATTAAACCAATTTCACTTGAATGGATATGTTATACACTACAGTCTAACTGTACATAAACAGAGAACTTGTTTTTGTTAATTGGAAATAAGTTATTAAGCATTGGGGGTTTCGTGCAGTAGAAAGCGTCTTGTTAGAAACGATGGAATGAAAAAAGTGGAATCGCAAATGAATGACATAAGAGGACACAAAGCTGCTTTCTGTAGACACTCCACAGGTATATTTTAAAGCACTGTACAAAAGCGTAATGGTTAATGTGCATCAATACTGATAGTGGTATCAGCATAGAGCATTGTGTGTTAACGCTCAGTCTCTGTGTTATTGGAATGTCACCTGTAGATCTTACTGTTTTGTTTTTTTTGTAGTTTGATGAAGAAAGGCAGAGCTCCTCAATATTGCTGCTCCCTGCCCGGCCGAGGCTCATGTCATGAATTGATCAATATTGATGTACTGCCTCATAGGCCTTTCCTAGTTTGACCAGATTGTGATTTAATATGATAGACATGTTTTGAAATGCATTTTAACTGTAATTGATTTCAAATGTTGTACCTCTGATGCATTTTGAATGGAATTCCCCAGTGAGGAAGCAGTGTTGGGGTATTTAATCTCCAGTTTTTGTAGACAGGGTCTCTGACCTTCCTAGTCGGACCCATACCGATCAATTCATCGGTTTTAACTGTTGGTGTCTGTGTAGTAAGTATAGAAATGACTATAATAATGCTAAGCTCTATCCAATGGGACATGCTAAAACGCTACATTAGGCCATGAAAAGATGCTTCTTCAGTGACTATGGCCAGTTAATATATTATGGCATCACCATATAATCATTGTTTCAGCTCATGGGCATTGGGCACAGTTTACTAAAGCATTTAGAACAGATTTTTACAGTCACAGACTGTTATGCTTTAAACTGTGTGCAGATTTGTAATATAAACAGTGCTTTCATAAATCTGGCTCATAGTCGTGTTTACATTAATTTACAAGTGTTTATGGATTCAGTCAGTGGGACTGACTGAAGGTGTAATGTAGCGGTTTTGCTTGGCTCAGACCTAAAAACAAATAAATAAATAATCAAAAGCGATTAAATAGATACACATTGCTGTTGCCTTGGTGGCTGCAGTTCGCTGTGTAGGATTTGACCGATGTGAGTTTGTCCGTTTCTGAGACTTCGGCATGACGTTGCTGCCTCTCGCCGGGCAAGGGCCTAGCGGAACCTAGGGTGGGGTTTATTTAATAGGTTTTTTTTTTCTCCATTATTTTGTGTTTGCAGGTGGATGTTTTTATTTATTTGTGTTTTAATGTAGCCATGGGAATTGTATTTCTTACTGTTTTCTACATATTGTTTTTATTGTTCCGTAGTTGCCATTCGTTGGTTTCATCGTTTTTTTGTTTTTTTTTCTTTTTTCAATGAAATTTTCACCTTTATCTTATTAGTTGACCTGTGTACATTTCAGTAGCAGTAGCAGGTTGATGGCTGAATACCTTCTGGAGGAAAAAAATAACTGCGTGCAATATGGATCAGGCGTAAAGCAGGTTACACAGTACTGAAGTAAATGATAGGGTGAACTAACAACACACAAAAACTTGACTGGCCTTTTAAAACTATTATGTTTGCTTTTCATATGTATTTTTAAAAAGCACTTTAAATTCACCATCTCAGTTGAACACTACGTATAATAATCTGAATATAAGCATCTCAAATGTCAAATTAACTCGATGAATTCTTCCTTACTGAATTTTGTAATTACTGTCGTTTTCAGTAGTTTTGCCTGCAGAGACCGTTCGTTTAGAAAGCTGTCTGTCTGCATTTTAGTTGATCGGGACAGCTTTTGTGGATTAAAGGACTGTAACAGTACATAGAATAACGGTGAGGGAAATTTGGTGTGTATACAGTCAGCTCTGATGTGTGCGTAATGATAGACTGGACTGAAATGCTGTGTATATTTTTTTCCGAATGCTTGCTGTAGGCCAAGTTTTCACCCCTTGACATGAAACGCAAATAAAATTAATGATGTAAAACCCTTGCATTTATTCATTTGTTTTGAAAATGGCCATTCATGTAGCTCATTGTTGCCCACAGCACTGCATCCTTTCATCCATCTCACCTGATCCAGCCCAAGAGGGGCTCACTTGTTGATCTTGTATGAAAATATTGTATTGAATGATTATACCATGCAGTGCTGGGGGCTCCTGTAGGAGCAGCACTAAGAAACACTGGTGTAGCTGCGTGTTACAATACACTATAAACTGTTTATACACAGCGTTTTATGTAATTACAACTGAATGAATGTTAAATATGAAAGACATGAAAATGTAATAATTATGGTTATAGCAAGGGCCATGGTTCAGAGCCCTGGTCTTTGGGTATCTAATTCTGCACATTTTAATCTTGCACTGGACTTAAACAGATGCTTCATTTCAGGAAGAGTTTACTAGTTGGAGCAGGGATATGGTCTCTAACCCAGAATCAGAAAACTACTGAAAACTACTACACAAAGACAAGAACAGTGGAACTCTGGAAAATACTAAATGCACTTTTATATGCACAAAGTGCTGTGGTCAGTAAGAGAAGTGGATATAAATGCTATAAATAAAATTTAACTTGAGACTTTGAGTCCAGGCTCTGGTCTTAGAAGATCTGATGCTCAGTGGCCAGTAAGTTTCAACAATTAACCTACTTTTAATGTAAAATTCAGAATTGGGAACTGGATTCAAGGTCTGCTTTCAAGCACCAGTGGTCACCAGCCCTCAGACCTGCAGAGTTAATTTCCAGTCTGTGACGAGAAGGCCTGGCTCGCAATCTCCGTTCCAGTTCATCCCAAACGTGCTGGATGGGTTTGAAGTCAGGGCTCTGTGTGGCCAGTCAAGTTCTTCCACACTGAATTCATCCATGTCATCCAGTCATGCTGGAACAGACAAGATTCTTTCCCAAACTGTCCACAAAGTTAGTAGCATGGCATTGTTCAAAATTACGACTGCTGGAAAACACATGTGTGTCCCAATATTTTTGTCCATACAGTGTATTGAGATGGAGCAGGAGTTCCGTTAACTCCTCATGAAGGTTGATCTGGACTAGGCTTAGTGAGCCATGCACTGGAGGCTTCCCTCAGTGCAGCTGAGAACCACTGGCACCAGACAAACAGGCGATGGCAGTATTGTGCAACAAATTCTCCCGGGCTTCGGCGAGAACATTACATAACCGGTCACTGCTTGTTCTGTTTCATTCATCAGAAATTCAGAAGCAGGTCCAGTTCTGAACTTTGCCAGAACTGGCCTTAGGACCTCTTAGATGAATCACACTGCACAGATCTTGTCACCTGGCATATAAATAATCTGTAATATAAAGAGAATCTGTATTGAAAGCATTATTTAATAGCGGACATCAGTCTATTGAGATGCACTTCCCTATGTTTATTGAGATGCACTTCCCTTTGTTATTATAAACAGGTGTTATGGTAAAAAATCTGAACTTGCTCCTCTTGCTCATAGGCTACAGAGTAGATGGAGTGAGTACTTGTGTAAAATAATGTGATTCTGTTTTGGAAGCATTACTTGACAAGGAGTACTGGTCTACACTATATAACTAAAAACAAGTTATAAGAGTAAATAAGCTCTCCTTCTTCTGTTAAAAACGTAAATAAAGTGGCTCCTTACTGTCACACACCACAACTACTGTCTCTCCATTTACCACGTGAAGCAGCAGGCAGCCAGGAACACAGCACCTTGCTCAATGATACCTCAGTGGTGCCACTGGCAGTCCTGGGATTCAAACCAACAACCTTCTGATCCCTGAGGCAGTTCCCTTACCACTGCGCCACCAGCTGCTCCCACACCAGCTGTCTGTGGAGATGGTACCTTGCTCAAGGGTACTTCAGTGGTGGCACTAGCACTCCTGGGGTTCAAACCCACAGCCCTTTTATCACAGGGCAACTCCCTAACCAGCAGGCGACCCGCAGCCTGTGTTATATATGTTTTAACAAAAAAAAACGTATGCTGTTTATAATAAAAACCATAAATAAACATGCTGTAATGCTGGGAGAGTGTACCTTTATAGAACACAGAAACCCATAAAGTAAGATTTCCCCTGAACTCTGGGATGGATTAGTCATTTATTTTCATAAATCAGCTGTGGGCAATAAACCAGTCCTCCATGAAAGGGCTAGGACGCTGTTGACCAATCCTAGCTCAAGAGAGGTGGAGTGGGGACACTTCAGCCAATCCGAGCACAGAAGGCGGGATCGTTTGGCCAATTGTAGCCGAGAATTCGAGATTTTTCAACCAATCACAGCGAAGAGGCGGGATCATCCCTAAAACGGGTGGGAAAGGGCGAGACTGATAACAGGTAGGCTGTGAGAGGGGAGCTCTCAGAGGGTACAGAGGGCTGGAGGAGGGAACAGCGTTTTTCTGAGTGTTACTGTGATTTATACCACAAAACGGATATTTAGGAGTCTTTTTGAGGACTTTATCTCATAACGGGACCCTACACCTCAGGTCAGTACGGTTTTATACCATGTTTCCGCCTCAACGCCTCGTTTGGACCCATAGTAACGGTGGCTCTGCGGTTGGGACCGGGGGTGGTGAGCCTCACTGCGGCTAACCTCCACAACCACAGCCCCCACAGCCTATTTTTTATTTTTTTTTTACCCATTTAAAGCTTAAAAACAAGATATTTCTTAACAAAAATTGGCTCAAACTGTGCACCATTTGTGTAAAAAGTGTGTGAAGTTGCAGAGGCAGCTGTCTGAATGGCTGCAAGCTTTTGTTTTGAATGGTTATGTATGTCATTGAGGGGTGATTCCTTCATTTATCTAAGATAAGAAATAACTTTATTAATCACTAGGGAAATTATTTTGTCATTGGGATGCTCAGGGCAACAAGACAAAGATAATAACAGAAAAAGGCAATACATAATAGTGCAACACAGTTAAAAGAACATTGTAACAAAGTAACAGTGCAACAATAACAAAATACAGTTTAACGCTAACATTGCTGTGTTATCAGTAGTGCATTCGTAATGGCTTGCGAAAGTGACTGAGTGTTAATGCAGTAAAAATAAATCCAATAAAGTAGCAGCAGATGATGAGGGCATGAGATTCAGTAATATTCAATCAATTCACAGATTAAGCAGTTGAATTATGTTGCACAATCTGATTCAGAACAGAATGATTTAAAAACTTAAATATTACCTACAGAATGGGGAGTTTTGTAGTCTTCTTGAAACAGGTAGAAAGGATTTCCTGAGAGGTTGGAGAGAAAGCTGTGGGTTTTCTGGCACAGGTCTCCTAATTCCAGCCATGTGTGGTACCCAAGAACCTTTTTCTTTCCTCCTCTTGTGGTTTTTGGTCAAACAAGTACAACAGGCAGTATATCTGGAACAAGTTGCCTCCTTTTGGGGATCTATTCTGTGTTTCCATCAGAACCTTTTGTTTTTGGGTACCAAAGTGTTGTTCCTCAACCCACAAACACACACGCACTATATGGGCAAAAGTATTCTCGTCCAACATCAGTGCCTGACCTCATAAATGCTCTACAGAATGAATGGGCACAAATTAAGACACAGCAAAATCTTATGGAAAGCCTTCCAAGAAGAGTGGAAGCTGTTATAGCTGAAAAAGGGGTCAAACTCCATATTAAGCTCTGTGTATTTGAATGCAATGTCATTAAAGTCCCTGTTGGTGTAATGGTCAGGTGTCCCCATACTTTTGTCCATATCATGTAGCTTTGTGTTGGAACCCATCAGCTCCTCCTCCCACCACGACAAGCAGGTGTAGTTTGGAAATAATTGCAAGGTTTTGCGTCTTTACCTGCGAGGTTTTGTGATTTCTTTTAGTAAAATGTGCCTGTTGGAAATTTTGTCATAACCTCTGGTGTAAAGACTGCAGTAAAAGCTTGCGCTTTGTCCGTGTTCTCCTCAAATCTGAATGCAGCACTTGAACAAAGGCCTGCACATTTTTTAACATTGTTTAAAATCACTTATTCTACATATTTATTTTCTCTTATGGCATCAGTTGGAGTTTTGGTACAAAAAAACAGTGTGTCTCTACCTCAAAAACTGTTTTATATGTAAATGACCACTTTTCTGCATTGTGCCTCATTCAACAAAGAAGTAATCTCTTCATTTCAATGTGAAAGGCGGGCTACTCTGCCCACGGCTGAATATGCCGATTGTGAATGCACTTGTGTTTGTGACGTCACAACAAAAGAATTCGAAGACGGGCTGTTATTGCTGCATAATTTCCACATATGAGCTGAAGAGTGAGATACATTTAACCATGTCTGCATACTAGACCTGCTTTTTTGTTGTAAAAGCAAGTATAATTTCTTTTTCTGCAGTCCGGGCCCTTTAAATGCTGTCGGGGTTCACTTTTCTCTGTCACTTTCACTGCCTAGAGTGGATAAAAAGAGCGATCTCTCTTACCGTCTCCTGTATCAGACGCTGGAAAGTGTCAGGTTCTTCAGGCGAACAGGTCACAGATACAGTAGAAGTTTCTGCTTCTGTTGGAACGCTTAGAAATTCTGACCCTCGTACTGAATGGCCCTGTTTATACCCGGAACCAGTAGACTGCAGGTGTTGGCTGATTCTGGCTTTGGGAATTGTTTAATTTTTTATTTTTTGTTTTCCACAGGTAAGAAATCAATGTACCTTTGGGAAACTTTAGTAATCCATTGGCCATTTTGGGGGTACAAATAAAAATCAGAATCTGTAAACTTTATTGATCTCAGAGGAAACTATGCTATGACTGCAGAGAGACACAAAGACAAGAACAATATAAATATAGTATGTCAAAATAACACATGGACATTTCCTGACAAAATGCACCATCCAAACATTCAAGTAGTTCAAAAATATCACAAATATAGTCCAAGAGATGCTGACAGTACCTGTGCTGTAGTCAGAAAGGTGGTCAGAATGTAGTCCACTGTTATTTGGAAGCCAATAGAGGGCCGAGTTAGTTTTAATTTCTCTCTATAAACAGGGTCGGTGAATCTAAAACTGTAAATGCCGTCTGACGTCCAGATTTAAGACCAACGGAAATCATTCTAACAATAGATCAGGATGGCGCTTGGCAGCCTGGTCCTCTCCAGTTTATTCCCATCGAGGGCTGTTTGAAGTGGCTCTGCTGAACAGATGGTTCATCTGCACTCGTGGGTACTAACTGCTCGAAAACTTCTGGGAGCCAGCGTGATTGAATCTCCCACTTTAGGTCAGCTCTTTTACCCTTTAAACTCAGGAATGTTTTCAGGAGCCATCTATAACGGAATCTCGTTTCTGCTGTTGGCAGATTTTTGTATTTTTGAACGTGGTTCCACGATTGCAGTGCCATTTGTATCACACTCATATTGCACTAACAAATATGTTTAATAACGTTAAGGAGAAGGCCTTTTTTAAAAACAAGTGTCACAACAACCTATACGCCTGTTTCAGATCAGTTACAACATAATAAAACCATTCTGCAGCACTTCTGTGCATGTCCCTCTAAACTACGCTTTACCTTGAAATAGAATCTCTAAGATATTCCACCAGTGTATTAATTTTGTTTGTGTTAATCTATTTGACATCTGTAGGAAACACTTGTTTTTCATGGGTTCATTTTTGTTGTATCCTTCGATACTGACGCAGCCCTGCTGCCTGAACACATTAACCCATTAAATATAAGGGATATTCCATAAATCAGATGTTCAACAGGAATTGGCATCATACAGTTATATTCATGATCATGTGAATGAAGTGTGTTCTCTTGTCCTCTTTCTTTTCATTGATATTGAGATTCTGAATGACTTTTACATCCTGTTACCCATTAAATAATTTTTTTTTAGTTGTCATTATCATCTTTACTGTCATGATTCCATTAGCTTGGAAACTAGCTGGTCACATCTGTGTGTTTATTAATTCTGTGATTAAAAATGTAGTTTCAGCTTCAGCTACAGTTAAATGATCTTAATGGTGTGATGTGTTTAGGGAGTCCTGGCAAGATCAGGCTCTGGATACCAGCCTAATGAATCATGCTGATGCAGAGAGTCGTGTGTGTGTGTGTAATTTCTCCAAAACTTTCTCTCTAAGGTTGACCAGATCTCAAGTCCATGTTTATGTTCTAAAATAAGGAAGGTTTCAACACACTGGAAAGCTGAGTGAGTGTGTGTGTGAGTGTGTGTGTGAGTGTGTGTGTGAGTGTGTGTGTGAGTGTGTGTGTGAGTGTGTGTGTGAG
>JBBPCX010000114.1:40730332-40741182 GCA_037974365.1 Hydrocynus forskahlii | reverse complement strand
GAGAGAGTGTGTGTGAGAGAGTGTGTGTGAGAGAGTGTGTGTGAGAGAGTGTGTGTGAGAGAGTGTGTGTGAGAGAGAGTGTGTGTGTGTGTGAGAGAGAGTGTGTGTGTGTGAGAGAGAGAGTGTGTGTGTTTTCCCAGCAATGATGTTGTTGTTCAGTAATTTGAGGGAACACACACTCGCACACTAAAAGTTCTCAAACGTTGGTCACTTCTGTCTGAAATCCAGAAAATGCAGCTTTGTGATTCCCCCTCCTCTTTCTGGCTAAAATTAAATAAACCTTGATGCAATTTCTGTTGAATTGGTGACCTTTCAGAAAGACCACATTTTGGGGTGTCAGTCAGCTTGGCTGACCACACCCACAAACGTGCCGTGAGAGTCAGTCGTGATTCTGCGGTTAGAGGGACCGACACTCTGAGCCGTACTGGAGTTTTTCCATCTGCTCCCTGTTTATAGAGCCTCCACTTTGGCCCTCACTGCGCTGCTGAAATGGGAGACACATGGCAGAGTCAAATCCCTCTTCTCTATTTTCTGATTGAATTGGGCTGTTTGCTCACTTATAAACAGAGACCTGACTCTCCCTCTGACAGTTTGATTACGAAAGCTGTCGCTCAGCCACTGATCTGGGACCTGTTATGAAGCGTCAGAAGTTGGTCCTAGAGCAGCATTTTATTTATTTAAGCTTTTTTTATTTTGGCAGTCTGTCTTTTCACTGTATGGGCTTTTTGGAGGTGATAGATGTTTGATGCAAACACACACAGTCTTGGGTCTAAGGGCGGTCTGTGTAGTTTCACATCTACCTAGACTGTCATCAGTTTACTCCAAAAGATGTTTAATGTAAATGTTGTTGCTTTTGTTTCTGTCATTGTGACAAATTGGGTCGGTATTGATCAAATAGATGGGAGGGAAACTGTCCTTGGCTGCTCACACCTATTGTTTTGGTAAACAAATGTGGTAGCAATTCATGTTAATGGCTGACTTGAGCATCTCATGAACATACGATAACGAATAAAAAGTAACTTCTCACTTTTGGTGGGTATTATAGCAAAAATATAGTTCCGCTAAATTTAGAGCGTTTGCATAAATTGCATTAAATCCAGTTACATTAATTAATTGTGTTCTGCTTGTAATGAAATGGTTGGTCAAGTGTTCTTTAAATACTGACGATATCTACCATATATCCTGAAAAGAATATTGTCGCATAACATGATGTAATTGATCACAAATGCAATTTTACCTTATTTTGTAAAATAGTACGATGCCATTGCTTTATGGAAAAACCCATTTATTAAACATCACTGTTTTATTGATGAGTTTCATTCAAACCATGGCAAGACCCTATGACTCCCACACATGAGCATAACTGAACTTCTAACAGGTAGACAGATTACATCTTGTATTAATACTCTGTTTATAGGAGCTGATATGGATGAGATTGTTCAGAATCGCAGTTGTTGAACAGTGTTGGTTGAACATGTTCAGTGATATCGTGCATTTACAAAAAGCTGCCTGTACATTCAGAATCAGTTTTGCACAATCAGGTGATGTTAAAATGCTGTATTTTTGACATTTGACATTCCATTACGCTTCCATGTCCAAATAAAAGATGACCATAGATTATAACCACTATAACTGTTGAAGCTGAATCTTTGTCAAGCAAAAGGTAAAGCAAAGCGAAAACAAAAAGGACGACAACCAGAAGTGGCAGTCACCTGCTAAAGAAAGAAAGAGGGAACTGATTCTGTCCTCAAATTCTACATTCTATTCTGAGAAATCGGCTCAAATAGGAGGATATAAATTCCATCTTTGGTGTAATGGCTGAAATAGTTTTGTTTTTTTAAGATATGGGGGTTTCCTGTTAATATGCGGTTTGAATTATAGTTATGGTTTCTGCTGCATAAATATGATATATATGCTGAGATAAAGTGGAATGGTTTCCACTGCTCTAAACAAACAGACACCAGAGACAAAGCTGAAGTAAGAGAGAAAACCTCTCTCGGAAACCTGTTGTGGAATTAAATCTAGTTCTTTTAACAATTGGACTTTAACAAACAGGTAAATCAGATTACCGCTGATCAGCTGCTGGCTTGGTGGTTGGGAGTCTCTCCTGTAATTGAAAGGGTGTGGGTTTGAATCCCAGGACCACCGGTGTCACCACTGAGGCCGCTGTGTTCCTGGCTGCCCGCTGCTTCACTTGGTGAATGAGTTAAATGTAGAGAAAGAATTTCACACTGTTCGCACTGTGCTGCAGTGTGTTCACATATGAAAAATGGATACTGTACTAGTTTTACTAGTTTACTAACTAAGTTTTACCTTCTCTTTGTTCTTCTGTATTCAAAGTGCAGAAACCGTAACACATGTCTTGTTGTGAAGCTGTGTATCATTACGCTGTTAGTATGTAGATGTCCAACTGATCACGGTTTGGATTCTTAAAAGCATCTTAGTACAAAAATGATCCCTAAATGATGAAGCAAGCATCAAATTGAATGCTCTCTCTACCAGTAATGATGATCTTAACTTCAAATTGAGCTCAGAATCACCAGTTACTGAAGATTTGAAAGGGAAATGCCCTCACACTGCTGGTCAGACAGGAATCCCATGTAGCCGTCAGCGGATTTAGTTATTAGCACCCTATGAAGATGACCTCTTAATACTTGAACACGTTGGCTAGTCCAGTCGGGTGATATGAGCCTCACTACAGTCTGAATGGGAACGTACTGTTCTACATCCTCATCTGGTTTATCCCTCACCGCCACACTGCAATTCGCCTAAGTGCTGCTTACCCTCTTTGTTTTCATACAGCTAGGTTTCACATGTTTTTGCGAGTGCAGAAGTAAGCTTGTTGTTTTCCTCTGACAGCTGTGTGAGGCGGCCGTCGGGACGATGTATTATGTCGAGGCAAATAAAAACATGAGCTTTTGATATCTCTGCCAAAAATGCCTCTAGTGATGCATATTTGGAGGAGAAAGGTATTTAACTAAAGCTTCAAATGATAAAACTGTTGTAACTGTAGCGGAGGAGCTATCGCTTCCATCATAAGTAATTAGAGAAGCAAGACTGACGGGCTGTTTATGTTTATTAATGATAACACAGATTTTAGTTACATGGTTTTAATATTTGAAATCTTTATTTTGTAACTTGACGTACTTGCCTGAGATACAGTTACCATGGCAAGAATCTAATAATACGTATGATCAGGATTTGTTACATCAGTATGAATGAAGGTTTAAAAATGGAAACCTGGTTTGACCTTGAAACATGCTTGTAGGTTTTAAACATCAGATTATGTCCCTCTACTTTCAGCATAGTAAAGAACTTAATGCTTGTAATCTTATTATGCTTGAACAGTACTTAGTATGTTTAATGTCTTCGAATGAGTATTGTTCGGATTTCACCAATACTGATATCGATACTGATACTGCTTAGCGATACCGATACTTATTGATGCTACTATACATAAATGGGGTCAAAAACCAGAATCAGAAACCTTTTATTGATCCTGGAAGAAATTGTTTAAAGTAATAACTCTCTCAAAGGTTATGGTTCGAAAGTGTAGCCTATAGCCTACTAATAAAAATATGCTAAATTCCGGTTATAAATAAAACCGGTTATAAAGAAAGTAAAAAAAACCCCACAAATACAAAGATAGGACATGGCACAGTTGTCACACAAAAAGTCGTGAAAAGATTCAGTAGTGATCTTTTTTTTTTGAGAAATAAGTACAGAATTTCTGTATATATAATGAGAGAAGAGTGATTTCTACAAGTATGGTGTTGATGTGCAGACCGTCCCTTCCCCTGATGCACTTCAAGACAAGCCGTTTGAGAATGCCAGCTATTGCATTAACACCGTATGAACACTTTTCCATATTCCGTATTCCATGACCATTCAGGAACTGTTTCCAGTTTAGTTCTTCTCGACACACATCCCTAATCAGTACTGCAACTTCGGCTTCTGTAATAGACAATTATCCGATGTACAAAATCAAGACCTCGGAATTAGCTGGAATGACCTCCTCTCAGCAAATGAGCAGGCGTTTTCCATTAATTATGCATATGAGTTTGCTCATCAGTGTCATCTGTTTGCAATGAGTTACAGGTATTTATATAGTCTAAAGGATACGGGTATTTTTGTCAACATCAAGTAATTTAGGCATTTAATTTATTTTTCAGAATCCAATTTTAGTGGGTAGATATACAGTTGCAATATAATGTTTTATCACTGCATATACCTAACTAGGGTGGTGGACCTGGGGTGGAGCTGGGGTGGAGCTGGTGCAGGGGAGCTAACTGCTCCTAAGGAAAGCATGACACAGAGACTTCTGTAGAGTTTATATGCAATGCCTTCTAACAATGGGAACTCAAGTCAAATCAAGTAGTGGTTTTCAACCATAAACAGTCCACAGTAAAATGAAACAATGTTCATCCAGGACAAAAACAGACACATCACAAAGAAGAGAAACAGAACACCACAAGACTATAGAAGTGCAGGCAGGACAGGACTGCAAGAAGGAGTAAAGAAAAAGTGCACAAGAGCAACTGTACAGTAACTTACAGAACAAGGCAAAAAATACAAACAGTGAGGTAAACAACATTAAGTAATTGTGCAAAAGTAGCAGCAACAGGATTATAAAAAGTACAGTATATAATAAATACAGGGTATTTATTATAGTTGGGCCGTTGGGGAGTAGCAGCAGTTGGGGAGTAAGCTTGCTTTTTTCAACGGCCGAAGTGCCGTTACCATCATGACATTTACTCTGGCGATGCTCCCGGCATTCTGGAGATGACACAGGGTGAGAAATCTGGGGCTTATCTGTGACCACTGTGCTTTAATGACGTACTGTATCCAGACTGTACCGTGGAGTAGTTTATTTCAGTTCCAGTCCTGGGATCCACTGTCCTGCAGGGGCTCAGCTATTCTCTGCTCCAGCACACCTGATCCAGCACAGGGTTTAATATTCTGAGCACAGAGAATATCTGAAAATGGGCAGGCCAGGGGCTCTGCAGGACTGAAGTTAAAAACCACTGCTTATCTAGGTGTTTTCACAGACCCATGGCTTCACTGTAGCCACAAATCAGCCCTTAAGGCGTATTTTACAAGGTGTTCGTTTAAAAGAGGGTCCAGCTAGAACTGGGGATGTGATATGAGTCGTTATCACGAAGCATGAAGTATCAACAGCCATAATCACAAGCTTGTTTTGCACCAGAGGGGGGGGTGGTGTGTGTGTGTGTGTGTGTGTGTGTTTTGTAGTTATACTTACACCCACAGCACTCAGTTTTGAATGAACATTTCTGGTTCATTTAAGAACTATTTTTGTGTTTTGAGTGTTTTTAAAATGTTCCTTGCACACCTTTTTTTTTTTTTTTTAGCTTCTTTAGAGTACTGAGCTATACGGGAGTAAAAATGCAGTGATCGTTATAGGCTGTTATCATGCCACAAAGGACCTTCACTATCTGTTTCTGTTAATTCACTGTCTGGTTGATCTCTGGAACCCAGTGGGGAGATAAATTTCAATGCACTTGAATGAACAGGTAACAGGTTTTGGAGCAGCATCACAGGAGTTGGTTTTACAGGAGTGGGTTTTTCCCCTTCGTCTTCACTGGTTGGATTAGAACAGCACACCATCCTGTCTCTGTGTGTGTGTGTGTGTGTGTGTGTGTGTGTGTGTGTGTCTTGTTACAGTATTTTGTTACCCATAGATTTAGCAGCCTCCTCTTTTTAGCTCCATGTCTCTCACACACTGTCTCTGTTTCTATTTTTAGCTGTGTCATGTCAAACGCACGTCCAGCGTCCTGCTCACAGTCGCACCGTTGCTCATGCATGCGTTTGCTCGCTCATGTTCACAGGCACTTGTTGCTATTTCCATTGCTTGATAAGCCATTGTCTGACTAACGGATCCGTGGGAGGGAGGCAGAGGGCGTGAGCGGCGTGTGAGTAAACGGAGAAAGGATGGAGGGAGTGCCCTGCTCTACAAATCTAATAAATGTTTTAAACAAATCACTGTTCTTAAAGAGAAGAGTTCAGGTCCAGGATGGTGCCTGTTGATTTCATTTGCAGAATGAACAAGGGAGTGAAAGGAGAGACGAGTGCTCTTATGAATGTGTCTGACTCTTTTGCTGCTGCTGCAGTCACTCATCCGCAGATCCCGTATATGAACATGTCAGTGTATATTTAACACATGAGCTACTGCTAAGGATTCCGTGTGGCTGTGGTTCTGTTCATACATGTTCTGAGAATGGGTTGTGTAAAATGTGTCCTGGTAACAAGGCTGTCCTCCAGGAATGGGAATTGCCAGTGACTTCCCCATTTGATAGAATCATGATACTTGGATGCCGATATGTACTCAGTATGTGCTGCGATTCAGTAAATATCAGTAAGTTTCAATACATTTGATACTACGATTTTTTTTTTCCTTTTTTTTTTTTCTCAGCGTCATACCGCTGGAGCTTTGTTCAATAGCTGCATAGCTGAACTGAACATAGTAACAACAAATAACAATTTTCCCCAAAGGCAGCATTTAAACAGTGCAAAACAACTTATAACCAGTGTAATTTTTGACTTAAAATGAGAAATTAATAAAAAGCTACATTTGCCTCTGTCCTGGCATAAACTACACAGAGCAAGTGTCTGGATCTGGCTTAATGTTTAGAAAGTTTGGTTTTTATGCTCTGGGGTGTGATCACTACATAGATAGATAGATAGAGACTTTATTGATCCCTTAGGGAGGTTCCCTTTGGGGAAATTCAGGTTCCAGTTCGTTTTTTTACAGCACCGTAGGACATCTTATAATAATAATAATAATAATAATAATTGAATCGAGTCTCCTAATAGTATTATTTTTACCCGTCAAAAACGTCTCTCCGCCTCAAATTCCAACATAATTATAAGTGAATTTAAAAAATGATTTTGCAGTACTTGAATCGTCGCAGAAAAGAATCGCAGTACAAGACTGAATCAATCCCCTTTTATCCTGCTATTCTCACGCACAAATGTGTTTCTTTGTAGTATGAGGGTGAACAAGCTTTACAGAATGGTTACAGCCAGTGCAGTGAGAAATTCGCCCTGCAAAATGTCACTCCCATAGCCATGTTCTCTGTCTTGTGTGTATGTGCTCATGTGGTTTTAGGCTCCTGTCATTGTAATCTGATCACCAAGTTACTGATAGGCTTGTTGCCATGGCGTCCTTCTGCACGATTGTGTTACCAAGCTGATGCCCTCAGTGCTCAAGGATACAGGAACACTTCCCCTTCCCTTCAGGGGTGTGTCTGTGAGCATATGTGTGTGTGTGTGTCTTTGTATGTCAGTGGAATCATTCACTTTAAATTAGATTTGGGCTGTCACTGTCCATTATATTAGTATTCTGGCCTTTTTAACAGTAAAATTGATTCAACTAAGCCATAACAGCCTTTCAGAGCTTCTGAAATACTTTATTGGAGAATGATAACCAAGGGAATCTTTTGTAGCTGTAATCAAAATCATATAAAGCAATGAAAAATGCAAAAATAAATGGAAAGATGGGGAATAAATGGGGAATAAATGGGGAATTGCATGCATTAGTTGTATGCATTATCATCCAAAATAGTTGACTTATTAAGGAGGTATATTTTATTTTATCGAGTCCTAAATTAGACCACGTCTGTGATTGTCATATTGGCCGCGCTCTGGAATTTGTGTGCAGTTCTCAGTTTAAATGTCACGTCTAACTAGAATTCCTTTTCTTTCTTCTTTGCAGAGTCATGAGGACACATAACCATAAGTGATGTGGATCCTTCCAGCCTGTGTGCTCTGAATCACAACAGAAACGCACACGCGCGCTCGGTGAGTCATGTCGGAGAAGGAGGGCCGCTGTGATCTGGCACTCGCCCCGGGGCAGGTCTATGTGGAGGTGGAGTACGACTATGAATATAAGGCCAAAGATCGACTGGTCTCCATACACCAGGGCGAGTGCTACATGCTGGTCAAGAAAACCAACGAGGACTGGTGGCAGGTGCGGCGGGAGGAGGGCACCAAACCCTTCTACGTGCCCGCCCAGTACGTGCGTGAGGTCAGGAAGGCGCTCATGCCACCCCCGAAGCCCCGCGCCAAGCCGCCCGCTAACCTGCACCTCACCCAGTGCCCTTCAGCCAACGACAACCTCCAGCATCGCGCTCCCATAGATCTGACCAGCTTTGGGCGCCCTCCCCCGTCCACCACACCTTCCCCTCTACCGGGCCAGCAGACCCCGCCCTTAGTGCTGCGAGACGCCAATCAGAACGCAGGTATGAAGGACGTGCTCGCTGAGCTGACTCTCCTTAACAACAACAACCATCATAACCATCACCATGGCAACTCCCTGCTCCCGCGCATCAGACCGGAGTCGCCACCCAAAGAGCGGGGGTGCCAGGGGAAACCTCCGGCAGGGTTGCCGTTGGATACCGACGGGTCCTCGCCAGGAGAAGGGTCGGAGAAACTGCGGAACGACTCGGAATCTGGAGACGAACTGAGCAGCAGCTCCACAGAGCACATGCAGGTAAGAAGATCTGGACACACGACTGAGTGCCGTCATTCAACTTCAGGCGTGCTGGTGCTGCTTTACCGCAGGATCTGCTTTTTCTCTCCACCTCTCAGTTTAGCTCTCATATGATGTGCCTCTCCGATTTATAAGGAAGCTCATAATCCAGGCTTTTCTCTCCTCCTGTCTGTCTCTCAGTCTCTCTCACACACACACACACACACACTCACACTCACACTCTCACGCACAGAGTGGAGCACCTGTTGTCTTCTTTGTGGGAGACCTGTGGAGAGAGATGTCAATGTGGATGCCATATCATAACATGTAAATCGTGGCCATGTTTGAGAGACTTTCAGAGGAGAAACCATGCTTGTGTTGTAGGGCTGCACAATACAGACAAAATATCAGTTTTGATATTTGAGATCTGTGATTGTAGTGCTACTTATTGAAAAGACCATCAATAAATTAAAGGACCCATATAATCACTTCTGTACAGTCTGTAAATATTGTTTCAGATGTTACCATTACTCCCTCAAATCCATACAGTCCATATATCAAAAATAAGCTACAAAACAACCTGGTATCAAATCTCAGATGTTGTGATGTCACAAAACCAATGCATTTAAATATATCTGCTTCTTCTGACTACAGCGGTGTGGTACATCCATGGGTCGCCAACACCTTTAATGGTTCAAAATTTGACTTTTGATAGATTAGATGAAGACCTTGATTCATCAGAACACCCAGTAACTCACCTGGAGCTGTGATTGGTCACCCTGTCAGAAACACTGTGCATGTTGCATCCTTTTGCATATATTAGTATCAGAGTATTAGACAATATATTGTGCAGCCTAGTTGTACAGAAAGACAGAGGTTGAGCTGGTGTTTAATTCCTCTGATGCGTCTGAAGTCAGTCAAGTGTCCGCTTGAGGCATGAAACTAACCAACAGAGCTCATTCGGGAAAAATGGTAGGGCATAAAGTGGAAGTGAGTAGATTGTGGTGAACTGGGTTTGTCCTTTGTTCCATGTGGAGCTTCCCTCTCTTTTTGTCTCTCATTCTTTTTGCTGAGTGTTTCTGGGGGCACAAAGGGGATTGTGGGAGTCTTGAAAGTAGGTCATATCAGGCTATTGCCCCCTCCACCCCCACTGTGAGAGTGTATGTGACTGAAGGGGACACTGGGATGCCAGTACCAGGACAAGATAATTGAAAAGGACATTAATTGTTGCTTCCAGTCTTGGATCCTTAGTACATTCATCTCATCATTTGACATCCAGTGTGCATGTCATGATGTTACATAGGGGAGAAGATTTTTAGTCTGAGCTCACTCTCTCTTACACACACACACACACATACAAAGGACAGAACAGTGTGTTGTGCTTTGAGGGATTTGTCACTGTCAGGCTTTGTGTCAGGGCTGAACCACGTCATTTACCACTGTTGCCTTCAGACACCCATAAGTAACTTTTTTTGTTACCTCAAAGCTCTCAACATGCCAAACCTCATGTCAAAATCTAAGATTTTTGCTTTTGACTTGTTTTGACTGAAACATTTTCTATGGTAAAGGATATCTCATAGGATTGGGTTCATTGCTTCACCTCTTTGTATCTTAGTTAGAATACAAATGGATTTAGAGCTCAAGTCAGCGCCTCTGTTTCCCAAAAATGTGCACACATGGCCAAAAGTATGTGGACGCCCCTTCAATTCAAAGAGTTTGTCTATTTCTGCTCTGCTAGAGCTGTCCTAGTCAACTGTAAGGAGCAACAGCGCAGCCTTAATTTGGCATCATTTGGCAGATGGCAGGATGATGGCAGATGGCTGGCTGATTCACAGTGGTTTATTTTTCTGGCATTGAGGTGATTTAAATGGGTTTAGATTATCTTTGTTTGAGTTTTTAATGCTTATTTTAAAAAAAAGGGAGAGATTGAAGGAAGAGAAATTGATGGTCAAGGTTTCAAACTCCGTATCAGTACTTGATAAGACATCATGCCATCTTTAACCTTAACAATAATGTATAACAACTGGAGTAAATCTTACTATTGTCATGTTGTAGGTATGCAGTCAGAACGAATAGTAAATGAAATGGATAATGTATAGACTGAGATCAGAATTGCTTTCTAATCCTTAAAAGATAAGTCGAGCATGTGTAGGAACACAGGCATTTCTTGGTCATTCAAAAACCCTGGATGTGAATAATAATAAATAATAATAATAATAAGTTATATTTATATAGCGCCTTTCACAAACCCAAGGTCGCTTTACAAAGCAAGCCAAAAAAAAAACAAAAAAAAAAACACAAATCCATATTACATTGTCAGATGGAAGGGAAATATTCATTGAAAAGAAAGGTCTTGAGATTG
>JBBPCX010000114.1:40682508-40692508 GCA_037974365.1 Hydrocynus forskahlii | reverse complement strand
CTTTACATTCTTTGCCCACCCAGAGACATAACACACACACCTTGTTCGTGGGGTGATTTATGGTGGGTACACCAGCAGGCGCAGTGCTGACTGAGGCTGCTGCAGTGGGGCTATGAGAAATGTGTTTCAGAGCTAAAAATCAATCTGGAAGTCCCACGTGGATACATGCGGAATCCTCTTAAACACTCCGAGCCCCTAAAGCATTGGTAATTTAGGAGGGACTAAACATAGCGGCTGCTTTTAGTTCAGACCACTCAAATAATTTAATCTGAATGAAATTACTCCCTGAAATGTCATCTATTCATGTGTCTTTAACATTCAGTCAAATCTGAGTTCAGTATGCTGTGTTTGGGATTATCCACTTGCCTGTCCAAGGTCCACAGGTTGGATAGTCCCACGTCTGTTTTTCTTCAGAGAGAACAGTCTTGCTGGTCTCATACTTTGCTGTTTCTTTAAAGGGACTCTCCACATCATGGAAAAACAAACTCTGATGTAATATGTAAACATTTTTTCACATTTCAGAACATTCCATTCACTCCCCTGTTCCTACTGTCAATATAGCTAAACAAAGCAGTATAATTTATTTGTGATGTCACACTTTTTGTGATGTCACAGAAGTCTCTTGACTATCGGTCTATTTTTCCCTGGGGCAGCCAATCAGAACAGAGGATATTTACATATATAAGTTATCAATACACTGTAACAAAACCAGTCTGTTTAAATCTAAGGGATAAAGAGGGTTGGGAATATCAGTCATGTAAAAAGGATATTTTTGCTGTACAAATCCACTGTAGACTTCAAGGAAACAAAAATAAAATGCCAGAAATTTAAATCGATAGTTTATTGATGGTTCAGCTTCTGAGAAGTGTAGTGCTGCCATTCTACCACAAGGGTGTAATGAAGGTCATGTTTTGAGTCCTACCCCTTTTTTCAGCAGGATCATAATCCATACCTCAGCTCTGTTCTTTTCTTCTCAGATTATCCTTCTTTCAGAAATCCACCTACACCTCCCACTCCCGTCCTCCCCCGCCCCTCCTTTCTCTCTTTCTCTGACAGGGTTTACCAACACAGAATAAATCTGTCTTGATGTTCCTCCTCACCGTTCCAACTCTTGTCCAATTGTCTGCCTGTGTACTTGTAATTCAGTGTTTAGCAAGAGCTCTGGTGATTCATGTAGTTCCAAATAGATCCATGCTCTATTTCTCTATTCTCCTCTCTCTCTCTCTCTCTCTCTCTCTCTCTCTCTCTCTCTCTCTGTACTGTAATGAGGTTAGTGTGGGTGGAGAGATGGAGAAGTGGATTAGTGTAGAGGTGATGGCGGGATGGCAGAAGGAAAAAAGGGAGAGAGAGAGATGGTTCTGTGGCCGGATTTGAGGAGGGGCTGCTGTGATGGGCCAGGCTGAATTCCCCCTGCCCCTTAGGTGGAGCTCTAATTGATTTTTCCTTTCTGTGCCATCTGGCTCTGAGTACTCTGTGTGTGTGTGTGTGTGTGTGTGTGTGTGTAGAGAGGAGGAGGGGAAGGAAAGAGGGAGGAAGAAAGGGAGATATGGATGGAGAGATAAAGGGAAGGTGGGAGAGAGAGGGGGATGTGGTTGGAAAGAGAGCGAGATGGAGACTGAACGCCTGAAAGGAATCTTGTGTGTTCGGTCTTGAAGCAGCAGTTGTGAGAGACGCCTGAGAGCAGGGGAAAGAGTTAACTGACCCAGAATCGTGCCTCAGGGCTGAAAGGTCAACACACCAACTGGTCGATGACCTTTAGCTAGAGGTCAGCGTACCTTTGACCAACACTGACACACAGTGAGGCTGACAAATGTGTTTAGGCACGAGAGTGCCGCATGTGGAGGTGATTTCATGAACAGGTAAAGTGGGGGTTAGTGATATAAGGACTGGCCATAGATGGAGAGTGAGAGAGAATGAAGAGTCCATTTCTCATATGTGAACACACCACAGCACACAGTGTGAACAGTGTGAAAATCTTTCCCTGTATTTAACCCATTCACCAAGTAAGGAAGCAGGCAGCCCGGGGAGCAGTGTGTGGGGACAGTACCTTGCTCAACTGTGCCACTAGTAGCTGGTGGCATAGTGGTCAGGGAGTTGGCCCTGTGATGAGGTTTACATTTACGTTTACAGCATTTAGCAGACGTTCTTATCCAGAGCAACATACATCAGTGCTTAAGTCGTCTATATCTGTAAAGCTACACTAAGATCAGCACCTGCTTTAAACAAGATACTGCCAGCTAAGATACACACCTTAACAAACCCTGTAAATACACAAATAAGGAAAAACAGTTGAGGGTAAGGGCCCAAGGTTTTTCTTAAATATATAGAAAAAGATATATAAGAGAGGTTGTGGGTTTGAATTCCAGGACTGCTTGTGTCATCACCCTTGAGCAATGTACCCTCCCCTTACACTGCTCCCTAGGTGCTGTGTTCCTGGCTTCACTTGCTGAACGGGTTAAATGCAGAGAAAGAATTTCACACTGTTCACGCTGTAGTGTCTTCATGTATGGGATTCAAACCCACAACCTTCTAATCGCAGGGGCAACTCACAACCACCAGGCCACCATGATGGATGTGCTTGAAGTGGAAGAAGAGCAGAGTTAAGTGTTTGATCAAATGTATTCTTCATCAAATTCATCAATATCTTTTCTTACATGACCATTTTCCAGTTAAACCGACTGTTTTTGTTAGTGTACCTTTAAGGCTGATGTATGTAAATGAGCTCTTTCTGTTTGATGGCCCTGTTTTGAAGCTTATTCAAAAGACAGCATGGTGCTGAAACACTTTTTAGAAATTCAGCATGAATGGGCAGGGCTAAAATGGGTGAGGCTGAATAAGAAGACATGGAAATATGTGGGTTTGTGACATCACAAAAATGGATTTGAGGGCTGTTTTTGCAGATTAGTTTGCATATTGTGTGGATGGGGCAGTGAATACCCCCCCCACACACACACACACACACACACACACACAGACACGCAAACACCCTAAAGCATCTATGCATAAGTCTTAGTTTTCAAAAATTCTCACAATAGCAGTTTTCAGTGGTACATACACTAAGTACTGGTGTGTGTTAGTGATGGAACCTCCCTCTGCCAACACTGTGTGTGTGTGCGTGCGCAGATGCATGCCCGTGTCTTTCTGTCGAAAGAACAATGATGTAAGATGTATACTGTACGAATACTGTGTCCAGTGTTTTCACTGTTAAGGAAGCAACTGTCTACTTCATGCTGTGTATGTTTGTGTGTGTGTGTGTGTGTGTGTGTGTGTGTCTGTGTCTGTGTCTGTGTCTGTGTGTCTGTGTATTTGTCAGTGTGAGACATCATATTAGACAGCACTGAAGACTGTCTGGAAGGGAGAGGTGTCCTGAAACCTAAAACTGACTTACGATTTGATTGAATTAGACTCCTAGAAGAGATGGGGAGAGCAAATGAAAGAGCAGAGAGACTGGAGGAAAAAAGTGATAGAGAGATGGAAAGAAAGCAAAGAACGTAGCAAAAGGGAAGAAAGGGTAGGGAGAGAGAACGGGAAGATGGGGTAGAGAGAGAAAGGGAAGAAGGAGTAGAGAGAAAGGGAAGAAGGGGTAGAGAGAAAAAGGGAAGAAGGGGCAGAGAGAGAAAGGGAGACGGGACAGAGAGAAAAGGAAGAAGGGGTAGAGAGAGAAAGGGAAGAAGGAGTAGAGAGAGAAAGGGAAGAAAGGGTAGAGAGAGAAAGGGACACGGGGCAGGGAGAGAAAGGAAAGAAGGAGTAGAGAGAGAAAGGGAAGAAGGGGTAGAGAGAGAGAAAGGGAAGAAGGGGTAGAGAGAGAGAAAGGGAAGAAGGGGTAGAGAGTGAAAGGGAAGAAGGGGTAGAGAGAGAGAAAGGGAAGAAGGGGTAGAGAGAGAGAAAGGGAAGAAGGTGTAGAGAGAGAAAGGGAAGAAGGGGTAGAGAGAGAAAGGGAAGAAGGGGTAGAGAGAGAAAGGGAAGAAAGGGTAGAAAGAGAGAGAAAGGGAAGAAGGGGTAGAGAGAGAAAGGGAAGAAGGGGTAGAGAGAGAAAGGGAAGAAGGGGTAGAGAGAGAAAGGGAAGAAGGTGTAGAGAGAGAAAGGGAAGAAGGTGTAGAGAGAGGTGTAAATGGGGTCTCAGATTTATGTTCAGCATGACTTGTCTGAAGAGCAAGTTTTCCAAAAATGATGATTTGACCATTTTCTTTTCCAGCTATTGTTAAAATGCATGAACATGCACAATGTTTGTGGGTGCAGTTTTTCCTCTTTGTTCTGGCATATTGAACAGAAGAGTCCATACATCCTATAGTCTTGTTGGGATAAAATAAGTTTTTTTATTTTTAAATTTTTTTCTACCTAATTTGAGTCATCTCCTGTTCCACCCTCTGGCGAGATCTCCTTCAATCACATGATGCCTCCAGTGCTGGGACGGTGAAGATTAGCACGCGCTTCCTCCGAATCCCATGAAGTTGTTCTACGGTTGTGATTTAGTAATAATTTCAGATTGTTCCTGCTCTTCAAATAGGACGACACTTTCATGAACCTGAGTACCGCAAATTAAACCAAAGTATTAATGCAACACTGTTTCATGTGAACAAAACCTTTGCATGTGATTCACTGGAAACCAACAGTGAACATGAAACGGTCATAAAGGTTGAAAAGTGGGCAAATATGTTTGTGTTTACACAGTTTTGATTCATAGCATTTCAGTAGTGTGCAAAAGACTAACGATTGCGTTGTATGGATGCTGTAAGGTTTGTCAGTGCTGTGTGAGGGAGAGGAGTTTGCATCTGAAAGCAGCCCTTCTTTTTAGTCACTTTAAGTGATGGGAGGAGAGAAAAGTCATATCTGTTGCTCAGGTAAATGAGACTGATACATATGTGCAGGGTGTGTGTGTGTTCTCTCTAAATTTCCCAGGGGATGTTCTAATTTGAGTCTGTTTCCTCTTTTGGCCTCAGTATCAGTTTTACCAGCTTTTCTTCATCAAGGAGCCACCTACACACACACGCACAACACACACACAAAGTACAGCTGTGTGTTTTATGTGTCGCACTTGATATTAAGAGACAAATATGAAGACAATATTAGTCATAGCTACATTTTTCAAAAATGGGCTTGTGGCCTGATGGCACACAGGACATCATGTTCAGCAACAACTCAAATATCTGCTTTAACACACACACACACACACACACACACACACACACACACACACACACAGACAGTCACAAACACACTAATGTCTCCCAGGAGAGATCTATCTCTTTATCTGGCACACACACACACAGCACATCAGCAATCATTTAGCCGTGCAGTATGAGAGAGAAGAAGCTGGTGTGGCATCATTTTCAGACTTTTCATCAGATTATAGATCTGTGCTCCAGTGCATTACTAATTCATGCTCTCTGGTCCAGAAGCCGGCCTGAAACCCAACCCTGATCAATGCTAATAACCTCGGGGAGTTCTCAAGGTCAGGCTACATCTTGCTCTCTTCCACATCTCTGTTATTCCTTGTTTTCTTTCGAACGTTTTTCCTGACTGTTTTCTCCATCCTGCACTCTGAAGGCCGCCCTCCTCCTCCTCCTCCTCCTTAGAGGGGAGACCTCCTCTTCGGGAGAAGGGATGAGACAAAAAATAAAAATCTGACCTTTTTTTAACAAAGGTCATGTGTGGGCACCCCTGGTCAAATTACATACTATGTAGATTTTTTTTTTTTTTTTACTGAAGCAAACACAACCCCCACAGCAGAGAAGAGGACTTAAGTTTGACTGACTCTCAACTCGAATAAAGACTTACAAAAAAATTCAGCCTGTGAAAAGTAAGCCCAAAACAATCAAATTGCAGCCGCCCACAATGCAGAAAAAATAAAACCTTTTAAGATAAAATAAGCCTTTATTAGTCCCACAAGTGGGAAATTTTATTTCTGACCAAGCACGGTTTGTTTCCAATGTTATGTGAATGACTTTGATTCCAGAAGTTTTGGAAAGTTTAGTAAGTTTACAGACCACATTCCTATAAAGCCTACTAAAAGCTGTTTATCTTTTATACCAGTCAGATAGCACAACTGTAGTCCAAACTAAAGAGTCAAGTCGTTTCAAGTCATTTTGCCTTTTTCACATACTTAGATTCAAACCCCATAAACTCATGACTGGACTCAAACTTATACCTCAGAAGCTCATGAATTGGACTCAAATCTCATATACTCATGACTCGACTACAGAATCTCCTGACTCGACTCAGACTCGAACCCAGTAGACTCGACTCAGACCACAGACACTCTAGACTAGACTCAGACTTCAGACTCACGACTCGACTCATATGTTGGATTATAATCAGTTTACAGTTCCTAATGACAGTTCTCAACCTGCCTAGCCAGTCCTGAAACTTTACGAACTTTACAAACACACCAGTTTTAAGACCACAAAATATAAGGTCCACCAAATATAAGGTCAATGTAAGTAAACATTTGCAGATTTTGTAAACAGTGTGCTGCAGAGCTCAGATTTATTTATTTTCTGTACAAAAATGACCAAAATATATTATATATGAACCTATGACCAGAGGTTACAGTCCTCTACTATCTATCTTCAAACTGGAAGCTTTACAGGATAGCAGAAAAGCATTATTAACGTTTAATGTCAGGAGGAGATTTAGTCCAAACTGTTTTTTACATTACCTAAAAATGTATTTCTCCTGTAAACCTCCCCTTTTAAAGATGGGAAGTTCTGTCCAAAAACGTCATTAGTAATTAACTATTAAAAGTTCTGATCTGTGAAAACGATTCCAGCCCAAATAAGTTCAGTTCTTGATGTATTTTATTGTGAGATGGGGAGTCATAAAAAACAAACAAACAAAAAAAAAAACTATCTATAAAAAAAATAATAGAACCATAGATTAAAACAGGGACATATAAAACAAAATGTGGCCTTGACGTAGACGAACAATGAAACACATTGGCACAAAATAAAACAGTCGACATTAACATTTTGGCTTCGTAAAAAGGGCAGCACAGTTTCATGGTTAAGGACAATCCTTCAGTACAACAGCAAAGACTCATGCGTTTATAGCATACGATTGGTTTATCAATGTTCAGTAGCCTCGAAGTCTAGTTGGGGGAAGAGACAGTAACATGAAAATGGGCAACGTGAGAAGATAAAGGTCCAATACGTCATTGAGTGGTCTATTTTTTTTTTTTTTTTTTCTTAAACTTTTTCAAATAATTGAAAATCGGAAAATAATACTCTTTCTGCTTTAAAACACTTTGAAACGCTAGAGTTCCTTCCCCAGCTTTGTATTCATTTATCTTCGAAATTATTCTTCATACTAAAATATATTATTGTATTAATACAAACTACAATATTGTACACTACATTGTGTAATAAATAACCATAAAGAAAACAAACAAAAAAAATACAAAAATAAGACACATAAATATAAAAGGACTCTAAAACTAGACAAAAGTTATACTGGTGAAGGAAGGGGGGGTGGGGAATAATACTGCCATGACTGCAAACAAACAGTACACAAAGAAACGTTCACCGAAAAACAGACAAACAAACAAACAATGAAAAACCAACAGAAAAGACAAAATTAATACTGACTGTTATAAAAGTAGAAAAACTCCTACAGGTGAAGGTATTCTTCGATTTCATATTTGTTTATGTTTGTTACCTGAAGAAAAAAGTGGACGTGCAGCTAATTGGATAAAGAAGTGCACCAAACGAAAAGGGGTGGGGGAGATAAACACTTCAAGGCTGGAAAGAAACTGAACTTTTTTCCTCTTTGTTCTTTGATTGCTTGTCCTGAACTGGTGACAGAGTGGATGCGCGTGTTTAGAGGCAGTCTTGTCCTTCGGTTAGGACTAGTGGTTCAGGGGTTTAGACTTGCTACCACGTTAAAGACGTTAAAGACAGCGCCAGCCCACAGGTCAACATGCGGCCCAGTAACAGTGTCTGAGAACGGCGAGAGCACTGTCCAATGGCACTTCAACATGCATGCTTTTGCATATAAGGGAGGGCGGGAGGTCACAGACTGAAGGGTGAACTTTTTTTGACATTTGTGAAATCCTTGTACCCCAATACTCAGCGATATCTGTTCTCTGAAATGTTCTATTTGACCACCCAGTCAAACCCGTGTAAATCTTTTTTTTTCTCTATTTTTTTCTTACATTTAAGGTTCACAGACCACTTCTAAAAGAAAACATTAGACAGGTAAATGTAGAGCTAGCACAGGCCAGCATGGCATAGGGGTCTGCTATAGAGTGCTAATACTGAAAGGTAGACATTTAAACAACGCAAGGCCCACAGAGGTGATCCATCGGTAAACTGGGAGTATGGTAGTGCACAGAATTTTTTTTTCTCCTTCAAATGCAATAAAATACTGAGTTTTGTTCATTGGCAATAAAAACGTATAGAAATCTCTCTCTCTCCCAACTGTACAGCTTCTTAAGGTTTTAAACAAGAGTGACAAAAAAATTAGTAACACTGATAAAAAGAAATTGACCCAAGGTGTTTTAGTAATAAAACATTATTAGCTAAAACGTGTCTGGCTTTCAGTCTGTATATGCGTCAATTTTTTTTTGTTTGTTTGTTAAACTTTGTATTTATACAAACCATATTCATAAACACTGAAAATCATCCTTATGTGGAAAAGCAACTAGTTTTTGTTGTTGTTTTTTTTTTTTCATTATCAGGCACACCAGGGGGTTTTATACACAGTAGTGGGCTAAAATGCAGCGTCAGCGCTCCAGCGCTCCTCCTCCTCCTCCTCCTCCTCCTCTTCCCCTCTTCATTACTGCGCAGTCAATACTCTGGAAGAGACAGAAATCTGCAGTCTTTGTTCCTTCAAATTAGTAACACTTGTAAAACGATGTAGCAAAGGATAAGGGCGACAAAAGCCCAGCTGTTTTTTCTTTCTCCTTCATTCCGCGTCTCCGTTTTCACTGGGTGCGTTTCCTTCATTTGCACCGTTTTCCTCCATGAGTTCTCCTTTCTCCTCCACTTCATCCCTCTCTCCTGCATCCTCTACTTGTTCCTGCGCCTCGTTCTCCAGCATGTCCATCGGCTCTGCGTTTTCCATTTGTTCTTCCTCTCTTTCGTTCTCCTCCTCCTCCTGCATCACCACCACCTTCAACATCTCTCCACCTCCTTCCTCTCTTTCTCCTTCTTCTAGTGTTTCCACCATCTCCTCTTGTCCTCTGTTTTCTCTGACCGTTTCCTCGCTTCCTCTCTCAGTCTCCTCCATCCTGTCTTCCTCCTCCTCCTCCTCCTCCTCCACTCCTCCTTCCTCTCCGATCCTGACCACCTGGATCTCGTCCTCATCCACCATGCTGCCGGAGCCCATCTCCTCCTCCTCTTCCTCACTCTCCTCGTCCTCTCTGGCGCTGCTCCCTCGCTCGTCTGAGTCCAGTTGTGATGGTGGCGACGGTGCGGTGCTCTCAGCCCGGGGCTGTTCTTCACTCTGGTTCTCCTCCTCCTCGGTGCTCGGCGCCAGGCCCTGCCCATGGGCCTCCTTCTTGCAGTAGGAGTAGCGGTGGTTCATGTGCTGCGAGTAGGAGCCCGAGTGAGAGAAGCGCTTCCCGCACTTGTCGCACTGGTACGGCTTTTCTCCTGAGTGCAGACGCAAGTGTTCGATCAGGTGGTGTTTGTGTTTGAAAGCTTTGCTGCAGATGCTGCATTCATGAGGCCGTTTACCTGTGAGACAGATGGACAATAACAGAAAGCGTTATTTCACTTTGATGGGTTTGCTTGTTTTTATACACTTTTTTAGGACAAAAATGTCAGGAATGTAATGAATTTCTTTATATTTTGCTTTGAGTCACCTTGTTGGTGCAAAAATACTACTTTATGTCTCTCAAACTGTCTTATCTTTGTCATATTGAGTAATTCAAGAAATTGAGTAATTCAAGTCATGTTAAATTCAAGAAATTGGAACAAATGTTCTACTGCGACAGGCTGCAAAGTGTCTAAAGATACAAGGAGCCTAGATAAAGGAGTTCCAACCACTCAGCATTCAGCAC
>JBBPCX010000114.1:40665371-40682009 GCA_037974365.1 Hydrocynus forskahlii | reverse complement strand
ATCTGGAATCATCTGCTCCTGGTTCTTCACTGGTTCAGGACTTCAGTTATATGCTCTTTGTTCTGCTTGAATGATTCGTACGTTGGTCACTGTGTTTCTTAACAAACAAAAACATTCCTCTGAAACTGGTCAGGTTCAGGGACTGGACTGGAAATGAGAGTCTTTGGGAGTTCTTCAGGAAGCCTGGAGACCTGTTCCTCAGAACTACACTGTAAATACCAGAAAGTCTGGATCATTAGAAGCAAAATATAAAGAAATGAGGGGGGCTCAAGACTTTTGCACAGTACGGTGTATACAAAACTGAAAGGGTAAAGACATTTCTTTTCATACAGACATTGTCCCTACACTAGAATGAACAGCATTTTACTTATTTTGAAATTCCCACAGGTATTCCCACAGTTCTCTAATAGTACTCTAATACTCATTCTCAAAGTCAGCGTCAAAATCAGAACACATGTTTTGTAAACCACAGTTTTAAGTATTTTCATTACTGCAATTCAGGTTGTATCCAGTAGAGGGTAATAACATTTTATCAACAGTTTCTGTTCAGAGTCCGTGTTTTTATGAAGGCACGTCTGTAGCCTCTGGTTCAAATATTAGCTTTGTGAGACACTTAGATGGTAAAGGTATAACATAAAAGAATTAGAATTATTAATGACAGTAGTAATCAGTGCTCTCCTCATCATCCTCTTGCAAAACTCACAAAGCTCTGTGGTCTAGGTCTCCAGCCTATACTACCCAGTTGGGTATCACAATACTTATATTACTTGAGATGGTTCATCAGACCCATTGTGCCATATATATATACGTTTGTATCATCATACAACCAAAAGTCCTTCAGTGTGGTGCAGTTTGTTGACAAATGAGGGGAGGCGATGAGGATGCCTAAACGAAACCAGCTATGACTTATTTATTGTATTATTTTTTTGTACCATATAGTACCAGTCATAGTCCTTTTTAAAGGCCATTGCTGATGAAGTGTGCTATAGTTTAGACTACAGTTAATGCAAGTTAATGAAGCAACAATTTGTTCCATGTTGGTTTGGACACATCCTGACACTGTATATCACATGGAAACAAACGTGTGTGTCTGTGTGTGAGCGCGGTACATTTCTTTTCCCCTTTAGCTCTATTGAGTAATTATCACAGGATTACCACCCCCATTACATCCTCTGAAAGTTACAGAGATGAGTGTTTATGTGTAGAGAAATATGAGCTTTACAGAGCTCGTTACACAAGCAGTTTAAAAGCCACCGTACACAGCCTGAGCTTATGAAGCTCCTCAGTGACAAATACCTCTGTATTAATCTCCACAGCGCTCCGTAAGCCTGCCTTTCCCAACCCGCGCGCACACACAGCTTCAAAGGATTAAGCGCTACATGTCATTATGTATCCATGGATAATAAAACCAAACAATGAATCAAAATAAGCAACAGAGGGTGAGACGGCCCTGCTGCATCGTGGGCTGAAGGTAAGAGTTTTATAAACTGTGGCTTTGGGAGGGAAGGGTAAGAAAGTACAAGATCACGGTTCAGGGCACAGTGATGTCATTTGGATGTAGAAAGAGAGGGAGAGGGAGAGAAAGAAGGAGAGAGAGAGAGGTGAACAGCTCTTTGGCTTGGATAAGATCTTATGGATTCCAGAGAGAGAGAGAGAAAATTACTAACAGAGTTCTGATGTAACAGCCTGGGTTCCATGTTAAAAGGTAATGCTTTTGGCCAGCAATTGACAGGGGAAAAATAACTCACCGCGCCCTGCAGCACATGTAACAGTGTTTGGAACTGTGAATTTCAACCTATTAAATGTGCAATAGGTAATAATAACGTTGCAGTTTAACTTGCTGGAGTTAAACTCTGTCATAATTTCCCCTTCGAATCCATTTTGTCTCATAATTCTGGGGAGGCCCAGCAGCTAGGTGGGGAGGACCAAGGTGAGATGCATGGAGGGTGAGATGTATGCGTGTACATGTGTGTATGCATGCATATAAAGCATACCTGTGTGTTCATATTTATGTCGAAGCAGCGAGCTGCTCTTCTGGAAGATTTTGTCACACAGGTCGCAGGCGTACAGGCCGTTTTCAGTCTTTTTCATCTTCTTCCTCACCGGACCGGAGTCTGAGTCGGTCTGATCTTCCAAAACCGAAGCCGCCTCCAAGCTGCTCTCCTGCTTCTCTTCCTACACACAAACACACGAAGACTGACATTCGTCACTTAAGCCTCTTTCAGAAAGCCAGAATATTACTGGGAAATACGAGGTTATAACCAGCAAACATTTCCGTCACAATTTAGTTTAACAGTTCATTTTTCCATTACAGTTGGTGAAAAAAGTGTGTTTTGCGTTTTATGTTAGAGTGTAGGGGCTAAAATCTCCCCTCTGGTTGCGTGACAATATGACCGACGAATCTAAACATCTGTGAAATGTGTTTGTTTTTACAGTGAGATTTCAGTTTTTATGGGCGAACAATGATGAGTTGATGCGGTATGTGATAGTTCACTCTGCAGTCCTTACAGTCCAGATTTAGACGCTAAACTGCACTTTTTCCATTTGAAATTTTATGATGTCACAAAAGCCAACACATTTACAGCTCGTTTACGGATCATCCTTAAAGACACAGTGGCCCCTCCACAGGACAACTAATGTATAAAGTAAGAGATCAAGCAATTTCCTCCTGGATCAGTTTTCTGATTCTGATTCTCCAAGCTGCACACTTGAACAGAAATCTCTTGCACTTGGTACCACCCACATTACTACAACACCCTAATTATAGCCAACCCTGCTAAAAATGAAAATATTCTGTATGTCTGTTCATATTTTTGCAGTAGTGTAATTGTGGAGGATAATGACTATCACTAGCATGTTTTCACCATGTTCTCACCTTGATGCCGTTGACCTGCAGGATGGTCTTCTGATGTGTGTCGCCCCCTGCTGGGCTGGAGGCTGTAGTGGTGTAGGTGTAGGCCAACTGTGGGATCAGGATGGTCTGTTTAGTGGCGGTGAGGGTGCGCAGACACTGCCCAGGGCCCTGCTCGGCGATAGCCACCAGTGTGGGCAGTGGAGTGGTCACAATGTTTATGGGATTGGCACTTGTTTGGCTGGCATAGGCGGCAGCGCTGGCGCTTGCATTGCTGAGCGCTTCCTTCTTTGTGCAAGTCAAGTTCAGAGGCTCATCCTGAGCCAAGTAAACAGTGTTAGCATGAGCGGCACCCGCATTCGCTGCGGCTGCGGATTTGGGGAGGGACAAATCAAGGGGTCCCTCGCCCTCCTCGGCGGTTCGGGCTGGGACAGGCCCGTCTGCGGACAGGTTTAGTGGTAAAGGGGAAGCTGGGCCGCTTTCTGTCCCATTGATCCCAGCTGTAGCACCCTCAGCTGGGCTATGAAGCTCCTTCTCCTGCTCCTTCGGGTTCGTTTCCTTGTCGTGCTCCGTGGCAGACTTGAGGATTTCCTCCGGTGTCCTGTCAGCCTCTTCACCAGCATTCTGTTCATCCAGTGGCGCAGGAGAGGAAGATTCCACAGCAATCTGCCCAGACTGCATCTTCTCAAACCACTTCCTGACCACCTCGGTAGGGAGGCTGACGGACTCTGAGATCTTGGCCAGCTCCTCCTTGGTGGGCTCAGCGTTTAAGGCAAAGTAAGCCTTAAGCAGTGACTGGAGGTTCTTCAGTGGGGGCTGTCCAGGACACAGTCCAATATCAGCTTGTGCCATCTCCTCTGGGTGCTTCCCATTGATCTGTTGTCCTTCTTTACCACAGTGTTTGGATGCTGCATCGTTGCCCTTCGCTTGCTGCTTCTCCTTACCCACAGTGATGGTGGTTTTGTCCCTGCTTGTCTTGCTTTTCACCGTCAGGTCCTCAGGCAGTCTCTCTGCCTTGCAGGCATCAGTGTTCTTCTCTAAAGGCTCTTTCTTCAAGTTCTGCAAGGCTGCCTGGGCCTGTGATGGATCCAGACTGTAGTTGATAATAATTTTGGCCGTTCCATCCTGGTCCACGATTGGAAGACTAATGGCTTGGATGACTTGCTGCGGAGCCTGGGCTATAGCCACTCTTCCTGGGCCTGCAGGCTGGCCTTTGGTCTGGGAGTTCTCCAGCACCTGCCTGATTACATTCCCATCCACTGCCACCTTCAGCATGTTCTGCAGGTCTCCCAGGTTGATGCTGATTGGTGAGACCAGACCCACAGTGGGCAGTACCACAGCCTGCACCGCGCCCTGCAATGGGGCTGCCGCTCCGCCCTGGAAAACCCCGTTCACTCCTCCAGCAGCTGGGGCTACCACCACAGGCTTGTACTCATAGTCCAGCGGCTCAGACTTGATCTGTGTGAGGGGGAGTTGCTCCTGTAGAGGCTTACTGTGGTCCAATTTGTCTCTGAGTTGGGTGCGGGCAGTTGCAGGGGAGGAGGGCAGGGATGGGGAAGGGCACTGAGGGGTTTTGGCGCCACCTGTGGCCGGGGTTGGTCGCGGTCGTCCGTTGACGGAAATGAGGCCGATGCATTTCTTGCTGCTGATGTGAGAGCTGTAGGAGCCGGAGTGTGAAAAACGCTTCTTACAGTTAGAACACTCGTATGGCTTCTCTCCTGTAGGATGAATACAGACAAATTCTGTTATACAGAGATGATAAAAAATCTGAAGTGTCTGTATAGCAACTAAATCTGTTATGTTTCCTTTTTGTAATAAGAGATCTGATCTTTTACCTCAAGTATAATCAGCAAAGAACTGCATTTAATCACATTGCAGCAATTCTGATGACACACTTTATATATTAAGCATCTGCTGATAGTACCTAAACTTGGAAAAACACTAAGTTTCAAGTTTCGCCCCTCAATTTGTAGGCAATCCCTGAAAGTTCATTAAAAGAGAAACTTTCTGCCAAGCTTTGAAAACTGTTTTATACTCATGAAGTAATGATCTGCTCATTAGGGAAATGAAATAGAAGGCTGAAATGATCTTCAGAATGAATATATCCAATAAATTAAAAATAAAGTAAATAAAGGAGACTTTCCAAAGTAGACCAGATGAACCTGATTGCTGTTATATTCAGAAATGAAAGACCATACAATCAGGCTTCGCGAGAGCCAATACAAACACAATCATGTTTCCCACTTCAGAATTAGCCAGTAACTACATCTGCGGGACTGTGATAGAGCATACAGATACTGAATTACCTTATTAACTCAAACAAAGTACACACACCGACACACACACACACACACACACACACACTGCACTCACCACTGTGGATGCGTAGATGTTCTTTCAGGTGGTGTTTGTATTTGAAGGCTTTGCCACATTCAGTGCACTTAAACTTACGGTTTCCTCCACCCCCCGTTTGGGTTACATGCCGCTAGACAAGAGAATGAAAAAGAGGGTGAAAAAAATAAGACAGAAAAAGTTACACTATTGTCCATAGTTAAACCATAAACATACACCAACTACACAGAAATTTTCAAAATGCTTAATAATTCACAAACTATTTTGATAAATTAGTAAAGTGTAAAGTTCTCCTGTTTATAGTTAAGCATTTATATGCTCAACTTCACTGCACACAAATACACACACACACACACACACACACACACACACACACACACACACACAAAAAGGAAATCCCCTTAAGTCATTAAAGCTTAGGATATCTGAAAACTGAATTACTTTCTGCCTTTTCAAGTTAAAATAAATCACTTATATATTCTTAGAGAACTAATTAAAAAAGTAATTAGGAGGTAATGCATTTGCAAAAAGCACTAAAAGCACTCTTTCACTCAAAACATACCAAGGGTGGTCAATATGAGAAAAATTATCATGATACACTTTCATGATATTTTACTACGGTTAGATAAGTTTGTATGAAAAAAGTGTCACATTTTAAGAATAAAGTGTTTTAAGAATACTAAAAACTCAACTGTGTACAATGACTTTCATTCACTTAATCCAAAACAGGACCAATTATACTCCCTTTATAACAAAATGAATAATAACTGCAGTGTTTAAGGATTGATAATATCCACAATATGCTCGGAAAGTCATATTATGACATAATGTGACATTTAATGAAAAACAAAAGAAAAACAAAAACATGTTGCCCCTTAATTAATACAGTTCACAATAGATGTTGAGTAATCTGTCATAAAATGAATGAGGTGCAGTTTAAGGTGCAGGTTAGGAACTGGTGTGAGGTACCTGGTCTCTGTCTGCTTTGTGTGCGGTCATGTGTCGGTCGAGCTGCGTGCGGTAGGCGAAGGTGTAGCTGCAGAGCGAGCAGCTGAAGTTATCCTCACTCTTCTCGTGCCTGTACTTTATGTGCTCCTTCAGAGACGTATAGCGCTTGTAGCCGCGAGAGCAGTACGGACAGGTGAGAAGCTGGGAGAACGCATCGGGCGTGCCTGAGAGAGAGAGAGAGAGAGAGAGAGAGGGAGAGAGGGAGAGAGAGAACAAGGTAAGAACAGAGGGATAAGTACAAGGACAAAGATATGAGTACAAGGACAAAGCCTTGTGTGTGTTTATAACTCTAAAATCTCTCTCTCTCACTCTCTCTCACACACACAAACACACAAAGAATAACACAAATTGGATCTCTTTCATGAGGTGCTTCTGAGATCCAGAGAAAAAAGATGAAAAGAAACACCTGAACACAGAGAGCTAGTGAAAGGAGAGATAAGACTGTTACATATATATATATATATATATATAGTTCTGAATTCTGAATAACCCTGAATAACCCTGAGAAGTCTTCTTTGCCACTGGAAATGAGAGAATGGATTGTTAAGAAAGAGGGTGTACGATTGCGTAAGTGTGTGTTTGGTGTCTGTGTATGTGATGTGCTAGTTTTGATGAGACTTGCTTTGTAGATTGTGAGGTAAAGTAGGGAAGTATGGGGAGTATGACTGTATTGCGGTGAGATCGACAGCTCAACAGCTTCTCTTCTCCTTCCACACATCTTCAGCACAAAGACAAGAAAAGAAATGAGCGGCAAAAAGACGAACGGCAGCTCGATAATCAAAAACAACAACACCTGCAAAGAGGTGAATAATTACAAGGTTGAACAATGAGCCGCAGAAGAAAGAGGCCTTTCAGTCTGGCAAAAATGAGCCTCTGAAAGTGTGGAAATGAGCGACAGACTGAGGAAAACTGTGACAGACCTTCATTCGTTAATAAATAAACACAGTTGTAGCTCGAGAACAATGTAATTTGTACAAAGACACAGGAAGAGCAGCATCTTCCATATTCGTGATAGATATATATGATAGATATTCACCACAGTCTTCATGTACCTAATGCTATAAAACAGGTTCTAAAATCTGATTGGCTGAGCCATGTGTATGTTTTGCATTAATACATAAGTTCTAAAATGTCATTGTACCGTTCACAGATTAATCTTTGGCTGTCATATTGCTTGGCAACCATAGTCCACTGTTAAACTACTTGGTGGAAGAACTATTTATTTTAATTTTATTCATGAGTGGTCAATACTGAAATATGGATAAGCTCACTGAGAAACTGCTGCTATCTGTGTTTATGCAACATTAATGCATTCTAACATAGCTGCCATTTCCAAATGGATGATGCTAGACTGGATCAGTGGGAGCAGTTCTTCACATCACCAACACACATTTATAGCAATTGCTGCTCCTTATTTTCCATACAAGAGCTCATGACACTTTTTTGCTCCTTATTTCTCCAAAAAACTAATAATAATATAACTGCTGATTTTTTAACAGCTTTTAATGTGATGTCTGTATTTTTGTACCAAGATCTGGAGAGTAGGATCAGTAAGAGTATCGGTATAGACAACCTGTAAAATATCAGTAAAGCTGTATCAGTATCGGTACAATCCTAATGATACCCGTCCCTACTAACAACATTCTTTAAAAGGATCAATGGAAAATGTAACCATCACAACATCTTCTCGTTCGCCTTCTCTCGTTCGTTTTCTGGTTTAAAGAGGAGGAAACGCCCTGCTGACGTATCTCGAACTTTTGGAAAAACTACAAGCACTTTAAGGTGGACACATGAGTGCAGCAAGAAGATAATGCCTCTGCTACAAAGTATAATATCATATATTTTATATTCTCTACATGAATTAATTTCTTTATCACAGTGGAAAGGGTTCTCAGTGGTTGTTTGATGTATTTGTGTAACGCATGCTGGATTTCGTCGATGGAGAGTTTTTGATGCACAAAAACACAAAAGGATACATAATTTTAAATACTGTCCCCCTGATGATACTGAAGGATACAATACTGCACTGCAGTTATTATATAACATGACAAGTAACATATTAAATGCTAGTTTTAGACCTGAAACCCTTTTGACTGTTAAAAAAATATGGTCACACACCATAGCACACAGTGTGAAATTCTTTATCTGCTTTTAACCCATTCACCAAGTGAAGCAGTGGGCGAGGGGCGCCCGGGCAGCAGTGTGCGGGGAACAGTATCTTGCTCAAGGGTACCTCAGTGGTGCCACTAGCATTCCAGGGATTTGAACCCATGACCCTCGGATTTTTAGGGCAAACTCCCTAACCACTAGGCCTCCAGCTGCCACTTCACTTGGTGAATGGGTTAAATGAACAGAAAGAATTTCATTTTTCACACTGTGTGCTGTGGTGTGCTCACACGTGACTATAAGGGGCCACTTTACTTTACTTTCCTTTCCTTTCCTTTCCTTTCCTTGTAGCTTATTGCTTTAATGCCAGTTTCACTAGAATTCCACTGTATTCTGTAACTGTATGAGTGTTGCACACTGCTGAAAGACATATCAGAATCAGAATCAGAAATCTTTACCGTTCCCGGAGGAAACTGCTTATGTTTCGAAAGCGAACTGACACACAGAGACTCAGAGATAAGGACACTATAAAATATAAGTCTAAATAAATTCAAAATAAATAAAAAATAAATAAAATCAATAAAAACTCTATACAAAAAATACTATACACAAAACACACTATGCTATACACACAAATGCTGAGGTATTAATATTATAGATAAATGACTTAAAGTTATGTGAATTACTAAGAACACCAATAGTGGTTAGGAGTGTGTTATATCTCTGTAGAACTGGACAGTAATTATATTCATTGCAGTGGAAGGTCCTGAAAGCGCACCTGCCCAACCTTTCCACCTGCCCCACTTTTACGCAGGTAACATATTACCTGTTAACAGGTAATGTATTAAACTTCTCCCCTGCTCAGGTGAAACGCTCCCACACACACGTGAACGTGAGAAAGTCTCTCAGGTATGAGAGATTTGTTCAGGTGCTGCGTTTTCTCAGCCTCCGTCCAAACAGGTGAGTGGAGGTGGACAATCCAGAGTCACAAAGGTGAGCTTTGTTAGGTTTAGGTTTCACCATGACCATGGATTTGAAACATCTGTGCATTCATCTGTCTTGACTTCCATAAGGAATCAATATTTAGAGGCTCACTTTACATCATAACGAACTGCCACTTCTGATGTAAAGAATAGGATTCCTTACACAGTGCATGCTAGGCTGATGGTCACTGCTAAATATGAAGACAAAACATATTTCACATAAAATGTGTAAAATGCAGATAACAGAATACAAAACCTTCCGATGAGAGAGAAACAAAAACCACTAAGAATTTATACATTACATATTTATATATTAAAACCTTTAGATGTTTTTAAATATAACATAAGAAATTTGACATTTCACACATTACTTATTTCAGTCAGTAAAGCACTATTTCAATCTAAATAGTATGTAAACAGTACACTATTTTATCTTAACTACTTTCTTTTTTGACCATATTAAATTGCACTTATCATCACTTATCTGACTCTTCAGCTCTTTAAACCTGGTGTCAGTCACAAAACTTGAATGTTGGTCCACTGTCTGTGTGATTTCTGTATTAAGTGTATGTGTGTTAAGTGTGTGTGCGTGTGTTATGTACCGTTCTCGTCGTGGCCGCTGGTCTCTGGTGTGCCCTGGCGTGGTTCGTCCTCTGGTGCTTCTGGAAAAATCACTGCTGTGTCGCCCTGCTGAAGGATCTCCTCCACCAGAGCATCCCTACTCCTCTCATCCTCTTCTGACACACACTCTTCTTTCACTGCAACACACACACATCTACATATTAGAAAGGCTTTCAATTACATCACGCAGGCTTGGTTACTCTCCATTAAAAAGAAGCCAAGTAATGGGTTCATGCAGGGTTTAGATTATAATACATCAATTCGGGACATGTAGGTTAGATCTGCTTTCAGGTAGAATTGCCTAAAATTACTCCAGGACCTGGAATACATAAAATACTTCATGTTTTGATCTCTGAAAGCCGGGGTAATGAGGTTTTGATGTTCAGCGAAGGTGCTTTGGACTCATCTGAGGATCTCTCCACTGTAAGGCTTTGGTATATTAATTCCAGCCCTAATCTCGCACACCTGATGCAGCTAATCAAGGTCTTCAAGAGCATCTGAATATCAGAGCCAGGTGTGTTCCATTAGGGTGGGAACTGAACTCAGCAGGGCCATAAATCTCTAGGAATATGAAATGGGAACTCGGCTGCGTCCGTCGAGGGCGGCGCGGTCTACAGCTATCGGTCCTGACCACCCACCTGATTTTACTAATTAGGTTTATGTCCTTGTTGGCGAGGCAACATCATTAGTGGAGTGAGGTGGTGTTGTGCACAGTTGGAAGTAGGGCTGCACGATATGGACCAAATATTAGAACTGCAGTCATACTGCTGCAAACTGTAACACGCCTTGCAGTATTTTACAAAAATACACTGGTGACGATCATTTCCTTTTGATGTATTATACAAATACACTGTGTATGTAAATCTAACCATGTAACCCAGTTTATATCTGGTGTTTCACACCACTTCCTGTGACATTTTAACCGTATGTATCTATATTGGGAATCAAATGTGTCTCGAGTTAACTGTATTGAAATTCAATACATAGAATAGAATCTGCCCATTACGACAATCAACTCTCCAAGTCACTCATATTTTCCTCTTTTCTATCCGAAAGATTGTTGGCACAATTGTGCATCATGGCACATTTACGTGCAGTTGATGTTCAAAAAAGACGTCACAGTGGTTTAATGCTTTAGTCACTGTGGTTTTGAACAAAACACTTCTCACTCCAAACCTTCTGGCGTTTGAGCGATCACGTCTTATTCTGTTTTAAATGCATCTTGGGTGCATGTTATGTGAATAATCTGTATCCAGGTGCACTGTATGAAACAACCAGTTGTAAACATGAGTCTTTCATTGATCAAGCTTACACCAAACAATAAAAAAACACAGATCTCTTGTTTATTAGAGGGCCAGAGGGCTCATTTGCATCCTTCTGTTATATATGTTCCGCAAAAGCCAATAGCACAACTATTAACAAACTATATATTGTGCAGGCTTAACTGGAACTAATACCTGTAGGTGGTGTTGTTGCCTAAACACTATGGCTGAAGTCTCAAGAAGTGATTTGTGAACTGCTCTAACAGTGAATCGTCTGTAGATTTAATCTTTTTACATACTTTTCGGCCTTTACACTTCCGTTCTTTCTCTTATAAAGTTGCTTGTTTGGAGATACAAGGTTTTGTTCTGACAGAAACAATATGAAAATTCATGTTTATTAGTTACATTAGACTCTTCTGAATCACATTTTTCAGTTTTACTATATAAGTGCTGGGGCTGCGATGATACTCTTGCCGAGACTCAAAAATCACTTTGGAGAAGAACACGGACAATCTATCCTCCAATTATTTTCATCCTTCCAATCCTCAATGTTTTCTTTTCATTTACTACCCACACACAGAGCAGGAAATGGGTCATTACAGGTTTTCTTATGAACTTCAGGTGCATGTCATTACTCTCTGGGGCAGCAGAGCTCAGTACAGGCCACAGTGATGAAGCCTGTTAGATTTAGTATGTGTAGCTATTTTTTTGTGTTTAGTTTATTTATTAGTGTTTAGTTTATTTATTGTGTTTAGTTTATTTATTTATCTCATACTTTCAGTGTCACTATACAACTGTTTTAGAGCCACTTAATAAACCTTGTAAAAAAATATCTAAGCATACATGCGCACCTATAATCAGTTTTGCTGTATGATCATAATCAGAAACAGAAAACGTATTGATCCCTGAGGAAACTGTTTATGCTACGACTGCAAAGACACAAAGAAACACAAAGACAAGAACAATATAAAATATAGCATAAGTCAAAATAAAGGTCAAAATAAAACTCCAGAATTACTTAGACAAAACTCAGTACTAAATCCCCTACAATCTATAAACAAAATGCTGTGGTCAATAAGAGAGGTGGATATAAATACTATAGATAAATAAATAAATAACATTACTGCGGAATTATTTTACAAGTTAACACAAATAGTGTTGCACTCTCTACCAAATCATATAACAGTAACATGAGTAGTGATTTTGCACGTGATAATACAGTATTATTGCACTTAAGTAGTGATACTGCACATAATGAGTGTGGCACATAAAAAAGCAACTGCACATAATCATAAAGATATTGCACATAATGATAATCATCTCTATTATGGCATATTAAAAGCATACAGTAACATATTGTGACAGTATATATTTTTATTTATTTATATAGCGCTTTTTACAACCAAGTTGTCACAAAGCAGCTTTACAGAGTCCAGGCCTGAGCCCCTAGTGAGCCAAAAGCAACAGAGTGAGAAAAAACTCCCTGAGCTGGAGGAAGAAACCTTGGGAGGAACCAAGACTCCTCTGGTCGACCCGGGGGGAAAGGAAGTCTCTATTGAGATAACCGACAAAAGAAGGCCTTCATGAATGAACATATCGACAGATTGGCCATCTATGGCTATTAGAGTTGGTGCAGTTAAGAGTCAATATGGGGTGCTGTGAGTCTCTTGTCCATAACAACAGGAACAGGAACAACAATCGCCGCTGGAGCTTTAAACAGCAGTTGCCCTTGAAGGGAGGAGGAGCATGTGGGAGTCATCTTGGCATAGGGTGCCAGTGCTTAGAGACCCGGGAAGGTGTATCACAGTAACAGTTTATATATGTCATCATATGGCTCTACATCAGTCAGTACTGCATATTTATGTTTATATACTTTGCAGTATTAGTGCCTTAATCGAGCACCAGTACCAGACCCATAAGGACACATGAGCTTCCTGAAGATTTACAGATAGAGAAGTGTAAAGCACACCTCTGAGAGCCCGTAACCTGTAGACGCACATAATTATACAATTATAATCACAAGATGAAAGTCACACAGGCAAAAGAACAGTGAAAAGATATTAACTCTCAATCGCATATTTTGCCCACTTATAAAGCAAACAAAACAAATTAATCCTAAATAACTAATTCAATCTCTAGATTTCCCAATATGCCTTAATGCGCAAACTGTGCTCAGCCTCCTGTAAAACGAACAGTTTAATTGGAGCACCACATTCTACTTCTTTATCGCTCGCTAACGAAGGATTGGCTCCACTAACGAGGGCAAATGAGGAAATGAAGGCTTTGGGAGAAAGCAAGCCCCGAGGCTACACACACACACACACACACACACACACACGTACCTCTGCCTGAGCCGTGCACTTTTTCATGCGCGCACACACCCGAAAATGAGTCCGCAATGTCAGCAATTACAACTAATGGCATTCGCTCGCAACTCAAAACATCGCTCGGAACACCTGAGGACATTTGTGCATTTGTGTGTCAGAACGATTTATACAGATGAAGGTATGGGGGGATTGGGGTGGGGGGTAAACAAAATGAACAAAAAGAGACTCTCTCTCTCTCTCTGTTTTTCCCTTTCCCTCTCTCTCTCTCTCTCTGTCTGTTTCTCCCACTCTCTGTTTCTCCCTCTCTCTCTCTCTCTCTCTCTCTCCCTCTCTCTCTGTTTCTCCCTCTCTCTCACTCTCTCTCTCTCTGTTTCTCCCTCTCTCTCTCTGTTTCTCCCTCTCTCTCACTCTCTCTCTCTCTGTTTCTCCTTCTCTCTCTCTTTCTCTCTCTCTCTGTTTCTCCCCCTCTCTGTCCCTCTCTCTCTCTCTCTCTCTCTCTCTCTCTCTCTCGCTTTCTCTTCCTTTCCCCTAGATAACTCTTTTCCTCTAGATTCCACTGAGAACAGCTGATGTACAGTGAACGTGTGTGTTTGTCCAACAGGATTTACAGTGAAAGTGTGCAAATGAAAGCATGAGGAAAAAACAATGCTGTCAGTCTCTAAAGGCTTACAGTGTGAAAAGAGGGATTTATAGGTAAAAAAATACAGATTTTCTGTGTTAGAAGCTACCGATGAATAGCATGAAGAAGATGAGAGCGAGAGCAACTAGGTCATTTTCAATAATCCATATCAGATTCTTACAGCCTCCAGAAATCACAGGACCAAATGGTTCAAACTGGGTCAGCTACAACACATTAAAACAATGTAAAACAAATAAAAAATGTCATCTGTGAACGCTGACTCTTTTTAAAATTAATTCAGTCAGAATGGAGGGTGACAACAGTACAACAGTATTGGGTCCCAAAGTGTATAAAAACATTGTGTCTGTCTAATAAAAGGTGAGTAATCCAGTGAGAGGCCTTAGATGAATCTGCCAGAAATTTATATATTGATCCATTTGATATATTTTTCTTTTTTTTCTATAAATGGTCCTGAAGAGCGAAGAAGATTTTGGGTAAACCTGGATTAAATCAAAAAAGAGGGCTCCTCGTCCTCTGCAGCGTGGACTGGGTTCAGTTTCCTTCAGATACATTTAACAACCAGAATAAGGCTTTGTGTTCTTCACGCTTGAGAATACCATTCAGACTGAAAAGCTGAACATTTAAAATGCATATGGCTAATAATTAGCACTATTGATAATTATGAGTACATTGTAAGTGTCTGTTTGTCATCTGTGAACACACCACAGCACACAGTGTGAAATACCTCCTCTGTATTTAACCCATTTAACCCATTCACCAAGTGAAGCAGCGGGCAGTCAGGGGATGGTACCTTGATCAGGGGTACCTCAGAGGTGCCAATCCTGGGATTTGAACCCACAGCCTTCTGATCGCAGGGGCAACTCCCTATCCACCAGACCACCAACAGGTGTATTTTTATGGACAAATACATCATGATATTTTTGGCTGCATCCCCAGTACTTCACTTCTATTAGGGTTTAGTAGTTTTCGCTCCTGTTTAAGGTTTGGTTGCCGCCCTCGGAAGCAGTCTACAGAAATGTTTAAATCGTAATTCAGACTAACATGTGGCATGTCTCTGCCGTGCTGTAATGGAGGTAAAATTTACGTAAATAGCAGTTTCTCTCCTTCTGGGGCCTTGCTCTCCTGTAACACACACCTATGACATCACTGTTTGCCCTGCGCTGATCACACATCAGCAGCTGGGCCAGAAAGGGAAAGATGAATGCTGCTTAAGAATGGATTATATTCCTTCCTTTTAAAAAGTGAGGGAGGAGGTAAAGAGCCCAGCAGCTGTTGGCACTCCTCTCTATAATCCTCAGCTGTCCCGTCCAGCTCCTATTTACAGCACCTACCAGCCCCACGTTCCACACAAAACTCTGCCGAAACCCACTTAATCAACCACAGGAGGGAGTCCATGAAAGACTGCATGGCCAAATCTGACACCAGAGACAAGCAGGAAATGTAACACCCACTGAACAACAGGAGTGAAGGGACAGCGTTACTGTAATGTGGTTGAAGAACAACATACACTCCTTCCACCGCTAAGAACATATATGGCACTTTTCCACTGGCACAAGGAGCCATGACCCAACCACAAACAGGCCACAGCAGAGCTGACTGTGTTACTGCTTTCTGATTGGTCAAAAAATGCTGTCATGACAACAGATGATTCGAATAAGGCTATTGTTTTTGTGTATTGTCTGCAATGGAGACACAAGCTAACAACTGGGAAGTCGACGAAGTACAGACTCTACTAACTGTTTGGGCTTAAGATACATTTCAGTGGGAGTTTCTAACACTGTGAGAAAGGCGAAGGCAAACCAGGACAGCAGTAACAAGTTATCTGGGTTAGGCCCACATCGCACGGTTAAACAATGCCGAGTAAGTTGAAAAACTCAAACAGGACTAGAAATAATTAAAGCTCTGACTCTGGCTCTCTTTTTCTGGCTCCGACAGAAAAACTTTCTGCTGGTTCGACTCCATGGACGCGGTTATGGGACGATGACCAGCCATAATCTTTGGGGAGGGAACTGTGTGTCAGAAACCCCATACCTGCACTGAGATACACTGGAAAATCAAAGCGTACCACAACTTTTGTGCCATCGCAGTACAGTTTATGTACAGCACGGTTCCTGTTTATCTGTGGAAAAGTGCCTCTACACCAGGGTAAAAGAGGAATTAGAGAAAGTGGACGAGCGTTTGCTCACTTAATAAGATGCAATGTGTGCCTATGTGTGTATGTGTGTGAGTGTGTGTGTCTGTGAGACCTTTACAGATGCAGAAAGTAGAGGGTTTATATCACTTTATAAGTGAAAGTGTAGATGAGAAGTTTGAGGACTTTTGCTGCTGGGCTTTTTGCTGCTGGGCTTTTTGCTGCGATCATCTGGTTTTTCTTTTGTTTTGTTTCATTCCCAGAAACGAATGGAGGGGAAGTGTGTGTGTGTGTGTGTGTGTGTGTGTGTGTGTGTGTGTGTGTGTGTATGTGTGTGTGTGTGTGTGTGTGAGAGAG
>JBBPCX010000114.1:40577733-40595233 GCA_037974365.1 Hydrocynus forskahlii | reverse complement strand
AGAGTTCGTGTATGTATATATGTGTGTGTATGAGTGGGTGTGTATAGGTGTGTGTGTGTTTACGTGTGTGTCTGTGTATATGCGTGGGTGTGTATATATGTGTATGAGTATAGGTGTGTCTAGGTGTGTATGTGTATGTATGTATATTTATATAAATGTGCATATGAGTGGGTGTGTATATGTGTGTGTGTGTGTGTGTGTGTGTGTGTGTGTGTTTGTGTGCATCCGTGTATATGTATGAATACATACGTGTGTGTATGAGTGGGTGTGTATAGGTGTGTATGTGTATGTATGTGTGTATGTGTATATGATTGTGTGTGTGTGTGTGTGTGTTTTCCTCAATGCAGCAGCAGCGTGCCCGTTATCTCTCCTCCACTTTTGTGGGGCTGGGCTACAAAGTAGCCCGTTTCTACCTTACTGAAGGTAAAACACACGGTTTTAACGGGTTAAACTGACCAATGTGGTTCTGTAAAAAGTCCTTGTTTGTGTGAGTTTGTGTAAAAAAGCTGAAATAAAAGACTAAGAGGCGTTTTTCGCTTTAGTCCGGACTGGAGCGTTAGCCCGTTAGCTGTAGCGTTACCTGCTACACCACGCAGGAGCGGAACACACAGAGAAGTTAGTTTTACCTCTCAAAAAACACTTTTTACAACATATTAGGATACATTTCCCCAATGTTTTTCTAATTTTTTCCAAATCTGGAGAGGAGTCGCGAGGACGCGCGCGAGGCGTAAACAGGTAGAGTAAGTTTGTGGAGAAAGAAAAAAGGAGAGAAATAAAGAGGATTTCGAGTCAGATGAGTGAAAAAGAGAGAGAAAGAGGTAGAAGCGAAAGAGAGAGAGGAGGAGAGAAGGATAGAGAGATGAAAGAGAGAGAGGGAGGCAGAATAAGGGCAGTTTTTTATCCTCAGGACCGGCTCCGAGTAACGGTCCGCAGGTATAACGGTCCAGCGCGAGCGCTACTTTGTATCAATAGTTTGACTGAGATTAAAGGGAAAAAGATACACACATATAAACACGCACACAACCACGCGCGCGGAGGCTCGTGGAGGACAGGAGCGCGTGTTTTGTACTCACCGCTCGTGCGCCGTGGGTTCGCCTGCTTTCTGCGCTTACACCTGGGGCCATCCGCCATGATCCTCTCGCTGCGTGCGCGCGCGCGTGTGTGTGTGTGTGTGTGTGTGTGCCGGAGAGTCACCTCCTCTCGCCCCCACACACCTCCCCTCCGCACACCTCCTCCCTCCCCTCCCCCTCCCTGCACCTGGTTTACGACACTGCGCTTTGCGACATTTACCTTCTTGCCCCGCTTACCTACCCCCCCCCCCTTCAAACCCCCCCAGGAGAGGGGACAGGACCCGCCCCCTCACACCACGCGCTCCTGCTTCTTCCGCCCCGAGACCCCGCGCGCACGCGCTATAACACACACACACTAAACATGCAGCATGACCTGTACACGCACACACCTATACACACTCACATATACATACATATATACACACCTATAAACATTCACAAATACATACATATACACACACACACATACACTCTCATAAATACACACTCACATGTACATACATGTATATACACATACATATACATACATGTATACACACACCTATACACACTCACATGTACATACAAATATACACACACATATATACACTCACATATATATACATATACACACACCTATACACACTCACATGTACATACAAATATACACACATATATTCACTCACATGTACATACATATATACACACACATACATACTCACATACACATACATATACACACACACACACATATACACACACACACACATATACACAGTGCACATGTAGTATGACATGTACACAAACACGCATATAAAAATACACACACACACACACTAAACTGACCTGTATACACACATATACACATGTACACATATACACACACATATACATATAGATATAGACACACATGTACACATATTCATACATACATAAACACTGCACATTCAGCATGACCTGTACACGCACACATGTAGACAAACACACACACACACACACACACACACACACACACACACACACATACACACATAATTATACATCATCCTCTTTTTGTTAGTAAATGGTTAAATAACAGAGGTGTGTAAAATTACCTAAGAGGACCACTAGCTTTTTGTCTTGAGGGACCAAAGTGCACTGCCTGCGGTGTGTGTGTGTGTGTGTGTGTGGGTGGGTGGGTGGCTGACACCCTTATACCCTTACACTGTGTTTTGTTACTGGAATGTTTAGAAATACTGTATTAAAAGGAAACTAGAATATAATACCAATGTAATAAATGTGATGTAATAAATATGAACATATTACCGTGTTCCTTGGTTGGATGTGTGTGGGTGGGTGAAGGGGTGTCATTGTCACACATCCTCACAGGGCAGAAAAGTAAAAACACCTTTACCAAAAACAGCTTGAGCAGAAGTTCCAAAGTAACAACTCAAAAACTACTTCAGCACAGAATGACATAAAACTTCAGAACTTCAGTGGAACTTCTTAAGACATCTAGCATCTGCCACTGGGTTCGGACCTTCAGTACCTTTACTTGGGAATATGATTGTATCGTATTTTCCTGAAATCATTATTTTTTCAAGCTGCATTTCAGTACTGAGTAAAATGTAACTGTGTGAAGAGTAGATTCCTTTTCTGACAAACACACTGAAGCAGAAGTAAAAAACTTAAAAAAAACTTCTGCAAAAGTACAAAAATAGCAGCTGAACAAACTACTTAAGTACTGAAGTCCTTTCAGCATTAATCAGATTGAACTGAGGTTTATTAGGCTCTTATTTTTCTTCAATATCAGGAGAAGCTACTAAACTGTACCTCAGTGTACAGACACTGTCACAGCAGTGGGACCCCAATTATACATCTTGAGTACTTTTACTTTTTCCACTGACTGAGTGCACTGCACCCCTAAAATTCATTCAATACACAAAACTGGACTCTACGGACCATGTTGAACCTTCAATATTCTTTTGAACGAAATGAACCCCTGAGGGTTGAGGTATGTTCGATGTATGACCATTTTCTAGACATTCTTTAACATAACAAACTTTACAAACCAGAAATTGGTAACTGTGGAGGTCAAACATCACCAGTGACAAGAAGAACCAGTCATCGTGAATTGGTGGGCTAATCATTGATTCATTTTCTGGCCAGTAAAGGAACTCAAACGATGATCATACTGTAAATGTATTTTTTAGTAAACAATAGTGAATGTATTTTTAATAAATAGTCAGTGAGTAAAATGCAACTGTAGAAAATGTGCCAAAACTTTTGACTGGTAGGGTACATGAAAATGATGAATACTGACATCGGTCAAGAACATGCGTTTGATTCAGTTTGATGTTTAAAGATAATAAAAATGCTCATGGTCCCTGATCCCTGCCTGACTTGACCCAGGGTTGACTCAAGTGGTGCCAGTACACCACCGTGAAATCCCACTCCTCGAGAGAATTCATCAAAGCCCTCGCCAACCTCAAGCAAAACTAACATCAGGTCCTCATGGACCCACAGAGGGAGGAGATGGCCTACTGCATGGCTCACGCCAAGGGTCAGGAGGACAACTGTCACAGTGTCCAGTGAGGAGGTCTGTCACACTGTCCATTAAGAAGGACTGTCACCCTGTACAGTAAGGAAACCTGTCACATTGTGCAGAGAGGAGAACCATCACATTGTGCAGAGAGGAGAACCATCACATTGTGCAGAGAGGAGAACCATCACATTGTCCAGAGAGAAGAACAATCACATTGTGCAGAGAGGAGAACCATCACATTGTGCAGAGAGAAGAACAATCACATTGTCCAGAGAGAAGAACCATCACATTGTCCAGAGAGAAGAACCATCACATTGTGCAGAGAGGAGAACCATCACATTGTCCAGTCAGGAGGACTGTCACATTGTCCAGAGAGGAGAATTGTCTAAATGTCCAGTCAGGAGGACTGTGACATTGTCCTGTGAGGATTACTGTCACACTGTCCAGTCAGGTGGACTGTCACATTGTCCAGCAAGCACCCCAACTGTAGCCAGCCTCACATTCACCAAAATAACCCACCAGGACTATATCAGTACCTTTGTGGAGTTGCTAAACGGAGCCACTGCGTATGTCGGTTGGCCAAAGAAGGAATAGGAAGTCCATCTACTGGATCAGTCTGTAGCTCACCTTCCAGAGGCCATGGCATCCTGGGTTTGTTGTCAGTGTCCCTTGATACAACTACAGGCTTGGCGGAGGACCACATGGCGGCATTCCCTAGTGTAAGGTGTAGTTGAGCACTCCTGCCTCAGTTCACTCATCCATCTGATTCTTCTCTCTGTTTCCCCCACACAGGTAGAGCCACCAAAGCTGAGGTGATGCAGAGAAGTGGGGCCTTTCCTGGGTTGGTGTCCTCATATGATGGTAGGAACTCCAGTCCAGACCCCACAGTACCACATTACTTACAGTAAACCTGTAAGTATCCAAGGGGTTCAAGGCAGGTCATGGGAATGTTCACAAATACAAATTAGTACCACTCACAATCAATCAATACTATTATTAGCGCTGCTAGCCTGTGTCTTACCCACCTGTTAATTCTGCAGAGAGGCCAGCGCTTATGATGTTAGTGGGTGCATTAACTATTGGTGGGTCCTGATGGAGAAGACGGTGTCATTTGGGTGCTGCTCTCGAGCAGGACATGCTTCCAGGTCCATCTGGAGCAGGCTGGACCATGAGTGGTACAACCAAGGGATCAGTCAAAACCCATCAAATGGCCTTTGACCTTGATTTTATTGACCTTCTGCTGGAACAGTCACCTTGAAATGCATGTTTGAAAAGATCAAAGGCCCCTCCCTTACTCCAGGTGAGATAAGCAACCCTAGTGGATGAAGTAATGACTGGTACATGTTTTTCCATGGCGGACACCAGTTCTTGGATCTTTTGTTGTTACCTGGTGCAGATGTGATTAAATTCCATGGCACCCGAACATCTAATTCTAGAGGTGGGATATGTGGAGAAGTGGCCATGGTCATGTGTCACCAGTCATGATGAGCGGGTAGGCTTATCATCAGTTGATAACACCTGTGTTACAGTCTCTCTGCTGCAGCAGGAAGGGAGAGAGAGAACCAGTTGAGGCAATCACCAACCGGAGCCACATGAAAATGATGAACGGTGACGTCTGTCCAGAGCTCCTGTTTGATTTCAGTTGATGTTTAAAGCAGTGCATTAGTTAAAAGCCAGAAAAAGAATGATAAAAACGTTTGTGGTTTCCCTGTCTGATTAACCCCGGCTCATTGCCAATGCATACAAAATTCAATTCTTTTCTCCACCAGTGTACTTGAACAAAAGTCAAAGCGTCATTTGAAAATACTTACAATTTTTTACTAGTTACATTAAACTAGTTGTTACCCTCCTCTGTTAAATGGCACCTGGTTGCAACATGGGCATCTTATCTTCTACCAGAGCTAAAGCTAAACTCAGCCAGAAGCAAAAGTAGCCATCAAAAACCAACTTAAGTAGGAGTAAAAACTGTAAGAGTACTGAGTTCCCAGCAGAATTCCAGAAGTACATCAATCACTTAACGGCAGAGGAACTGAGGTTTATGCTGTGCTGTTGTTCTTTCTCAAATCCTTTCAGTCCAAAATGAAAAGTGGGAGGTGTGGAAGGTGAGAGGCGTCCATCCAGGCGCTGTCAGCAACTGATCAAAACGAAATTAAACACAGGCAAGGCTTTAGTGAAAAACAGGTTAGACATGAGGGACTGAAATGGAAGTTAAAATGGAAGTATGAGTGCATTTTTTATCATTTCCATCAAAAATGTACACTTGAGTGAGTAAACGGGTGTGAGGTACTGGACACTGCCTGCGCCTTTAGCCACACTGTAGAAGAGCTGTGTCACGCAAACCAGGCAAAACACAAGCTGAAGGATCTCAGGCCAAACTCAGCCCAGCGCCGGAGCTCTCACTCCCCTGCGTTCCTGCCTCAGTGTCAGGTGATCTAAAAAGGGCAAGAGTGTAGGTTTGGTTTTCCAAAACTGTGTGACAGTTCATACCTGAAACTGACAGGATAATACAGACTGTGTTAATCTTTTATTGGACACTTTGATTTTCCCTGAAGTTGTAAATTTTACATGCCTGCTTTTTTTTATTTAGACTGTATTCAAAAGCAAAGGAATGTGGGCAGAATTTCAAAGTGCTGTCATTCATTTATCAATTATTTACTTTGATCTCAACCTCATTGATGATTTCTGTGGCTTGTGTTTTTAAACACACGGTAAAAGTTTCTTTCTGATTTCTGAAGAGTCATGCAACACACGGCAAAGTTTCATCCAAATAAGTAAACAGGTAGAGAGATAAATAAAAAATATGAATAAATGTCTATAGACTCAGTAACTCGAGAAAACTAGACTGAAAACTATTATATGAGATTCTTGAGATACAATTAAAACTTCAGCCGTGGAAACTTTACGATCATTGCACATTAGAGAGAAAATGAACAGAACAACAGTGTCTTTGATTCTATATTATGTCATTATTATCACAGCATTTCTCACTAATGATAAAATATTTCCAAGTGAAAGTGTGTGTTGCAGGCAGTGTGAGTGTTTTGTAGGTCAGACTGTGTGTGAGTGTGTCTGTAGGAAGAGGAATGTGAGATGTATCCCAAGGCACAAGGAGGATCATGGGACCCTTTCTGCGATGATTCAATCCTCCACCCAAAGAAAGGGCTCGCTGTTCCTCAGGGACTGTTTATACGGTTGCACTCAAGCAAAGGGCGAGGGAGATGCAGAAAAGAAAAGACAGAGAAAGAGAGAGAGAGAGAGAGAGCGAGAGAGAGAGTGAGAGAGATGACAAATAAGAAATAATAAGATGCCAGAAACACACTCAAAAGCAGTCCCTGGATTTTTCATATCTTATCACGCAGGGTCCTCCATAAATGTTTACGAGCCCCCGGCCACATGCAGAGAGTTTCTGCAGAAAATCTGAAAGGCAGAACCTGAATGAGGGAATTGATGTGAGCAGCAACAGGACAGATTAGCTGGGAGAGGCTCTAGCTCGCTCAGGTCTGTCACCATTTTCCCTTACAGGTCACAAAAGCGTGAGCTGCTGCAGTGCTGGCGCTGGCCGGAGCAGAGCTGGGCTATTCTTGTACCTGCTGATGACTATCAGGTTTCTGCCGGACCTCAGCTGGGTGTGGTTCTCTCCTAGAGGCTTGAGTGGACAGTCTTCACTGATTAAGGGTAAAAATGCACACACACACACACATGCACGCACACACACACACACACACGCACACACATTAACATCCCAAATCCCATAAGACTGTAAATATTATATATATGATGTGCAAAAACTTGGACTGGTAGAAATATATGTATATGAATATAAATAAATACGTACATGTACATGTACATATACATAAAGTTTTTGCACACCACGGGTTTTCCCCACTTTTCCCCCCCAGTTTTTCTCATAATCTGCAGATTTTCATTCTTGTTAAACTGGATGGAAAGTTGTTGAGTGAACAACTATAAAAGAAAATATGTCAAATAATCCCAGTTTCCTTTCTGAGATCTGTAACAGTGCAGGTCTGACTCCTATTAAATGGTTGTTGGTGATGCAGAGTCAAATTCTAGACTGTCCTTTAAATGCACTCGTTCACTGTTTAAGCACTTAATAGCTTGTTAAACATCTAACAGTTGTCTGGTGATCCACATTATAATTATATTAGGTGGCTTTTTATAGGTCTGTAGTGATAAATAAAGAAATACACATATGCACTCACAGGTCAATTTATTTGAAACATAAACCACATTCATCTTGCTACAATAAGGGCTTACAGGTGCTGTTTCATCAGTTTTTGATCACAGAGCCACTTTTGGCTGAAACATTCCAGCAGCGTCACTAATGTGTGTAAATCTCCAGCAACACCAATATGCATGGTATGCTTAGACTAACACCACACACACACACACACACACACACACATACACAGACACCACCAAAGCACCAGAGGGTGAGAGGCACTGCTGTGCTAAGAATGGTCCATCACCTAAATAATATCTGACCAACAGCAGTCCTGCGGTCAGAAATTGACCAATGATGGTCAGTGTAGGGGGGGTTGACGGGGCGCCAGTCTGTAACTGTACACCTATATTTAGTGGAACTATACGGCAGGTGGACCTCATAAAGTGGTCACCAAGTAAACTTGTAAGGTCAGTGTTAAAAAGAATGAATAGTTGAAACAGAATGCATAATGCTGACATTCTTGGTGAAGATGAATAAAAAGGGTAATAAAAATTCAGGTCCATGAGTTTGGCCTGAAATTATGAAGGAAATCAAATTATTCAATGAGGTAAAACTAATTCAAGGGGAAACACATTGAGTTAATTGTCTTATAATGTAGATTTTTATTCAAATGATGCTTTGTAAAAGAATACCTGAGTTTTACTTTCATAACATTCACAGTATAAACATGAGACCAAACACTCATTCAGTTGAACATTTCCAGTTACCTGTTAATCAGATACTCACACTTTGAATCTGTTTTTATTGGCCATTTGGTAGATGTTTGTCTGAAACATCTAACATATAGGAACTTTTTGCAGGTTTACAGTAACTGACTAGCGTCCAACTGTTGCTGTATGATTCAACACACTTTCTGCTCCAGTTATCAGTGGAAAGGGACCACAGAAATGATTCGTGTGGTGAAATGATAGTAGTGTTTGTGATGCTATGAGTTAATCAGGCACAGCAATGTAGCTGGTATTTTAACCACCCTAGTGTCTCTTTAGGGTATAGAATCATCCACTAACCAAAAAATATACAGTTTAGATAGAAACTGACCACCGAAGAAAGTCTAGAATGCGACTAACACAAGCTATGTGTGATATAAGTTGAACTATAGTCTGTATATGTATATAACTAAGCCAGCATAGTGGCCTGTATATCTAATAAAAATAATAAAATCCTATGCCTGGTACAATGATACAAACTACCAAGCCTCAATAGTAGTCCAGTGCTGTTCCCTCTTCACTGATGGACAGGGTGCTTGTTAGCTAATGGGCTACAGTTAAGAATGTAGTATGGTATATATTTGCATATATTTGTCTGTCAATCAGTATTTCATTTCATTAACTGGCCTTAAAGTGAGCTGGTATATATACCAACTTTCCAAACATAATGAATACCATGTGCCACTATTGTGCACAATGCATGCAGGTATTTAACTCTTTGTTTTTTATTGGCACTGGTTTTTTTTATCATATAAACTATGGTAGTAACAGGTGAGCAACAGTTGTGTGTGTTCCCCCTTCAGAATTTGTGAACACTGAAAAAAATCAAAAGTCCAAATTCTAGTCCAAACTAGACAAAATTTATTTTATTGTTCATTTTATTTAAAGGTGCCTTTCAAGACCCTCAAGGACACCTTAATGACAATTAAATCAGTTCATAAAATTGATGGTACAAATAATATGATGGTAAATAATAATACTGATGCAATATACAAAATCACTAGACTGCAAAATGGGATGTGGGTGCAGTCTAGGGACAAAATCAAAGAGAGTAGGCAGGTTTGAAGAGGTGAGTTCTGAGACTGGATTTGAAAGTCAGAAAAGAATCGATGAAGTGGACATCCTGAGGGAGGGAATTCCAGAGATGGAAGCAGCATAAAATCTAAACCCCACGGTGGACAAATGCGCAGAGGGCATAGCAAGTAGATTGGTAATGGAAGATCTGAGATTACAGGAGGGTGCGTTGATGTGTAAGAGCTCAGAAATGTATGGGGATGCAGGTTGTGACTGTTAAAAGCAAAATCTTAAAATCAATACGATATTTAATTGGTAGTCAGTGAAGTTTGAAAAGGACTGGAGAGATGTGTTCTATGGAAATGGTTCTGGTAAAAACACAAGCAGCAGAATTCTGAACCAACTGAAGCCTCCACAGGAGCTTTTGAGGGAGACCAGCCATTATGGGATTACAGTAATCGATGCACGATGTTACCATAGCATGTACAAGGACAGCAGTTCTGTTAGGTGTGAGGAAAGGAAGAAGACGATTTACATGTCAAAGATTGAAATATGCAGACTGGGTAATAATGTTAATGTGCGCTTTGAAAGATGAAGAAAAAACTATTGAACTGCCAATTCCTGGCAAACCTGGCAAGAGTAGAATTCGCACTTATGATAAGGACCTCAGTTTTATTAAGTATAGACTGCGATCTAAAGCTTTTAAGTTGAACAAACTGAGTAGGATGCAAGAGATATGAAGCAAAGCAGGTGCAGGGGAGGTCACTAACACCAGTGGAAGTTTAATGCTCTAACAGGATACTATGGAAGACTGTATCAAAGGCTGCAATCGGATCTAGGAACACTAGCATGAACAACAGGCCAGAATCAGCGGCCATCAAGTCATGGGTGATTTTGACCAAGGCTGACGGGATGAAAACCAGACTGAAACTGTCTGTGAAATGCGCATGCACCTGTGCTGCAAAAGGTTTTTTTTAAGTACTTTGGGTAAAAAATGGTAATACCAAACTGAAATTTGGTCTGAAATTTATGAGGTTATTTGGATCAGTACAAGGTTTCTCTAAAATTGGGGTTAATTCAGGTTTTTTAGAGATGATGGAACGAGACCAGACATAAGAGATGAATGCATAACATTAGTTATTAATGAGGAAAGAGAGGGCAGGCAGGCTTTAACCAAAGTGGATCTAGCCACAGAATTGAATCAGATTGGGAATTTCAGAAACAGTTGGAAGTGAAAGTGAAAGAAAAGGAATTCAGGCAGGGCTAACAGGATGATGGATAGAAAGTACTGGGTTTGTTGAGGAGGTCAGATGCTGGTAAATATTATAAATTTTTGCATTAAAGAAGTTCATAAAAGCATTGTTCGGTTGAGTAAAAGTGAGATGCAAGGGCATTAAGTGGCTGTATAGCATTATTAACTGTGGCACTGAATGCTGTAGTATTTCTATCATTCAACCCAAACTGTAATTCATCATGGACAGATATGGCAGCGCGAAGACCGTCCTTATAGACAAGCAAATGACTGTAATACATTTTTCTATTTGTTTGCAAAAAGCCAGTTTTTGCAAACAGATGTTTCCAGTCTATGGCCTTTACTTTTCAGCCAACGCAGCCCAGGGGTACACCCTGTGGCTTGGGGGGGGGGGTATGTAAAAGAAACTCTCCAAGATCTTAGAGGAGCACCCACAAGGTAATGTAGTCTTTGTACTGGGAAACCAGTTCATCAGTAGTAGGCAATTATTTAACCTTAGAACATATGAATAAAATGTGATTTCCCTCCCACTTGTGGATGGAGACTATCCTGAAAGTTCTCCCAGGTTCAAAGATCTTGTGTTTTTTCTGTTTGTTTTGAAAACCTAACATAAAAGAAATGTGGCCATTTTCGCTCTTTATGGGCATTTGTGTATGACAATATTTTTTTTAAAAAGTTGGTTCTGCATGACATAGGAACACCAAACAAAGCTCAGCTGACACCTCGGACACCTCAAGCATCAACACAAATCGGGGGAACCTCCATACAAGGAGCTATTTGGCTGTATGACTATGTACTATTTCCTGTGCTTCCAGCATGGATCTGTGCCTTTCGCGTTCCAAGGGTTAAGGGTAAGATTATCGAGGGAAGTTAAGTCAATATTCTGTTAAGAAATGAAACTGTACGACATGATCTGGATAATGTTATATTGAGAGTGAAGGATTAAGGTCAAAATCTGAAATTACTAGGGTTGGACAGAAAACGTATGCAGTTATGTCTTCCGCTACCTGCCCAGGCCCCGCCTCCTCCTCCACCCACGTTCCCTTCCTCTGGATGGAGGTCAGGGAGTGCTGAGAAGGTTCCGGTCCCCTCATCCCTCCACTGCTTCCTCCGGCCTGTGGCTGCTTACGGTGAATTATTCAGCAGAACAAAGTGCTCTGTGGCCGTGCTGTGGCCTGAAAGAACAGATAATAAGAAATGAACATTCTCAGCATCTGATAAAGTCTGTTAGCGCTCTGCTCCTCGCCAACAGCTTTATTTCAATGTTGACCAAAGTGTGCCAGTTTAATAGGTACACTTACCAACGCCCCAGTCCATCAATGGAAAGGACATTATAGGACCACTGCACCCATTATTTGGATGGTGGACTGTTCTGAGCACCGCATGGTTGTGAAAGTAGAATTGTTACCCCTCAGTGTCACTGCGGGGTTGCAGAGAGGGGTTATATCAGATTTTTTGAGAGATGAGGGAATGAGACCAGATGTGGTGAGATGAATGTGTAATATTAGTTATTAATTAGTAATTAGTAATATTAGTTATTAATTATAACCAGATGTATAAGAAATAGATGAAACAGGTGGAATATTTGAATCAGAATCAGAATCAGAAACTGTAGGACGACCTACAATTTGGGAATTTACGAGGTGCATTTTAAAGATATTACAGCACTCAAAATCATGTAAACGTTATAAAATAAAATACAGCCAAGAAAAAAAAAATAAGACGTTGCCTCATTTTTTTTTTCTGGTTATTGCTTCCGTAATTTGTGGAGTGTGTCTGTGTAAAATGTGCATGTTACTATTGTTTTATACATTATTGACCCACACTTGATTCAAAATTCCAAACAAAAAATTGTTTGGAGAAAATTTTAAGATAATACATATAAATAATTTATTGTACACTACCAGTCAAAGGTTTTAGAACACCCCAATTTTTCTGTTTTTTTGTACTGAAATTAAAGCGGTTCAGTGTCCCATTGTTCATTCTGCAGAAAGTTCTTCACAACTCTGTTGCAGAAGTTCCCATAAGTGAGCGGCACTTATAGGCTGCTTGCTTTCACTCTTCTGTCCAGTTCATCCTAAAGCGGCTAGATGGGGTTTAAGTCTGGAGACTTCTGGCCACTCCGTGTTTTCCAGCTCACCATCTTGTTCTGTTTTCTGAGGAAGTTCTGGCAGAGCTTGGTCTTATGTTTTGGTTCACAATCTTGCTGTAGGATGAACCTGACCAACCAGGCACATACCAGAGGTCCTGCATGGAGCTACAGAATTATTTCCCACTTCTGGGTAACCTCACCATTTTTAAACCTCTCGCAGTTCAGCACTGTCCTTTGTACCATTTCATGCTATTCATTGGAAAAAAAAAAAAGCTTGAAAAACTGGGGTGTTCTAAAACTTTTGACTGGTAGTGTACCTTGCAAATGTTGGACTACACGACACTCTTACATTATTTTACAATTGCAACAATTAAAACAGTGATGTTAAGAGCAGAGTTTGTGCATGTGTGACTCTGTTTCATCCATCAGAAATGGAATCAGGAGTGAATCAGGAGCAGCTACACAAACACTTCTGCACTTACAACACATTTGGAGGCGTTTCTTATTTTTTGCACAGCTCACACTGCAATAGTTCAGAAACGAATAGCAGCCTGTGCATTTTACACACGCACACTGCCTCAAGTTGTACAAACAGTGAACAGAAAAAACGGGAAAAGTGGTCTCATTTTTTTGCATGACTGTATGAGGATCATCATAAAGGAGCAACAGCAGTAGATGATGGTATAGTGCAGCTGCCCTGCTGAGAGGCCTCCATCTTCCACTGAGGTCCAGCGGGCTCTGCCGTGGGCATAACAGCAGATACAGCTGTGGCCAGAATAGTGGGCCTGGATCCTGACCACTAACAGGCACTGGAGCTCACAGGAGGTGAATAACAGACTCCCTGGCTACGAGAGAAAAGGGTGGAAAGGTGCTTCGGGAAAGAGCAGGCACCATCAGAGATCAATGAGGAGGTGTTTCAGAAACCACACACGCACTTTCCTTCTCGCTTTCATGCTAGAGCAGAGCAGAGCAGAGCAGAGTGACTGGAAAAAGACACAGTCATTATTCAATGGAAAGTCCGGTCTATTCCCATTTTCCTTGGATGGAGCTGTTTTAGCATGAAGTCATATTTTCTTGTGCCGATGGAACACAAAGAGTAAAAATAATGCCGCCGCAAATACAGACCTGCATATAGACGTCCCGTGTGTTATTAAAATGTTATTCAAGTGTTATTAAAGATGTCAGATGCCTCTATTTTCAGTTGCTTGTGATGAGACCACCCATATAGACCAAAAAATAACTAGACCTGCCATCCAAGAGCTCCTGAGCTCCTGAGCTCACTGCCCTGGGCACCCAGAAAGCAGCAGGTTGATGCAGCTCGGTGACTTCATCGTCCAAAGTCGTGTGTTTTATGTTAAAAGACTGGATAACTGGCCTTGAATCCCCGTCTGTCATTTTCTCCCTTTCCCTTTTATGCTCTTATTTTTGTCTTGCTCTGTTTAGTTTTGCTCCCTATTACAGAAATAGTTTCCTGTTCAAATGGATGATGAATTTTGATCACTCTGTGGTGGCTCCTCAGATAGTTCATTATTTATTCTTTGAAATAAAGGTGAAATAAAGGTGCCAGCGCTATAGAAGAACTGCTTTTGGGTCCCTGAATAACCTCAGTGGATGGCCGTAAAGAACCTGCAGAGAAACTATTTTAATTAACAATGTGTGAGTGTATAAAACATGATAGGTTCTACACCAAAAGGACGTTCCTACTGTACGTCTCAGCCAAGAACCATTGAGCCATTTGACATGTGTCCATTTCTCCTTCTCTTCTCCTTCTGATTACCTTCTCCTTGTTTGTAATATATGGGAGGAGGCAGACAGGGGCTGGTGGGCTTGAAAGAGTCAGGGCAGGAGGTGGGGGGAGGGGGGGGCATCCTCCGTGCTCTACATTAAGGGATCAGGCCGCGTCTCTGTAAATGAGTATTGATCCTCCTCCTGGCGGGATCGTTTAGGAGATTAATGCTGGCGGTAGTGGGGTTGAGGGTGGGGGGGGGGTTCTCCAGCAGGGGCAGGGAAGCTGCCGCTGAGCTGCCCAGGACAGAGTGGCCTGCTGTGGGACAACGGGGAGCACACCCCTCACTACACTCCACACCATCTGGGCCAACAGCTCAGAGCACCAGCTGCATGGGGGAAGGGAGAGAGAGAGAGAGAGACATGGGGTAACAGACTGAAAAGGATAAAGGGATAAAAAAGGAGAGCTACAAATGAAAGGGAACGCAAGAGAAAAGGGAGAAAGAGAGAAACCAGGTGAAACTCCAAAAAAAAGAAGGGATGGACTGTGTGAAAGAGAGAGAGAGAGAGAGAGAGAGAGAGAGAGATAGAGAGAGAGGAGGAGAAAAGTGAAGAAGAGCGGGGGAGAATCACAGGTGGCCGAGGTGAGTGCAGAAACAGAAATGCACTGGCAGAGCAAGAGAGAGAGAGAGAGAGAGAGAGAGAGAGAGAGAGAGAGAGAGAGAGAGAGAAAGAATAAAGAAAGAAAGAGAGAAACACAGAGTTAACAGAAACAACAGAAAACTGAAAATGAAAACAAAAATTGATCAACAGAGGTAGAAATGCAATGGAAGAGTGTGGGAGCTGGATGGAAAGAATGAGAGAGTGTGTGAGAATGAAAGACAGGGGCGAAATGAAAGAAGGAGACAGGTGGGAGAGGGATAGAGCAAAACATTAGTGGTGATGAGAGAAAGATGGAGAACAGAAAGGAGGAAATCAGCCATGATGGATGAAAGGCAGGAAAAAAAGAGAGAGGAGTGAGAGGAGTGGCTAAAGTGACCCGGGGGAACGTACCCAGCACCAGGCCCGAGGAAAACCCATTACACAATTACAGAGAGACACAGAGAGAGAGAGAGAGAAAGAGAGAGAGAGAGAGAGAGAGAGAGAGAGAGAGAGAGATATTTCCAAAGAATACGTTTCCTTTAAGTTCACTTAATCACAGGAATGAAAGGTAATTAATTTATTTAAAAATGTTCTACACAGAGTGGGTTATGACCTAAAATATTCTGAATACAGAAAGTATTTAAAAGAGTAGGATTTACTGTAATAGATTTAACTGATTAATTAATTTAGTTGATTATACAGATTTAATCAAACTCACTCTAGAATTTGTTTCAGAGGAGTTTGCCAATATTAATTACTGGATTCATAACAAATAGTAATGCGTAAATAATAAGCTCATTTATTAAAACCGAAATGGTTTTAATAAATGAGTATTTGTGTCATTTTCTGATAACTTTTTGAATAGAATGCTGATTGAATCTTGTTGCTTTGAGGAATAATGTCCCACACAGTTTTAGCCTCTTGTTATAATGTCTGCATTTAAATGAACACACAAAACATTCAGGTGTTTTAACCATTTTTGTGGCAGAAAAAGAGAGATGGGTTTTTCACAAAAGTTTGGACAAAAAATCAATTAAATAATTATCTAAACCAAACCCACACTCTTCCAAGTAAAGATGCAATGGAAAATAGCATGTCTTTCTGTTCACAAAGTTAACATTAAAATAAATGCAAGCAAACAAGAAAATATGAAGATTTATTTTGTTTGTAAAAAGAGGTTGATCCTGTGTGAGCTTGTGAGGAGAACACAGGTTCAGTTCCAGATTCCTCCTCAGTTCCTCCAGCCATTGTCTGGATTTGTGAAACTCCATCAGTAGCTCCTGATTTAATTTAATGAAGGACTGATCGAGTCAAACCAGGTTTCTGATGAAACTACAAGTAATACTGGACTTCCACAAGAACTCGCTGATATACTGAACATAAAACATATGAACATACAGTATTTACTGTATGATATTTGTATTTGTTCTTTTTCATTTGATTTAATATACTTAGTATTAATGATGTGAAAAAAACACTGCTCATCTAAAACATTTTCAGTTATCATCTTCGCAAGTGCCTTAAACTTTTGCACAGTACTGTATGTACTGATACAGCCCAAACGTGGGCATTTACTTGTGGAACCCAGTTTGTTTACAGAAATTATGAGTCTCATCTCAGCCACTTTCAGATATCACTGCCATAACTGACTCATCACCCAATAACAAGAACATAATCTGAGATAGATAACACTGTAAACACTGAAGGTCAGATCGTCTTCATATTTTGGGGCAACTTTCATGTAACTAAAACCTCTTCATGAAAAGTTTTCTTAACTATTGGGGCGATATCAAATTTGCTATTTGGATAGGCATTTTATGTTATAAGATTGTAACAAACCCTCAGCAGGTATTTATTTCTTTCTTAAAAGGAAAATAATGAAAAATGACAGTAAATAAAAAAGCATGTGTTCACTTTTGATGAACAGTGTGTGTAGTTAGTAAAAAGCCTACCATGCACAAAACTGTGTGTTAAATGAATATCCCAAACAAAATTATTCATCATGAACAGTACTGTGCAAAAGTCTTGAGACACCCCTCATTTCTTCATATTTTGCTTTGAATCACCTTTTTGGTCCTAAAATACTATTTTCTGCCAGTCAAACTGTCTTATCTTTGGCATATTGAGATTAAATGAAAGAAACTGGAACAAATGTTTTACTGCGACTGGCTGCAAAGTGTCTAAAGATACAAGGAGCTTAGATAAAGGAGTTCCAACCACTCAGCATTCAGCACCACCAGTATACTGATCAC
>JBBPCX010000114.1:40546638-40562072 GCA_037974365.1 Hydrocynus forskahlii | reverse complement strand
GATCCGATCTGTGTCACATATGAGCAAAAAATCGGAATTGGGTCACATTTAACTGACAGTGTAAACGAGGCCTAAGATGTAATGGGAGATTTTCTTCTTAGCATTCTTCTTAAGGTTTTAAGATATATGTGCTCATTTTTGACCAAAATAAAGTGATCCTTATAATTTAAAAATGTGAAGACCCACAATACAGTCTTCTAGCAGCACAGGCTTTAATCACAGAAATTCTTGTTCCTGAAAGAAAAATACACTGAAATATTGGTTTTATTGATACATTAATGGCAGTATTGCCCTCCTTAACAGACTCTAATAAAAGACACATAGCTTTCAGGGTGTTTCCATTTTATAGTTTTATTTTGTGAAAAACAGCGCCCCCTTTTTTTTTCTTTAGTCAACTCATTTTCTTCAAATCCTAAAACTCAAAATCAGATCAGTACTGATCTTGGAGATGGGAAAACTTTGTGTATTCACATTTTACTTTTTCCATAAAATTATTACCCTGGCCAGCATGTGTTGCATTACACCACATACCCTCAACAACACAGTTGGTGTCAACCGCTCAACCTGAGAGAAAAGTTTAGGAGAAACACTGATCACACTTCTGAGAATTTAAAAGATAATTTCCACAGATGTTTCCTCTAATTGGCATGCATTGTCCTGCTGTAAAATGAGCGCATACAGAGTTAAACTGCCTCTCTGGTTAAATGTTAAATATCATGGCTTCTATTCAGAACCACATTGTTCTGTATGGAGGGTCATTCCTGTTCAGGCCCTCTGGAAACGGGCTGAGTAACCTACCTTTACATCAGAGAGACAAGACCTGGCGTCTCTTTGTGCAGCGAAAGCATACCTTGATATACGTAGTAAGAGAAAAGGCCACCTGGAACAAGGAAAATGCATAAAAGTGTAAATAATGAATGCTGGTGGAGACGTGGGGCGGGAAACAGAGTGGATGTGGTAATGGTCCGGTGAATGCTAAATTGCACTTCCTAGGAGCCCGTCCGAAAACTTCGCAGCAGCTTTCTAACAGGGCAGGTCGACGAGAGGCCTAATGAAATAATGGTCTTGAAAAGTGGAGACAGGAAATTTTTCGTCCTGAGTCACTGCAATTCAGACATTTAACAGAAAGCAAGGGGACAACCGCAGCGAAAATCAAAACAGAGCTGCGGAGAAAGACCACGGGCTATAGGAGCAACACAGCTGATGTTTATACGTGGGAATAAAAATAGCAGCTCAGAAATGGTTCCCACCGAACACTGTTGCTTTCTGTTGCTCGCATGATCTCGCTCACTTCAAAGTGAGTGATTAGTTACAGATGTGACTTCATTCATAAAGCCGTCTCGGTTCTTGATTGCACAGAAAGGAGGTGTGGTTCAGATGTGTGTGAACAAATGTCAGCGTTAAAATGACTTCGCCGTGTATCTTCCTGTAAACAGTTCACCTGGTGGTGCGCACATTGGAGTGGAGTCATATCAGACAGGAAAGAGCTAAATACTGGGCGACCGAGACAGGAAACAGCTAAATACCGTGCTAGTGAGCATTCCATCTGCTATCCTCTTTCCTTGACTCAGGATCAGAACTTATATAACCTCCAAAAGTGTTGGGAGAAAAATGCTTTAGCAGGGCTCGCAGGTCATTTTAAACAGGAAAATAGATGTATAGAACACAGGCGGTCACGTGGTACTAGAAGGTCATCCTTAACTAATATGCCCAGAAATACCATTAAATTCCATTGAAAATGAAAAATTTGAACCATTTGTGCTTTTTCAGATGTCTTTTGAGGAATATGTACTCAAAGATAAATACAAATATCTTGGAAAAATAACAAAATAAAACTGCAACATGTTCTGTATTATTCTGTATAGCCCTACTCACTAAAATGTATCAGATTTTTGTGCCTGTTTGTTTAAAGGGGAAGTAAATAGTCTGTTTGGGAGAGTCATACATTTAAATATAGAATACACTTTTTCACAGTGTTGACCAAGAAAGTAAATATCTGTCTTGACTGATAGTCAGATAGTCAGCAGATTAGAATTTGCATTAGAATACATTGCAAACTAAATGTTGCAAATTTATCAACAATCCTAAAAGAATGAATGAAGGTGCCCTTACGTGACTGACATTTAAAATGGAGGCCAGATCTGTCTTGAAATATCTTATGGTTATGGTGTTAGATGGAACATATTTTGAATTCTTCTGTTAGAAAAACAAAGTGATTTTTCATGTGATTTGTTTTTTTAAGTTTAAATTTAGTCTTTAGTGACATAAGCCCAGTTTGACTGACTAGAAGATGATTTAAGCAACTGTTGTAGACAATACATTTTTACCTCTAAATCCTGACATTTTTGTTAAATTTTTTACTGATGAATATGATATGGCCCCAAACCGTGGCCCTAACTGAAACCCACAAAGTGGCTGTTGACATTTATCATTTATTGTCCTCCCAAAAATCAAAAATCCACTTACCTGCTAGATTGCAAAATACTGTAAAGAGACTTACTGGAATACATATGTGTATATCCTGGGGTGGGGTCAGACAGAAAAATAGGGACAGTTTTGGTAAATATTAAAAAATTAATATAATTAGTAGGTATAAAATTATAGTCTGTAAGTGAAAACGAACTCTGAGGGTTGGAATAAATTGTGCTCCCTGCTGTTTTTGAAGTTGTCAGATCACAGTAGGTCACCACATCCATGAGGCACAAAAAAGGTCATTAGCTTGTGAATCAAAAGAGCAAGGTATAATATGCTGTAAAACAAGAAAGTCCAAACATTTAACCACAAACAACTCATACAAATATGTTCTTCAAATTAGACAAGTCCTTTTTCAGTCAAATGTCATTGTCATTAGAAAGAAGGGGTCTAGGAAACGATAAACCTTCTTTTAATGCCAGGAAACAAATCGTAAGCACCAAACTGTATTAGCGGTGTCTTAGGCTGCTAATCATTCTCAGTATCTTCCAGGAGGTCCTGCAGCTGTGGGCGTGGGTGAATAGGTGAATCCTCTTGATGAATTTGCTGGATAGACAGATCCATGAAACATCTGTTGGCTGGAGGAAGCTTTTCTCACCTCGGTAAATTCTTGGTGTTTTCTTAGGACCTCGGCAGATGGCTCCTCTAGTGAATCATGTCACGTTTCTTTAGTGCCACCCAGAGAACGTCCTCTTTAGCAGGATGGCAAAAATAGTGTATTCTAAAGGGGGCCATACCTGGACGAGGGCGGTGTGAGTGATCAGTACTCGTTCAGTTTCAGGCCTGAAGTCTTGTGGGAGACTAGAGCCTAGACATTTCGGTAGAGATTCTGAGCCCTCCGCTTTCGATTCACTTAAATTGTAAAATGTAGCCGGTACCTGCTCTGAACCTTTCTGAGGACAGCTGATTTTTTGGCTTTTGTTTGAATGGTTGTGCAACTGACATTTGTTAGGTTATCTTGATTGTTATTTAAATACGGCATATGTAGTTCAGATATGTGAATATATGAAAAACCACATGTTTGCCTTGTTCCTGTCATGTTTAGCATCTCTGTCTCTGTGTGTGTCTCCTCCACCTCTTTTTTTCCTGTCTACATTGCCCCTAATTTCCCTACCTTTTCTTTGATCGGTCTGTCTGTATACCCTTTCTTTGAACTGTCTCCACTTTAAGAGGATGCCTGTATGACTCAGTTGTTCTATGTGTTTTCTTCTGGTAGAGGGAGTTTGGTTTAGTCCCCTGCCCACCTCAGGATGTCTTGTTTCCAGCCCATAGACGGCTCCGGGCTGACGTCCCGTCTTACTGCATGCCACACACTTCCATAAACTTGCTCACACATACACACACACACACACATATACGCTGCTATGGTCTGTGTGTCATTTCCAGTATTACAGATTGAAGGTAGCGCGTAAGAGCTGTAGAGATAGAAGTAGACCAGGGTTTAACCCCTTGAACCCTCAGCTTCCTAATAGTTCATCTTGAGATGTTTTATTACTTAACTCGTATGAATTTAACTTTCAAATGTTCAATATATGACACTTTACAAAGGTATAATTCAGTTTTGCTTGATCCATTCAGACTGTGCGACATAGGTACACTAAATAAAAAATAATAAAGCTGTGTTTTTTATAATGCTTTGATGTGACTCCCTGGCCAAAAGGTAATGAGTTAGCTCCAGGCTAACGCACTAGCTGTGAGCCAACATGCCAGGATATAATACAACACAGTACCTTCTGTTGTTGCATTATGTTTTTGTGCACAGGGAGGAATTAATGTATGGACCCACAGAGATCCCCTCGACTTTAAGGGGTTAAGAGTCTCAGAAGCGGCTGTAGATGGCTCTTCATAGAGTCTGGTTTCCTTGCCATGTAAGTGCTGGGTAATTGTGACTTTTTAACTGCACTCCTTGATAAAGTAGGTCTGCTTAATAGTTCCCCAAACCCTAGATTTAAGCTTCTTAAATTATTTTCAATAAAAAAAGACTCACAGTAGCAGTTCAGTGTTTAAACTTTAGAGAAGGTGGCTCCAACATGTCTGCAGCAGCCCTCTGTATAATCTCTGACCATGGCAGCTTTGTGGTGAGCTCTGTTTCCTTAGCATGTCAGCTGGCTCAGAGATTTGTAGGCTTCATAGTTTCACAGTTATGGAATGTTGTCCCTCTCTGTGATGGCTAAAAGGTCTGTTTTTACCACACACCACCTTCTGTCCATTAAAGTGAGTGATGAGCGTTATCAGCATGTTCCAGGACCCCTGGCCTATGTATATGTGTGTGAAAGAGACCGGGGGAGGACGGCACGTCAGGATTATATTTCTCAAAGACGATCCCTGTCGATAAGAACATGAGGTTATAGCCTCAGAGGATCCTGAGCTCTGTGTGTCTGTATATGTTGCTGTAAGGTGTTGTCAGACATGCAGTTTGAACGGACATTTAAATGTTGAACTTATCTAGACGTTACCCAGAGGAAGATTACAGTGCTCTGCAAAGGTCTTGAGCCACTCCACAGTTTTTTCGTATTTTGTTTCCAAAGGTCCAGATTTTCTTATATTTGAATGTAGTCTTGAGGAACAGTTCTCCAGGCTTACTGAAGGGCTTTCAAAGGACTTTCATTTCCAGTCCAGTCCCGGAACCTGGCCAGTTTCAGAGGAATTTTTTTTTTTTAAGAAACAGTGACCCACAAATGAATCATTCAAGCAGAACAAAGACCATCTAACTGAAGTCCTGAACCAGTGAAGAAACAGGAGGAGATGATTCCAGATGGTCAGGCGGTGATCAGTATACTGGTGGTACTGAATGCTGAGTGGTTGGAACTCCTTCATCTAGGCTCCATGTGTCATTGTAGTCACTCACAGTAAAATATTTGATCCTATTTCTTTCAATTAATCTACTCACAATTCCAAAGACAAGACAGTCTGACAGGAATAAATTAGTATTTTGAACCAACAAGGTGATTCAAAGCAAAATAGAAAGAAACAAGGGTTGGCACAGGAACGCAAATATCTGAATCATTCAGAGCAGGTACAGAGACATTTTTGTCATGTGACTTGGGATTAAAATGGGAAAAATACAAACGTGAAGTAAAAAAAAAACAAAACTCCAACAAAAGTTCTGGAATCGTCAGACAGATCTATGGAATGGCAAGAGACTCGTTTATAACTCTGCAAGAACCGTCGATGTGTCCTGGTCTGCCTCCTGCAAGTGCTACCCAGGTGCCATACAGAGTATTTTCGGTAGGTAAGAATGTGACTGACACATACAGTCCCCTGTTGTGTGCCACCTGTGTAAGGGGCAACTCTGGACAATGTCCGTACCTGATTCGGCTGTAATCTGTGGGTAATGATGGTGATGTGTGTGGACATCCATGGCAGAGCAACATTATTCTGCCACAGTTAAAGATGTTGACTGTAAGAGCTGCATTTCTCGTATGTTTTGTATGAACAGAAACATAGTCACATGATATAAAATATAGATTTCAATATGGTTTAGAACTGTACATCTTTGGAAAATTTAAGAACCAAAAGTGATCACAGTCTGCTGTTAAAAAGACAAGCTTGGTGTGAATATTTCAGGCTTCAGTTTGTTCCAGTAGCCTAAATAACACTGAACCTACCCAGGAATGTCCCCTAAATCTAAACCCATCACTCAGTGGGTTCTAACTACAGATTTTATATTACTGGTGCCTGTAGGTAAGTTCAGTTTAGTAAAAGTTGTGTTACAGTGTTATCTTTAATTTGGCCACTAAATCTTTATTGTAGTGAGAGAGAGGGGGTTGCACAGACTTTACTGTGTGGTGCCTGTAGCCGCATAGAGCTTAATGATGTTTCCTTCCTGTTAAATGTTCCTAGAGGTGAGACAGGACTGTTTTATCTGAGGTCCGAAGCAATTTGTCTGATGTTGAAAACATGCTGTGGTTCTGAAATTGCCCTAAACTGTACACAGTGATAAACACAGTATATGGACAAAAGTTTGGGACACCAATTGCATTCAATATCGAGTTGGTCCCCCGTTGTAGCTATAACAGCTTCCAACCGTGGAAGGCTTTCCACAAGATTTTGGGGTTTCTGTGGGAATTTGTGTCCATTCATTCTGTAGAGCATTTATGAGGTCAGACACTGATGTTGGACGAGAAGGTCTGTCTCACAATCTCCGTTCCAGTTCATCCCAAAGGTGCTCGATGGTGTTGAGGTCAGGGCTCTGTGCGGCCAGTCAAGTTCTTCCACACTGAACTCCTCCAGCCATGTCTTTATGGAGCTTGCTTTCTGCACTGGGACACAGTCCTGCTGGAACAGAAAAGGTTCTTCCCCAAACTGTGTCCACAAAGTTGGAAGCATGACTTGTCCAAAATGTCTTGGTCTGCTGAAGTATTAAGACTGCCTTTCACTAGAATTAAGGGGCCTAGCCCAAACCCTGAAAAACATGTGAGTCCCAATACTTTTGTCCATATAGTGTGTATGTATTCAATGACATGCAGTTCTACCAGCGTGTTCAACAGCACAGCTCAACGGCTGCATTTCTAGAACAATCTTGTCTTTAAGTGTAGTACTAAACCCATCGAATTACTCTCATACAGGCCATTCCTAATAAACACATTCTAACAAAGTCTAGCAGGTGTAAGCTTAGACTGTATTGATTATAGTATGACTGTGCCTGGCTGCTGTTTGGCTGCGTGTTTTGATGTAATGAGATATTCAGGCTGAGAGCTGCACTAATTGTCTTGTAAGAGAAGGTTTCCAAGTCCCTGGGAGCACCTGCTTAGAGACAGAGTGGTGCAGTGGATGTATTTATTTGTGTCCAGAGGGTGCAGTACCGAATGCTGAAATACATTTTTCTGCTCTGTATTCAGGAATGCGTTTCACCTTGGTTATTTGGAATAGAATCATAAACAGACCTGATTTTATACAGAACCAATTTGCAGTGATTTAAGATCATGGCTGAACTGGATGTCATTCCAAATAGCATGTTTTGCTCTCCATATATTTGGTATATTTGTAGCCTGATAAAATCAGTTGAGAGCACGAATAGTTAAGCTTCTCTGTGTGGGTGTTGATGCTGATTTCACTTTACGTAACTGAGCTTAAAACAGGTCTATGAGGTTTCCAAATAGAATAATTAGGCTAATTTTTGCGTACTTGTGAAAACAATGCGATGAAAGTTCACGTCCTACTAATTTGACGGTAATGGATAATGACCCTCATAGAGCCAAAGACACTCTTGAAGAGATGGGTGCTCTCAGCAGTGAGTCAGGATAGATGAATTAAAATGGGATAAGAGAGAAATGCTGTGAAATACCAGTCATCAATTTAAATGAAGAAAAAGCACAGTATGTTTAGGTGTGTAACAATGAAAGGTTGTTGTGTATTTAAACACATTGGTTAAGTGATATTGTCACAATTATAGATTAGCATTTATTTGACTAAACTTATTTACTTTTGTTGGATTTCATGACATTAATTCCTTGATTCACCTTAACAGAGCACTGGATTTGTGATTGGTTGTGATTCACGCAGGGGTTGGGGCTGGGTGCGGGGGTACATTGTGATTGATTAGAGACAGATGTTCGGAGTCTCTGGGCTTCAAGCCTGATTTGAGTCTTTAGTAGAGAATTGTAATTTAGACGGGTGGTGGGTGTTGTGTTAAGGGATCATTTCGATTACAGATGTTGAACCACCATGCAGAAATGTAATAAGTGGAAAAGCTACAATTTGTATAGCACGTATGCTAGCTAGCATAATAGCTAATTTAGCTGAAGTTTTAGCAAGTTTAACAGGAGTGTGGACTGTAATTTACTACCTTCAGATATATTAACTGACTATAATAGTTATTGGGATAGTGTCTGTGAGTGGGGTGGTGTTTCTCAGGCTTAAATTTCATGAACCTTAATTTAAGCCATGATGACGTTTAACAGTATATTGTGCCGCCCTGACTGGAGGTTGGAAATCTGTACTGTTTGGATATGTGAGATGGGGGGAGAATGGCAGTGATTGACAGCTCTGTAAAGTGCAAGTAGCGGAGGAAAGAGGATACATTACTTTTCCTCGGCAAGGCTCGAAGGGAATTTTTCTGGTCACTGATTTCCGTAAAACCGATCACATTATTTAAAGCAATGTTCATGAGTAACACAGCAGTTTTGAAAATGCTGTTTGATTAAATGTATCACATAGTTTACAATTATTCAAGAAATTCTAAGAGGAATTCTATTTCTGACACTGTAGATTTACTGTCAAACAATGTTTTATTACAAAACCAGGGAACATGACCATTACAAGCTGATTTTAAACAACACCAAGGTATAGGGACGATCACAGAGCTGTTGGTCCAGAACTGAAGAGAAAATTGTAATATAAATGGTATTTAAGTTGAAAATACGTGATATCAGATGAAATAAGAATTCAAAAAATGTTATTCACCCCATTTTTCTTCTGACACCAAAAAGACACCAAAAATACACCAAAATCTAGCCAACAACCCTCTCCAAACAGTTTATTTGATGATTTTGTTTAAAAACTGATAGTGATCTATTAAAATTGAGTAAATATGGCAGTCCTAATCATAAACAGCAGTGAATCAATGTTTATTTTAATGATTAAATGGTTGTTAGAATAATTGTACAATGTTGGTTATTCTGCAGACCCTTCTTTACAGTAGGATTTCTAGAACTCTGCTTTCTCTTCCTCAGAGGCCGGATAAGCCCAGGCTGTTTACATGGATTCTGAGTCTTGTAATCAGGACATTTACGTCACTGTGAATCAGATGCATGCATGAATAAGCAGGCTGCTACTGCGTCTGAATACATTTCGCTTCTTACTACATTATTAAAGTGTAATTGAGGTCTTTTTTTACCTAGTAAGATTTACATGGTGTCTGCAAGGCCAGTTTATAATGAATCATCTCCCATTTTCCTCTGTTAGTTTAGTACAGTATTAGAAATGATGGCAAGCATCTAGCATTGTTCAGGTGTTTAACGCATTTCTTTCAGTTCTGTGATCAAATTACTTGGCAGAGTAAACAAATGGAAAATAAAGTATGAAATTATCGGGTCAATCAATTGCAGACCTTTATAGACCTGGAGGAACCTGGTTACAGTATGAAAGCAGATATTCTGAACCATGTATTGATTAAATGCTCACAATCTACTAAGTCCTGCTGTAAAATCAGATGCCTTCCTGGATAATGTTCGGCCAGAGTGCGGCCAGAGTTTTTGTTCCCGCAGTGTGTGGGGTGTTGTCAGTTCAGTAAGGTGTGCACTCTCTGGATGGGATAGTGCATTTAGCCAGGCGTCCCAGTCACACCCAGTTAAAATCAGCCATGCTCAACCTTTCATAGCCCACAGGAGACTCTGCCAAGGCTCCTCCCAAACAGAACCGTGCATGTTTAACTCTTCCCCGGCTCGGGCAGAGGCCTATTTCTCTCTCACGCTTCATCTATTTTACAACAGAGGATTAGAATTGTTGTTTATTTTCATTCTCTCTCTCTCTCTCTCTCTCTCTCTCTCTCTCTGTCTCTCTCCCTCTGTCTCTCTCTCTCTGTCTCTGTCTCTCTGTCTCTCTCTCTGTCTCTCATTTTTCATTTCTTTTGATCGTATATAAACTTACATTCACGCACACGTGCAAAGCCCATGGTGGAGAGCAGTGTGTGGTAGGCTGGGAGGTTAATTCTGTCCGGCTGTGGTGCAGTATCAGCCGGGTTTTAGGAGCGAGATAGCGAGGTCCAGCATGTACCTGTCACTGCTAAATGATTGCTCATTTCCTGCGTGGAGGAGGAAGGCCGGTGTGGAGTAATAGAGCCCAGCTGCCTCATCTGGAGCTTACCTTTCCTCTCACCCTCTCACTCTTTCTTCCCTTCTCTTTGTCTCTGCCTCTCCCTGCCTCTCTCTCTCTCTCTCTCTCTCTCTCTCACTCAGACGCAAAATGTTTTCACCACCTTGGAGTGGTCTCACCTGCCTATTTTGGAGCCATTCGGCCTCTTTCACAGTCCTCTGTTCTTCCCTTGACCTCTCAACACTCCTCATGTTCTCTGGCCTGCTCTGAGCGCAGCTGTTTTCTTTCGCTCGCTTTTCTCACTTAAATCTTCTGGGTCTGTAACAGCAGACCTCTGCTAAAAGATCTGCATTAAAACATTGTCCAGATTGGTAAAGGGAAAAGCACATACACACACACACAGGTCGTCTCAGTGTAGCTTAAGTTTTCTTCTAATGTCCTCAGGGGTCTTGTGTTGTGTATGTGTGTGTTTCTGTATTTGTGCTAATGTTTATGTGTATGGGAGTGTGTGTGTGTGTGTGTATGGGAGTGTGTGTCGGGGCGGGATTAGTTTAGGGAGGGTTCAGTTCCAGATTCCATTCTGAAGCCAAACCTGGTCACATGACCTAGAATGGAACTTTCAACAATGACCAGCTGTGGTCAACATTCCGGGACCGCTGTAGACCAGCCAATCGAAATGGTCAGTTCAGCTGCAGCCAGTTCATCGGCCAGCGAAACCAGTGAGGTGTGCAGTACATCATCCAGTCACCTCCGTTCCGTAGGCTTCAGTTCCGCACTCCTGCACCGATGTGCACCGAGGAAAACGTGTGTAGTAAAATTAGACGAAGGTTGTGAACCCTGGCCTGGCTGGATTACTGAATAAAGCCTCTGCAGCCCCCCTGACTGAACAGACTGAAAAAAGATAAAACATAAATCTGCTCAGTATCTCCTTGTGTCTGGGACTGTGGAAAGACTGTCTGTCAGGAGTTCCCAGTAAAACACGTGCGCCATGGAAACGCATTTAAAGAACCCTGCTGAGGTGCGCTCACCTTTCTAGAGCAGTTTTAAAGGATCCAGAGACACATCTGGATCTCCTGGAGTTCTCCTTGCCGCAAAGGCAGAAACACCTCACCACAAAGAATAAGCAACCCGTTTGCATGCAATGGGCAAGATTTACAAATTTGCCATCAGAAAACTTTTCGGGGTCATTTTTCTTCTTTTTTTCCCCCTCTTTACTCTTTGAAGATCTGAACAAACACCTGATCCCAAATCAGCACTTGTTTTGAAGCTACTTGAATGTGAATACAGAGCGTTTTAAATATTGAAACTCATGCTCGGGCTTTTGGAATTTTCAACTCCTTTCATGTCCAAGAGGCTCGAGGACATGTTTGCCCAAATAAACTACATAAAAGCTGAAGAACCAAGTCCTTGAATCATCCCACCTTTTTTCTAGCGTCATGAGGGACATCTGCTGAAAAGAGTGGACCAGTGTCACGCTACATATAATCCCCCATGTACTCTCTCTTAGCTGCGCTCATAATGCATTCGCTATACATATTTGAAATCATCCAAGTTTTATCTTGGTACATTATGTCACCCCCAGGATATGCTGGAATCCATTCTGCATACATGAAACATCTCAAAACCAGGCTAGACTGTTCCCTCATCTGCCCCAGTGACTGATAGATTAACAAACATTTTTTATGCGCTGTCCATCGAGCATGTCCGCCGTTTTATCACCTGGTCGTACTGCCAAAGTTACCTCTTTTACGTTTCTTTCCTTTTCATCACTCTTTCACTCTGTCAGCCCGTCAGCCTCCACCCCCAACCCCCCGCTTCTTTCATGGGTTTTCCAGTGAAAATGTTTTTCTTGCTTGCCATTTTCATGTTAAGGTTATTACGGGTTCTTTTTCTGCTAAACAGGCACATAACCTTGTTCCCTAGAAAAGATGATCCACTTCGTTAGAGGACAGAGCATTTGGTTTGGATTTTGAGAGTCCTGTAGTAAGGTTGTGGTCTTCTATAATTCTATAGCTGTGATGACTGTATTTTGTCTGTCTTTATCAATATCTAGTTCATCTTTATCTTTCAATCTTTTTTGCTTTTTTCCCCCTTGTTTTTGCAATTTCTGTGCATGTCCAATTCGCAGAGAAGTAGGACTCCCCCATTTATCAAGGCTGGGAGGGTGAAGGCTAGCACGTTTTTTCTGAGTCGTGTGAAACGCCACCACATCTTTTTTTTTTTTTAAAGGCTGTTAATGCAGCGTCATTGTGCAGCTGGACGTGCACTAACTGCATCCTGTCAGTCAGCTAACAGACACCTGAGCTGGCTAGCATCATGTTGAGTGATTGGGGAGAGGGAGGACCATCCCACCCACCCAGAAAGTGTCTAGATCCACCTAGACTCATGGCCACAAGCGGCTTTGGCATTGTAAGGGATCAAACTCTCAATCTCCCAGTGAAAAGGCCAGTGCCATCTAATCCTTTTTCATTTGGTATTCTTAAGAGTGGGTTTTTTAACACAGCCATGTTTCCAGAGCTGTTGTGGGTGGTTTTCATCCACTTCAGTATCATGGAGGAATGCAGCAAGGTGTGCACTGAAGTGTAGTTCAAACTCATTTGAAATAATTATGAAAATTGATTAGAACACGCTACTGTGCTTAACGTCATCTATGTCTCTTTCATAGTGTGGGCTAGATTCCTGAAGACAGACCCCCTCATAAGATCCAGTAATAAAAGACGGGGTTATTTTTTCCACTCTTAATACAATGCGTTTAATTAGACAAGTCCATAGAAATGACTTTGGTAATTGACTAAAACAAACCATCAACGTTCACTGCTTCACTGATATGAGCTTGACGCCGACTTTGAAGCTGTTCCATTTCCTTCCAAGCGATTAATTCACAGAGCTTCTTATACATCCTTTCCAACCACAGCAGACCCAGAGGTTCTATACAGCGTGTTTAAAGCTGCTCTTAAATAAGCTGTGCGCCGCTTTCGATGACTTCTATTCTCAGATCCAAATAAGTCAGATCCAAATGCATAAGTGTTCCTGTTCTTTTTTTCTCTCTCTTTCTCTTGCACTCTCTCAAGGCAGGAAAGGGTTACTTTCCATGTTTCCTGTCCAATTCCCACAGCTTCAGCTCCTTTCGGATCGCTTTCTTCATACTAAACATTCCCAGGCTCCCATAACCTCCTGGCTTCCTCGCACCGGCCAAGAGCAGTCCCAGGTGAGCGTGTGGGCGAACCTCCTGTTTTTAAGGATAAAAATCTCTCCATTTTTCTCCCACCCCCCCTCTTCTCCTAAACGTAGTGGTGGTGAAACGTGGTTTCATTTCTTTTTTTAAGCAGCCCCCTTGATCACTGCAATGGGAAAATATTTTTTCATGAAAATGATGCCAGAGATTTGGGCCAGAAAAGGGCTAAAAATGATGCGATCGGTCAACCTTGAGTTTTCGTTTCTGTGAAAGTGAGCCTATGATCTCTTCCAGGGCTTAAAGCACAGGTTGTAAGCCAAACATTCTATGTTCAGACAGTGAGACCTTCACAGAAAGGGGTTCGCTCCCTGTACTTGACCAGAGGGATCATAAAAATGGCACTTCCCTCTTGCCAAAGCTCGTAAAAGGATGATGCATTTGCGAGCTATTCAGTTCCTCTTGAAGCCGTTCCTGTATGACCACATGGAAAGATGATGAGACGGCATGAGAAGTTTCTGATCAACCCGAATGATGTCATATGACACCTAGTACACTCAGTGGCAGGTTCTAAATATTGTACTGTGCACCTGCGAAAATAACATTTAAAAACTGTTTATATGAGCAGTTTAGATGTGCAGTTTAATACTAAACTAAATAAAACTAAAAAGAATCGATACAAATAACATTATACAGTAAATAGTGCTGTGTTCAGTATATCAATGTGTTCCATGTGAAAGTCCAGTATTACTTGTAGTTTCCATCAGAAACCTGGTTTGACTCGATCAGTCCTTCATTAAATTAAATCAGGAGCTGCTGATGGAGTTTCACAATCCAAACAACGGCTGGAGGAACTGAGGAGGAATCTGGAACTGAATCTGTGTTCTCCTCACCAGCTTGCACAATATCAACTACTTTTACAAACAAAACAAATCTTTGCTGGCACAAACACAAGCTGAGAAAAATGGCTTTAAACAGTTTTCATAGGTGCCTAAACCTTTTGCACAGTCCTGTATATGACATCGTGCTCATGAACATTCTTTCCATTACCAACAAACGCAAACCTTCGAAAGTGCGCTTTAGAAATTTGCTGCTAAAACCATACAGGGGAAAAACATCTGGCATTAAGAAGCTGCTTGATCGGCACATTTGCAGTATGCTTCATTTATGATGATAACTTGTGATTCATAATTTTGTCATCCTTCCCTCTTGTTTAGCTCCCTGTAATTCTTTCCCATGCTTTCAGAAACAGAGTGTTTCACTTCACTCGTTTTAACCCGAGCGCCCGACCTCTTTGTAAGGGAAAAGCCAGGACAAAGCGAAACAAATAGAGCCGATGTTGTTTGGACCTGACCCAGAAACGGACCTGCTGAGGCTGTCTAAATTTAGGCCAGTGATGCACTGACTAATTGCCCCGCGAGCACTAATCATTTCCAGCCCCTGAAGCGTCTCAAACAGCTGAGAGAGAGCCAAGACTGTGCTGCCCTCATGCTGTGCCGGAGCCAAATATCAGAACCTCACACACAAACAGTACACGCTAAACACATCCACATGGAGCCCAGAGATCTATCAGACACTTTGCAGCAAGGTCAGGTGTCTGGTTGCCTTGCACAGATGCAGCCAGGTGTTAAATGCTCTATTTTAATGTCACTTAATGCAAGTGTGCGGTAATTGTGTGTGATATGGAGAAAAATGTTCCATCATGATTAGGGCTGCACAATGTATCGTCTGCAACAGTGACCGTGATAACGGTGACTGCAATAATGTTGTGTAAGGCAGCTATATACAAATGAGCCTCTAACCAGTCAGTGTTTCTGACAGGGTGACCAATCGCAACTCCAGGTGTGTATGTATATATATGTGTGTGTGTGTATGTATATATGTGGACAATAAACCAAAATGACAACAGAATCAAGCTTCGTAGATACGCCCATCCAAGCCCCCACCAAAAACCCGTATATATATCGTCGCTGTCGGGCGGAAACCTCATATGTCCAAAACGGCTATTTTTCAGGAAACTCAAAAAACTATGTAT
>JBBPCX010000114.1:40509329-40526948 GCA_037974365.1 Hydrocynus forskahlii | reverse complement strand
TATGTAGATGTGTGTGTGTGTATGTGTATATGTAGATGTGTGTGTGTGTGTGTGTCCCCCTTTTTACAATGGGTGTTATAAAGGTGCTGTCAGTGAAGGAGTGAAAGATGGCGAGATCAGATGCTGAGACCTCAGAGCTTAAATGGAACTCACACATGCATTACACTACACCAGGCATTACCAAATGGCGGACCTCGGTCTGGATCCGGACCGAGTGATTGTTCTGTCCGGACCCGTGACCAGTCTGGGAAATTCACGAGATGAAATAATTTGCATGGAGTATTATTTTGAACAGTCGTGGCTATAGACAGCAGGCGCTGTTATTCAAGTTAATTCGAAAATAGCTTTACTCGGTCGTTAACTAGTGAGGAGAAGTTCGGTTCTGTTCAGAGAGCTGGCTCTTCTGGCACGGCTCCCAAAGAAGAGCCGATTCGTTCAGCTCCCAAAGGGCTCTTAGCTTATTATCACCTGTAGTAATGTTGCGCGGGTCGGCTTTTTTTAACACCCGCCCCAAACCGACCCATCAGGAGATCCAAACCACCCCGCCCAACCCGCAAAACTACACGTAGATAATGACCCAAAACCCGACCTGACCTGAGGAAAAAAACAAATAGTTTACAACACGTTTTGATCGATAATGAAATGCGTTTTGTAACTTTTAAATGTATTTGACCTGGACTACTATTATTTATGGTAAAATAGTTAGTTGTGCACTGGAAATGAACAATAAATATTGTGGAAACCATATGAAAATGTGGACATAGGGGAAGACTATAAGATACAAGATGGAACTCAGTTCGGACCTTCTACTTGGACGAAATTTAATAACTGGACCTCGGTGACTTTTAATTGAATACCCCTGCACTACACTGTGCTTCCTCTGCATCCAGACTCTCCGGCCAGACTCCCTGTGTGTGTCTGTCTGTCTTTATCTGCTGCAGAGACACTTCTTTCATCTCAAGCCCCCCAGACCCCAGGCCACTGGACCACCCCACCCCAAAATTCCACCCCCAAACACACACACGCATACACACTGTATAGAACTGCTATCGCACATCCACAGACGAGGACCCACACCTACAGGCCAGAGAACACACAGGGTTACACACAGGCACTCACAGACTCACCACAATACATTTTGTGTGTGTTGCACTGTTTCTAATTACCCCCCCCCCCTTCTTTTCTCTATCTTCTCCCTGCTGTTGTTTTTTCTACCTTTGAGTCCATGCTAATCTTTAGCCCCATGACATCTGGAATGTCCTCTGGTTTTGTGTGTGTGTGTGTGTGTGTGTGTGTGTGTGTGTGTGTGTGTGTGTGTGTGTGTGTGAGAGATAGTGAGTGATAGCATTAGAGGAACTGACAAACTACACTAAAAAAACAGACAGCTAACTCTCCTTATTCAAGGTATGTGTTGATTTAATCCTATGTGTTGCTTTTGTACTAGACACTAAATTTGTTTGTTTATCAAATTGCAGTGAGAACAGCAGCCATGAAAACCCAGGAGCAGCGATCCAGTCCCCTGAAATCACACATACAAAGTGAGTATAAAGACTTTTATCCTTCACGCATGCACACTCTGCTGAAGCAGTAAGTTACAGTTTGCAGTTGTAAAATATGCGTCTACAAATTCTAAGCTTTTTTTTAATTGACTGCTAATTGTAAGCTGTATGTTTGAAAGGGAAAACTAGCCGAAAGGACATCACTATGAATATGAATAATGAATAGTGAATAGCTTGCACCGAACCCAATATGCAACTATGCTTGAAGCCTCCCACTGCAGTGAGAATGGAGGGAAAGAGCAATAGGAAAGCACAGTGTGCTGAAAAACCCAAAATCATAATGGTGTGGGGCTCTTCTGGTGCCACAAACCTCCTGTCTTCTTGTTTCAAAAGTTTCCAGTGGCCGAAACCCACCCTTGTGTGGATGAGTACATGTCATTTTTTGGGTTTTGTGGTTTAGGACCAGAGTCTCTTGAGTCACAGTTTTATTCAGTAGAACTCAAGTGTTGGGAGATTCTGGAGAGTTTTTTTGATTGGTAAAGCTCTCCTGACCCAATGACCACCAACTGACCATCTCAACACATTTTTTACGCATGGGTGAGACATTCGCACACACAAATTTACAAAACAAACACCTACATGTGCGCGTGCGCGCACACACACATGCGCTGCCTGACCATAACTCCTCCACTAACATAAACACCAGACCCTCACCTTTGAACTCCTCACCTCTCACCTGTTAATCCATCTAGCCACTCTGGCTCATTATGTATCAGATTGTGACTAAATATAAGTCTTTTATAATCCACACCTCTCATGTTCCCCTTTAGAGTCCTGCCCCTTTAAGAAGGCTTTTTTTAAACCAGGAAAAACTTGACTCAAGACTCAAGCTGCTGCCTCACACAGCTCCTAATAGAATAAATCCAGTAGATTTCTCAGTCTGTTTCGTCTTGTAACTCAAGCTGTGCCTTCTTCCCACTGTAATCCATCACTCGTGTTTCTCTCTCTCTCTCTCTCTCTCTCTCTCTCTGTCTCTCTGTCTCTCTCTTTCTCTCTGTCTCTCTCTTTCTCTCTGTCTCTCTCTCTTTCTCTGTCGCTCTCTTACACTCTCTCTCTCTCTGTCTGTCTATCTCTGTCTGTCTCTCTCTCTCTTTCTCTCTCTCTCTGTCTCTCTCTGTGTGTGTCTCTCTCTCTCTCTCTCTCTCTCTCTCTCTCTCTCTCTCTCTCTCTCTCTCTCTCTCTCTCTCTCTCTCTCTCTCTTACTCTCTCCTTGTGTTATAACTTGGTATTACCCTCTTAAACCCTAAGGGTCTGTATTTGGGCCAACACTTTAATTCATCTCACTCATAAATGCATAACTTAGCAGTTACTAAATAATTCATAGTGCTTACTGAATAAAAGGTCTGCTTATAACTCTGCTATTAATCTTAAGTTTCAAAAGGTTAATCTGTGGCATCACATCTTGCAAAGTGCAAACATTGCCCATCCACACGGACCAGTCCTCTTCTCCTCCTCTCCCCTCTGGCTTTGGTCACAGCTGAGTTGGAATAAACTGCCCAAATAGAATTCAAGTATTCCATAGCTTGTTTGAGAGGGAAGGTGCCAAAAGGGCATGCGCTGTCAAAATAAGCCTTCTGAACCGAGCTCCAGGTGTTAACCCTGAAAGCTGAACTGTGTGTGCATTTCTCTGTTTCTCTCTTAGACAGTGACGCAATTGTTCAGTTTCACAGAAATGAAGTTCAAGCCTTGACACCTGGTTCAACTGACTGAGAAACGGTACAGAGATAACCCTACAAGGAAATAAAGTGGCCTTTCATCATGGCCTCTCCAGCTCAAGCAAACTGGAATCTGTAATCAGAAAGAGGCTGCATGCCCTGTGCTCTCCTGCTTATAATAAGACTTTTTTTTTCTACCGACAATTAGAATGAGAGAGATATGCATCCTGTCACCCATTAGGGTCGACTTTGTGGGCAGTCTTCTACTATGTTTATGTGCATAGATGTGTGTGTGTGCATAAATCTGACTGCTATTCATATTATAAAGGTACTGCCTTTGGGCAGCTTTCATGCTCTGTTGAACATTTGTCCTCACAGAAAGAGTATGACTGTGTTTGGGTTCGTACTGAGCAACAGCATGAATGAGAAATTGGATTTTCAGTCTGTGACCAAAGTAGTGTAGGTGTATGTGTAGTGGAAAATGGGAAAATAGATTTAGCATAAATCTCTTTTTGTATCCCATGATTGTCATCATTTTGAGGTGATCTTCTACATGGTGATAACACTGATGATCCTTTTCACAGGTGATCTGCGTCCCATGGCACAGATGAAGCCTCTTCAGTTTCGTAGCATTGCGCCTAAAGCCCCGACAGTGGCTTCATCCTCTGCAGTGCTGTCCTGCCAACCACCCTCTGCAGCTCCGGAGCCCTCAACTGCCGTAAGCCCCAAATCCATCCTTGTACCTGCACAGAAATATGCCCTCATGCAGGTGGCTGGACAAGGGGGTACATTCTCATTGGTGGCCTTATCTCAGACACCACCACCACCACCACAACAACAAATCCAGAAGAACCTTAAAGTTCCTATTCCTAGATACCAGCCAATTAGAAGCAAGAGAACGCCAGAAAATGCCAGTAGAACGACACAGACTGCAAAGTCAGCTGCAGTAAAAGTGAAAGCTGAGAGTCCAGAACAGTCATCTGACCAGGTCGTTAAGGCAGACTCTGCTGCTCAGTCTAAAGTCTTGTTACCAGACAGTGCTGTCCAGTACCCGGGGTCACAGACAGAGAAATCTGTCGAAAGAAATGTGGATTCTCTCAGCAACCTCAGCTACCCTACTAAAGCCTCCACTTCTACACTTGTCACTCCTGTCAGTAGCAGCTCGCTAATCAAAGCCCAGGTAGACCGAGCCGTCTCTGCACCCAGTTCCATTACTGTCCTCTCCCCCACCATATTCAGCAAAGCTGTGCAAATTATTCCTTCGCCTCCTAAGGGTAAGCTCCCAATCCTGCCATATGCCAAAGTGAAGAACTCCCTCTTGCCACCTAGTAGCCTTGCTAGCACCCATTCGCCAGGTAAGAGTGGCTCAGTTCGGCCCAAAAACAGCCTGAAAAGCAGCCCGGGCAGCAAAGCTAAGACAGTGGAGAAAGCCAGCAGGAGTAATCGTCTCAGCAAAGATGCAGATGCCACCCAGAGCAAAAAACCTCCAGACAAGAGGCGTGGTAGGAAGAGGAAATCCATGGAGGACGTTGTGGCCTTTGAGGCGAAAAAGAAGAGATCTCTTTCATTTTTCTGCAGGAGGGTACCAGAAAAACCACCACCCAGTAACCAGTCTGCTTCCTCCCAGGACAAGGTGGTGGACATTTCAAAAAAGTATCGCAGCATTCGTCCAAAGCCTGTTCTAGTGATGGAAACCGCTATTCCTCAGCTTGTACCTCTACCGTCTCTCTTAACCTCTGAGAGTGCTGACCAGGAGCTCATCCCGAGACAGCAGATGTCAGGAAAACCTTTGAGCACTGCTCGACCGAGTGTGGTGTCCATACAAACCTCTAGTCAACAGCCCGTGGCCAAAGCAGGAAGTGCTGTCAGGTCCACAAACAGCCGACCCCGTGCCCTCCACCGATGCCCGACCTGCAGCAGGTGTTTCGAGTTCAAGCATCACCTACAGAGTCATCTGAACAGCCACAGTAACCTGAGACCATATGGTTGCCCAGTGTGCAGGAAGGCCTACGCTCACTCGGGTAGCCTGAGCACACACATGAAGCTGCACCACGCAGAGGGGAGGCCGAGGAAGAGCCTTCGCTGTGAATTCTGCGAGAAGGCGTTTGGATATGTTGGCGTCTACTTCAGCCATCTCCGAGAAGTGCACAGGGTTATACTCACAGTGGAGCCATCCATCAGTCAGCATGAGGAGAACACACCCATTGAAGGGTGAGTGATGTTCCTCATAATATAAACAGCTGTAGTTCTAAATGCCATAGTAGTGTTGTATATAGCTTCCTTAATACCGTTTCATACGTAGCTTCATTTACACTGAAGTTTATTAAATGTATTTTTACCTACACGTTGTTTTAGTAGGCACACCTACTATACTTATGCACCTTGTAGGTGTATTTTTACTGACTTCTGTCACACTACATTTTTGTCTACCCTGTCAATGAGTGGAAACTGTATCAGGTATCACAGTTTTTTCTAGAAACACACACACACCTCATTAAACAGTCCTACCCTCAGGTGTGTAAAAACTCCAGCGACAGTGCTGCACCTGTGCTACACCCACTAATGTACCACTGCTGTAGCCTCAGATGGGTTCCAGTCAGTAATTGTATACCTACATGTAAGTGGTAGGATCAGGTGTAATCACCTAATGTGGAGTGAAAAATCAACAAAAACAAACGAATAGCAGTTTATTTTCAGTCAGGCTGTTTGCTGGCCATGTTATAGAGTTGCTGTGCCATTTCTGAAGAAATGTTTTAATGCATTATCAGCCTGAAAAATGACTTAATCACCACCAAACTTATTTCCATTCTACTGAATGTGTCCAGTACACCTGTGGAATAATTGCCATCTCTCTTGGTCCCTTACCGCACAGGCCACCTCAGATCATAAACCAACGGGGGTTTTCTTTAAGCAGTTCGTGTTTTGTGTTTGTTTTCTATTTTTAGGGCATATCGCTTTGCTTTCTTTTTTTTTATCATGACACTTTCACAGTGATCTACTTTTTCTTTCATGACCTTCCCATATTTAAAGTTTAAGCCACATTTTAGCTGACACAAAACAACCAACAATCTTTTGCACACTCTAGGTTTCTTTCTTGAAAGACTTTTATAATCTTCGTGACAACTCTCTTGTTGGGGCCAAATTTCTTTTCAGTTAGCCAAGTCCAGCAGCTCGCTAAGGTCTGCAAGCTCTCGTAACTGCAGAAAAAAAAGCTGTAAATCAAAAATAATAGAATTTGTTTTTGGTGTTCAGCTTTTAAACAAAAGCCTGCTGAATGCGTTCTAGGCATGATAATTCCATACTACTTTATAAAATGGTCTTTGTGGTGATTTCGAATGTGAACTGATCAAATTATTTAACAGATATTTTCTGTTTCTGGTGGAGTTCAGATGTACAGATTCTGATGATCAAGCTTCGGAGCAGCACGTGGACCCAGTGGAGCTCCAGATCAAATGTGGCCGTTGTCAGGCCATCACACCCACCTTTGCTGACATGAAGCTGCACTTGCTGTACGTGCACGGTGAGGAAGTGCAGGTGCGCCTGAAGGAGGGGGCCATGCACGGGGGCCGCGAGGCCGAGGATGAGCTGGTCAAGCACGCGGCCCACTACTGGAGGCAGCTCAACGAGCGCCGCAACCTCGTGCGCTGCGGAAACTGCGACGAGGAGTTCTTCTCCTTCTCCAAACTCAAGCGCCACCTGCACTCCCACCACCAAGGGGTTACAGAGAGTCGGAAGGACCCGCAGGAACAGAAGAGAGAAAGTAAAGAGGACACTTCAGCATCCTCAGCTAAGCAGGTGACTCTTCGAGTGGGGTCACGTTTTAACTGCATCCTGTGCAGTGAGTTGATGAACAAAAAGCAGGACATTTTGGATCACTGGAGGGAGCGTCACAACTGTGAAAACCCAGCCATGCTATGGGAGGTATTGGACATCTGTTTGCAGCCCAAGTAGCATTGTAAGGTATTTTCAACAACTTCGCCATTAGCATATGGAAGAGGCAGCACAGAAAAAAAAAAAAAAGAAATCCAAGGACCTTATATTTTCATTTTAGTGTTGCTTTTTGCCCTTTTTTGTTTTCATATTGGCAACTGTTTTTTTTTTGTATCCCCTTAATTTATGTTCCCTTTTTTTAGTATAAATTAAGACATTCTTTTTTTGACTCGTGTTTTTGTTTCTTTGTAACGGACAGAACGTAGTGTTATGATAGGACTGATTCTTAAACAGTGTGTTAGGATTGCTATTTTGAGCCTCTGAACTACAATGGTTGATTAATATGCTAATTTTCTGTGTTGGGCTTTCAGCGGAGAATCACCACTAAAGGAACGGTTCAGCCAAAATGGCTGAGGAGGCTATCAAGGAATGAGTGCCTGTATCTACATGATGATGTGATTCACTTCATCTTAGTAACTGACAGCTGAACTGTTCATTCATCCTGTTCAGGACTGGGATTACTACAAAATAAGCTTAAAACCGGAGCCAGTGCTCCTTCTTCTCGTTTAATGATTTGGTCTAAGACTTTGAACAGTTGACCATGTGAGTTCTTGCTTTCTTTAAATGAAAACTTGCAGCTATTCCAGACCTTTGTGCTGGAGATTGGAACCCCTTGGCCTAAAGAAACCTCAAATATTCTTAAATCAAGTAGCATTAAGGGAAGTTAGACATTACTTTGTGTAGTAACTGTGAAATGGTGCTGATACAAAAAAATTTGCCAATTTATGTCCATGAGGAGACTTTCTGACCCTTTTCGTAACTCTAGACAACTCTGCCACTGCCACCTCTGACACAAACTGGACTCAGAGGTGCTTAAGTCAGTTACAAATAACACACTTGGAAATATTCTTAAAAAAAATACAGTTTTATGTATAATGTTTTGTTTTAAGGCAGCACATAAAGAGGCATACTAGTGTGAGTGCGCGCGTGAGCAAAAGCGTGTTCTTAGTGTTCGTTGTGTTTTGGCTCGGTAAACATTTTTCCCAGTGAAATGTGTACATTTATTGAAATAGTCTTGTATTGCAGTCCTTAAGAAAAAGTATAACAGGGTAACTGAATGTACCTTGAATGTTTCAGACTCCTACCAAATGTTCTATATGAAATAGATAGATTATATTTCTCTCTATACATATATACACACAGATATACTTAGACTATATATCTTTCCATAGAAGACGACAGTCGGCGTGCTGCTGTTTTATTTCAGATAGAGCAAATCATTCTAAAGACTGAACATTGTGTGTGACATTTTAAATGTCTTCAGCGTTCTCGCGGCCCTCGGTATGTGCTGTAAAGCCCTCATTGCTTTTCGTGGAACTTGCAGGCCATGTTTTCTTGACAGAGATCAAGTCAAGCCATTCACCTTAATGGCTTTTCGCTGGAGAAGGCCAAGTGACAATGTAACGCTACCCAAGACTAGGCTTACTGTATGTCTAGAAAAAATGTCCTGGGGTGAGGGCATTCACCAGCATTCTTATTATCAAAGGGCACCACAAATGCATAGAAAATACATGTACATCTTAAAGCTGCCCTTTGCAAGTCGTTTGTTGGGTGACATGTTATTTGAAAACGTCATAAACCATGCATAAGCATGCATGAATTAGCACATTTAAAAAGCAATGCTTGAGTATCTACAAGCAACTTATATCAAGATTTGTATGAGTTAAATGTACTGTATTGATAAGGGCCCTTATACAGTGGGGTCCTCAAGTTACGACAAAGATCTGTTCCTTCAACAGCGATGTAACCCGAATTTTGGTGTACGTCAAAACACACCCTAGCCTAAATCACTTACCGCTTCGAACACATTTTAAAATCATAAAAACACAACTAAGCCACAGCAAAAGGAAATGGAAAATTTCCTCACTCATACGCCGCGTTACGCCATATTCTACTGCTGCGCGCAATCGTAAGTATGAGGCTAACAGCATAAAGTCGAGTGGGAGTGAGCACCGTAAACTCGAAACATAGTATGTAGAGACTGTTGTAACCCGAGGACCCCCTGTACTAAGACTGATAGCTATTTCTACTATTTATAACACTGTTATGAAGTATCATTCCCATATATTGACCCAGCGTACTTCAAATTAACCATAATAGCATTTCTGTGAAGGAGATCTAAGTGGCTTCAGACATAAAGAGGTGACTTTTTTCATGCCTGTGACCACACAGGTTTCTTTAATAGAAATTGTTCATGAAAGTAATTTTCCACTCTCTGTAATCACTCTCAGTAGTTTTATTTTTGATAGTTTTTGATAATGTATGTCCAGAAGTGAGTACTTTTGCGCTTTACTTCAAGTAGAAATACAGATAAGAGTATAAACCAGTATTTTACACAAAGTATTTTTATTTTCATGTGTAGGATTTTGTACTCCACCACTGGTGTTTACATACAGGAAAATATGTATGAAAGGTAGCATTTCGGTAGAATGGTCTTAACCAGGCTAGGCCTTATCTACTGTATAAATTCCATTACTTGGGAATGATGCCTCATAAGAGTTAGAAATTAATCCAGTGGTTGGTTTTTTTTTTTTTTAGTTAAAGGGCTGTCAACACAGTGTAATGCACTTCATGAAATTTCAGACAAAAGCTGCTTAAAATACTAAAGTATGCTTTTTAAATAAGTAAATTTTGTGTCATGTAGTTAAGGTAGCCTTTCAGATGAAACGTTGCTGTTTGTTGTCTGACAATCTGCAATTTGAGTCTAGAGAAACTTGGTTTTTTTTGTGGATCTTGCCTGTGGTGGGTTTCTCCAAAGCTGAACTTAAATCTTTATTTCCCCCCTTTAATGGAAGAGATGCATTATGTTTTTGCACACATTTTCAAGAATCCGAAAGACGTTTTACCTAAATTGTGAGAATGTACACAAAAATTGTTCAGTGTGTCTAAAAGTGACAAGAATATGTCTTAAACCGCGTGATCATTTACATGGTACTGAAAATTGTCCTCTTGTCCACTGTGATCTCTGCTTAAGCCTTTTGTATGTGGCTTTAGCTTGATTCAGCCCTGGCTGGGCTCTGCTTTTGTCCTAAACTAGTGAAGAGAAATCTACTTAACTGATCGGTGCCTAAATAAAAAAGATGTAAGACTACACCTCTGCTGGACTCTTTCTTTTTCAGGTTTCTATAAGACCATAAGAAAATATGTATTGAATTAGGTACAACAGAGGATTTAAGATAATTTGTGTTGTTACAACAGTAAAGTGTACCATACAAAAGAAGAAAGTAGAAGCCACATAAGTTATTTAAACTACACTATTTAAAATTTATATATGTATATATACAGCCATGGAAAAAAATAAGAGACCGCTTTTCCCTTTTTTTCTGTTCACTGTTGGTACTGTGTGTGTGTGTGTGTGTGTGTGTGTGTGTGTGTGTGTGTAAAATGCACAGGTTGCTAGTCTTTTCTGAACTATTGCAGCATGTGTGTAAAAATAAGAAACACCTCCATATGTGTTGTGAGTGCAGTAGTGTGTGTAGAGCAGCTTTTCTTTGGTCTGTATTCCAGCAGCTTCACTCCTGATTCAGTTTCTGATGGGATTAAACGGAGTCACACACACACTCTGCTCTTAACATCACTGTTTTAATTGTTGCAACTGTGAAATAATGTAATTTTTTGTTTGGAAATTTGAATCAAGTGTATAAAACAATAGTGACATGCACATTTTACACAGACACACTCCCACACATTACAGAAGCAATAACCAGAAACAAATTATGCGGTCTCTTATTTGTTTTTTTCCATGGCTGTGTGAGTGTGTACACTTTTATTCATATAGTCTGTCTGTGTGTATATATTTGAGTATGTGTGTGTGTTTAGGGAAAAGTCTAACTTCACCTGTTGCATAAAGTTCAGAAGAGCATGATTGAATAGTGTTTGTGAAACAGCTTACAGTTCTTGAAGCCTTCTGATTTATGAAGGCTGGACCATGTTTTATGGTCAAATTAAGTGTATCACGCTTAGTTCATGTGGTCTTATGATTAGGAATAGCTGTGAATGCAGTGTGCTCTGAAGACTATGACGAGAAAAATGTTTTCAAGATTTCTGAGGAGATTCTAGGTAATAGAGCAGGATATCTGAGATTATGAAATGCTGCAAGTGTCCTTTTAGGTAGAGAGTCACCTGAGTGTGACTTGCATAAGGTAATTAGTAAAGTAGTTAGTTCTTAGGACACAAAGTCTGAGTGGATGCTTCAGTCATTTTTAAAAAAATTGAAAATAATAACAAAAAAAAACAACTCTTGCATTGTAATGGCCTGAAAACTGTGTGGCTCTGTGGACGAACAGGCACTGCATTAGGCACTTTTCCACAGGTACACAGGAACCCTGCTGTACCTAAACTGTGCTGCAATTGTATGGATCTTGCAGCACTCTTTGATTTTCAAGTGCATCTCAGTCCGGTAACAGAGTTTCTGACTCAATTCTCTCCACAGTTTATGGCCGGTCATCCCAAAACCGCGTCCATGGAGTCGAACCGGCGGAAAGTTTTTCTGTCAGAGCCACTTTTGTTATTGTGGTCTCTTACTTTTGTTATTGTGGTCTCTATCAGGGGAGCTGATAGAGGATCCAGCACAGGCCAGGTATTACTTTATAGGAGTGCTTTTAGCTGAAGATGAGAGAGGCAAAATGAACTTGTCCTTCAATCAAACCCTGAACATTCTGGCCTTGTCCTTCATATCCCTTCCTTCATATCCCATGGTTCTCACTGGCCAGTGCAGCATTCCATGCAAACCTTCTGTTTAACATTAGTTGACCTCTTAAACTTACTTATATTAAGATTTATGTCACCGTTGTTGGAATGAAACAATATACTGTACCTCCAAGAAGTAATTTTACAGGAGAAGGAAAAAAAGTTCTTAACTTTCTATGTAAGTTGATGCATAAAGGCTTTATTGGACCTTTTCTGTTGTTCTGTACATCAGGACCTTTTACACAGCAGTGTTAATGTTATAAAGTTATACGGTACTGTGCAAAAGTTTTAAGCACCTATGCAAATTGGTTAAAGCTGTTTTTCTTTGTGCTCGCGGCATTAAAAATGCAAACAAATGAGAGGGGTTTGAAATGGAAATATGCTGCTGCCCAAAATTTAATATCATAATATACAGCGTGTATTTCACCGGACCCCAAAGTTTTGATTTCCCTGCGCAGGCCTGGGGAGATTAGCTCAGGCCTGCCTTCAACAGAAAATAAGCACCAAATAACCCTGCAAAAATGGAAACATTCATTTTAAATATTGTTTCATTTTATGGAGATAATATCATAATGTTATGGAGCTCCTCATTGTTCGAGCCCGCGCTGTTGTAATATTCAGCTGTTCCCCTGCTGCATTACTTTATTGGATTTCTCGGAGCCTCGGAGTCAGGTGAACTTTTGTTTTAAAGGCTGTGTGCTTGTTCGCAGCATTTCTGTTCACACAGTGCCGTCACCCCAGAGAGAGCGCACCAAGGTAATGCGGGAACCAACACGAGAGCCGATGCATATTTCCCTTTAATCATGGAGACGCTCGTTCTTTCATTCTCTTGCTCGCTCTTTCTCTTCACACCAGAAACATGATCACTCGCGGGAGATCAAAGCCCAACCCCTCTAACAGGATTAGAGGATGGAGGGAGAGAAGGAGGAGAGAGCCTGATTTAGAGGAGAGCGGAAGAGGTGGAGCAGAAGTGCGAAGAGACAAGTGGGAGTTCAGAGACACTGATGGAGAAAATAATGTAAGGAGACAAACAGGTAAGCAAGAACCTACCAAAGAACGAGAAAATGCACTGAGAGAAGAAAAGAGGCCGAGTGTACGTCTCACCATGTGCTGATAAAGATGCACGCCAAGTCTGAAACTCTCACACCTAAAAAGAGAAAAAAACCCAGTTCACCTTCTAGCAATCTTCATTTTCCCCCAGAACCCGGAAAAAGAGAAGGAAGGATGATGACATTGATGAATTCTTCATGAATGGTGGCTAATGAAAGGCTGTCCCAGTGGGTTTGGACGATAATGAACTCCTCCACAGGTTCTCGCACTACAGGTGAGTGTGCCGCTGTGTGGGGATCTGAATGCAGTATTTCATAGCAGTTCATTGTCGGTAATTTAGGCCAGCGCTGTGTGAAATGTGACCAGAATCTCAGCCCTGAAACTGGGATCATTTTATAGTATAGTTACCACTGTTAGGACTATAGACAGGGACACATGGAAGTAAAGTAAAGTGGCCCCTTATAGTCATGCACTAACACATCTCACTACACCACACCGTGCGAAGACTTTCTCTGTATTTAACCTATTCTTGAATCCAACGGCGAAGTGCCCAGGGAGCAGTGTGTGGGGATCTTACTCAAGGGTACCTCAGTGTTGTCCCTGGCAGTCCTGGGATTCGAACCCACAACCTTCTGATTCAAGGGGCAACTCCCTAACCAAAGGTGCTGAGGGGTTGAGGTCAGGACTCTGTGTGGCCAGTCAAGTTCTTCCACACTGAACTCCTCCAGCCATGTCTTTATGGAGCTCGCTTTGTGCACTGGGACACAGTCATGCTGGAATAGAAAAGATTCTTCCCCAAACTGTCCACAAAGTTAGAAGCATGGTTTACGATTGTCCTTCACAATATATAATGTGTGTATATATATCTGAATATATATATATTTGATCGTACATTTACCTGTAAACATTCATGTATGAGTCTATCTGTAGCCTTCAATGTCATTTCCTTTGCCTCCCTCTGCTCTCTTCTGTGAGTTTGGTGGTCCAGATGGCATAGACTCACTGTGCTCCACTGGGTCTTCTGTAGACCGCCCAGAGGGACAGCAACCATCTGCCCAGTATGCCTCCGTCCACAGACACACATACACTCACACTCTCAACCTCTGACCTGGAACACATTACAAACAGGAGAAAACATGTCATTGGAGGTCGTCTTCTCTATTCTGAGCTTTATAGCTTCATAAAGTAAGAATAGTAGTCAAGGGCAGTCTGTCTATCAGGCTGATGTGGATTTTGTATGACAGAAATTCAGATATCTCAATTAGCAGAGCTGAAACGAGACCCAAAACAGGGATTGAACAAATTGCAAAAACATGTTTTCCTCTAATGTAGTGTGCATTTCCATGTGCAATTGTATGTAAAAGTTTGGATTACATATTCAGTTGAATGTCTCAGTGGAAAATAATTAGACATCCTGTCCAGCGAACGCCCTTAAAAATGACATTTTTCTGCCTATTTTAGTGTACAATTTCTTTTTTATTGATTCATTTATGTATTTAATTTGTTGATTAATCTCAGTCCTGACCACAAGCTTTGTAAGTTTTGGCGTGTTCATTGTCCTGTGAGTTGAATCAGATGGATGAGAGAAAGCACTAAAGTGTGACCAGCGTGTCGTTGCCAGGACAGGGATTAGGAGTAACAAGACTAACATTAAAGTAACTAGACTTTAGTTCACAGACCATTTGGTGTCATTGTTTTGTACTGTGTACTAAACCCAGGGCTCAGCATGACCTGCGGTTAGTCTGCCTGGACATCCAGCACTCATGCAATGTTTGTTTATTTATTTTCTTTTAGTAACCCTAAAAACTAAAGCCTGGAGAGCTTGGTCAGAACAGCACCTATATATTTTGCTTTATTTGTTTTTTCAGGGGTTACAAAATATGGAGAGTCATTGCTGCATAAATCCAAACAAATGTTCTTCACACTGAACCCTTCAGTGTCCAGGGTCTCTTCTCATCTGTTTTGTAAAAGTAGTGTCTCACCATTTTTTTTCCACTTCATAACCTCACAGACGGACTCTTCCCCTTGGTGAAGGTCTTCAGTGAAGCCTGTTCTTCAGACTGTAGAAGAAACCACCGCTGCGTTGCCTCCAGTACATTTCTGAGTAAGTCCTGTGTGGAAGCTGACGTGGCTCTGCGTGGAGCAGGACGAGGATGCGGAGCATCTTTTCCACCTTGAACCTCCAGGGTCTTCTGCTCTGGGGAAGCGCTGAATAGCAGCATGATAACACGCGTCTCTGGAGAATTAGGTCTGCTTGAGTGGTAACCTACATTCCCCCAGCCCACCTCCTACACTCTCATCTCACAAATAAGGCTAATGACATACTGCAGGCCTCCAGGAGACTCCATTCCTCTGTTTGTGTACAGGCTCTGTGCATTCTCTGCATTCACACACACTCCTGTGGGCCCGCATGCTTTCAGGCACCATGCTGCACATCTAATTCAGACAAACCGTCTCACACCTCGCAGACTGCAGCCGCTCTTACAGACTGTTCACTGAGGCGTATACCAGGGGTCATTTTCAATAGGTCATTCATTTGCAGTTTTATATATTACACATTTTACATTTTTATGTGTATTAGCCCTATTATGTGGAATAACATACTCCTAACCGCCATTTGTGTCACTAGTTATTAACTGTAAGTTACTTATCTATAGTATTTATACCTCCGCATTTGTGTATACAGCTCCAAAAACTAAGAGACCGGTTCAGTTTCTCAGGTTTTATCTTTTAGAGGTGCAAGTATTGAACTGAACAGCTTTGCTATAGTTTTTAAGAACTGCTTTTCTTAATTTCCAAATAAAAATATTGTTCATTAAAGCATCATTCTAAAGGAAATGACAAAACATCAGAATAAGAGAAATGATGCAGCATTTACAGAATTTGAATAATTCAAAGAAAACAAATCCCTTGTTCACTCTTAAACAAAATGGCAATAATTACCTTTGAGGATCTTCTAGTAGTGTTTTACCAGCCAACTGGTCTCATTGTGAGAGGAGAGTGTTGATTACAGCAGTGTTTTATACTTTTCCTCATTAAATAAGATGTGATTCAGGTGATCACTAATCAGTCTCATAGAGCAGAATGAGGTGCTTGTGTAGGAATTTAACAGACAGTGGCATGGAATGGTTTCACACTCATAGTGCTTTAAAATAAAAAAAATTGCTGTGGTCTCTTTTTTCCAGAGCTGTATATCATAATACATTTTACATTGAGTATTTTCGGCAGATTTTTTTATTGGATTTATTACGACTTTATATTCAGTGTTGGGTTCGAATCCCAACACTGCTATTGTCATCATCTCAGGTACCCTTGAGCAAGGTACCATCCCCACACACTGCTCCCCATGCGCCCCACGCAGTTGGCAGCCCCCTGCTTCGCTTGGTGAATGGGTTAAATACAGAGAAAGAATTTCATGCTGTGTTCACGTGTGAGTATAAGGGGCCACTTTACTCTATACAGAGTCTGTTATTGCACGTTACAGTGACATAAATAGTGATCTATCATGATGTCATTGTTATTTACAACCTGCCTAGTTTCAATTATTTACAATATAGTCCAGCTCTGTAGTAAACATTTTGGCAGTCTAGTGTTCATAACTGATGTATTTTATCAATGAAACTGTGCTGCAGTCTTTCAGGAGACTGAATGATATTAATGAGAAGAGCATGGAGGGATCAGATCTCTACACTGAAACAACAGAACGTCTGTGTGTGTTGTGTTGAACTGTATGTTCGTGACAGAGAAACACCGAATGGATCCCATGCTTTCCTCATGACTCTGATCTCCACTCATGTATTCTATTAGCATTTTTTTAATTGCTCTTCATCAATATGCATAAGGACAGATTACAGTAACACAGGGGCAATTAGCATTCATTCATCCATCCACTGCTCCACCGCTCCTTCGCCTGTGTTTTACCATTCACCCCAATCTCTAAGACTAACGAAGGTTCATAGTGGCAATTAGGAGAGCCAGTCCATCATTATCACCTCTGTGTACCTCTTCCCCTCCCGCACGTCCCTCCGGAGAGCCCTTCCCCCAGACAGGCCTGCTCCGGCGGGCCCTCCCACTGTGACTGTCCCCCCTGGGGAAGACCTGGATCAGTGGTCACAATCAATTACATTCACTCTCTTTCTACCTCTCTCTCGCTCTCTCGCTCTCGCTCTCTCTCTCTCCCTCTCTCTCTCCCTCTCTCTCTCCCTCTCTCCTCCTCTCTCTTTCTCTTTCTCTCTCTCTCTCTTTCTCTGTCTTTCTCTTTCTCTCTCTCTCTTTCTCTGTCTTTCTCTCTCTCTCTTTTTCTCTCTCAAAGAGCTTTACTGGCATAACCGTGAGCATGTACAGTATTGCCAAAGCACTGAAATGAAACAATAAAAGATTGAACAATAATAAAGTACAAAAAATGGAAAACAAATACAGATACAAGTAATATTTCTACTACTAATACTGCTTTTACCACTATCACTACAAATATTACTATATAAATATAAAATATGGTAGCAGACTTATAGAGAGAACTAGAAGTAGGTAATAAAGTCTCCCCCTCTCTTTCTCCTGTGTCTATCTGCCTCTCTCTCTCTCTCTCTCTCTCTCTCTCTCTCTCTCTCTCTCTCCCTCTCTCTCTCTCTCTCTCCCCCTCTCCCCCTCCCCCCCTCCCCCTCTCTCCCCCTCCCTCT
>JBBPCX010000114.1:40471081-40481811 GCA_037974365.1 Hydrocynus forskahlii | reverse complement strand
AGAGAGAGAGAGAGAGAGAGAGAGAGAGAGAGAGAGAGAGAGAGAGAGAGAGAGAGAGAGAGAGAGAGAGCGCGCGCGAGAGAGAGAGATAGAGAGAGAGAGAGAGAGAGAGCGTGCGAGAGAGAGCGTGCGAGAGAGAGCGCGAGAGAGAGAGACGTGTTATGTGGCCTTACGTAGCAGCGATGACCACTTCCTCTGGCGTGACCGGCTGCGTGCGGTAGCGATCCTGGCCGCGTCTCAGTCTGCGTGCCAAAGCAGAGCTATGACTTTGTGGCTTTAATGCTGCACCATTCACACTCTTCTCCAGCTCCTGAGACACAGGGAGACTTCCCATGAGAAATCAAAGAGACATTCGTCCCGGTGCTCATAACAGGACCAAAGAAATGCCAGGAAACCCTGACATTCTTAATGAACCTGAAATATCTTGCATGCGGTTGGGTGTGACTGCAGATGATACAGACTACCAACACTCAAACACACACTGACGAACATGCACGCACGCACGCACGCACGCACGCACGCACGCACACACACCTACCCTGAAGAGAGAGCGCTTGGCAGCGACACTCATCTTGGCTCTGTCATCCAACTTTTCCTCATCCACTGGGGAAAGAAAGAGAAGGGACAATGAAAAAGAGGCATTAAGGAGAAAGATAGTCAGAAGGAATATTCGTGAGAATAACCTTTTCAAAGCAGATGGCCTGCAGAGGACAACACACATGGCAAAAAGATTTCATTTGGGGGGGGGGGAGCAGGAATGCCTTCGTTCCTCACTTTAACCAATTTCAGGCCGATTATTTCTGTTGTCAACAAGTGGAGACTTGGAGTTCAGACACTGGCTACTGGCCATGACCTGCTGGTAGGAGGCGGTACATCTACTGCAGCTTAATTTGGGGAGTCAAGACTTTAAAGCAGAAGAAATGCGACACATGGGCCAGCAGGTGGGATGAGCCTGTACTTCTGACATCACCAATGAAGAATTGGCTCCGACTGAGCCTCTAGCTGAGGGTCTGAACACGTGCTGAGCCAAGAAGCACTGAAGGGAAATAAGCCTTAGCCAAGCAAGCTCAGTTTGGTGGGTTGTGGGCTAAAGTCATTGTAAACATTCTCTAAAAAAGAAAGAACTTGCTAGGAATTCAAAGAAATGCAGTAATTATGAACAATATATCAGCAGATAAGAGTCCATAAAAGACAGTTTAGCATTTATGAAAATATCTTCGAGGCCTGCATATGCAATAAGCATTTAGATTTGAAAGAATTTCACTTCATTGAATTGTCTTTTAGCTATTAGTGATCTATTACAGCGATCCTTCGGTGGGCTTTAAACCTAACTGCTAGAACAGAATCATCCAGGATGCCCAGACACATTTTTCCATGTGCTGCAGCAAAAATCTGTTTTTCTTATTTATTTAAGTCTATACACACTGCCAAAATGTCTATAGTCAGAAGTACAGCACATTTGCTCTGAAATTGCTCCACTGCTCTCCGTGAGCAGACTCTAGACCGGAATATCAGCTGTCTGCCCTTTAAAACTTTATTGTGCTCCCTTTCGGAGAACATAAAATGTTCTATGCTTTATAGACAAGGAACAGCTGTAAATCGGTAGAACGAGGTCACGCTACTGTGAGTCCTAATAATGAGCACCAAGATTGGAAACAAACGCAAGTGGTATGTCTTCAGAAGTTCTGCAATAAGGTTACGTCACCCTGTCCACATAACTATCTGGCCCAAGTCACAATAATTTGTAAAGAGTCTTAAAAAACATTATATAAGAGAAATGTTGTAATAAATCTGTCGCACAACAAAGAATTTCCAACTTTACAGCAGCACGGCAGAACAAATATTCCCAACTCTACTAAAATGAAAAAGATATTTCTTACCTTCAGTGACTTGTGGTTCAGAGACTGGGCAAGACCTGTGCAGAGGACAAAACAAAAACTAAATTCACTAAAAGTGCAAGCAAGTGAAGGGGGTTAGCCAATGTATTAATCAATCTATAGTGACAGCATGAGTGGTCAAGTGAGCAGTCAGCAAGCTTTGTATTCGGAGAGAGAAAGAGGCAGAAAAATGCTGGCTTTAAAGGAAACGGCAACAAACCTTGTAAAGAAAATCAGGCACAATTAAAAGAGCTTATTCCAGAAAGCATTACAGTATTAGCAATATTTGCCAGCATACCACAGGACCAAGGAAAACAACAACGAACCCTTTATTTAATCAAAAAGCTGACCTTTGGAATCTATTCCAAAGTCTAGTCCAATTATTGGGTTTGTGAGATGGCTTGTACAGACTTAAAAGTGCAAAAGAGAAAAAAAAGATACACTAGTTGTTTGATTATACACTAGTTGTGTGTGTGTGTGTTCTGGTGCTTCAGATCTGTCCCTCAAAAACTTGAACATGCTGTTAGCCTGGCAGAAAACCACACAAACACATCAACAGCAACTTCGGTTAGACGTTTAAAGCCCCACAAGTCACATTTCAGGGCAACTCTACAACCCCGTGATCGTGCACTTTCAGCTATTTCTCTCTCTCTCACACACACACACACACACACACACAAACACACACACAAACACACACACAAACACACACTACCTATGAGACTCCAGTCGCTCGGCTGAAGTGACCGGCTGAGTTCTAAACCTCTCTGAGGTCTTTCTATCCTCATTAGGCGTTATGTATCGCCGGGGGCGACGAGATCGGTCCCCAGCTCTTTCGCTTCTCCAGGGCACCTCTTTACCCGCAGGAAGCCCCTCTACCCTACCACAATGGAACGAGGGTGCGAGCAGCAGCATCGGAGGAAGGAAAAGGAAGAATCAAGTCAGTACAGAATCGGACCGGCAGATTAAAAGGCTGAAAAGTCCCAAGATTAATGTCAAGCAACAGTGCAGACACAAATGGAGGATATGTTAGGATACACATGGACAATTGCCTTTTTGCAAACCACCCCCCAAAGCCACTTAGGAAAAACATATGAAGTAGTTACTGACTGGTTAGAGCGGACAGGCAGTTACTAAATAGCGTCTTTGTTTAGAAGCTAATTGAAGAGATCTGAGTTAAGATTTGAGGTTAGTCCCAGGGAAAACCCATGCCACATTGAGGATTTTTACTAATTCATCACATACTGCTCAGGCCTGCGGCGGCTGGTGGCACTCTCCAGGTAAGAGTGGCGAAGCTGGGCTACAGACACTTTCACATCAACGGGTGAGTGTTCTCCATTGGCAATGGCTTCCGGAGGAACAGCCTCTCTGCTATGGACGGGTTCCTGGACGTAGTCGGGATGCAGAGGAATGGTTTGGGTTGCATGTTTGCCTGGATCTGGAGCCCATCTTCCACCAACTGGCTGAGCAGGGGCTTGGACGGTGGCCATGGTTCCTCGTTGGTGATACCAGCCTTCTGTCCTTTCCTGGGCTTGTCTGCCTCTCAAGTGCATTGCTTCAGTCGCCTGAAGTCTGGATACATGCTCAGTGACCTCCTCTCTTCTTGACCATCCTCCACGCCTCCCTCTGAGGTCCTTCATTACCTCTCTGTTCTCTGCAGAATGACCCTGATGTTGCATGGTCAAGTCCATCTCCTCAAATCTTCCACGGTGGGGGTCTTCTGTGCTTCGTTCTCTCCTACGAACTTCTGAGGGCAAAACTGCCTTCCGGCTGCGCAGAAGACCATCTGTCCTGACCTCCCGCCTCCCCTCCCTCTGACCCCCAACTTCCTCCAGTCTAGCCTCAGTTTCTGAGGGGCCAGGCTCGTTGCCCATGGAGAGGTAGCCCTGGCAGCTGGGGTCATGGCACTCAGCCTGGAGGTCAGTGCGGGACTGCTGAGGATGGTAAGGCTGGTAGAGGAGCTGGAGGTTTGGCTCCTGGTGGGCTGAGCGCTCATGGTACCCAGGGAAAGGCTGTGTGTGACGGCGGTGCACTGGAGCTTCTGATCTAGAGCCCAGCTCCGGACTCCTGTGTAACATCTCATCACGAGTCAGTCTCTCCCTGACTCGGACTCTTCAGGAGGAGAGAGAGAAGGGTGAACACCAAGTTAGCAAGAGTTTAAACCTCTGAAACTTGATTGGATTCTTCACGTAAAAAAATCAAGATGAAATGAAGTTTCAACACAATTCTTTTAGTATGATGATGATTATTACAAATGAAATAAAAACAAAAGGGACTGGAGGAACAGTTATAGTACAGACAAAAATAGTAGACACCATTAAGGAGTGAGCAATATGGCAAAAATATAACCTCACTGTACTTCCAGAACATTTTCACAAGGTTTGTTTCTGAGGTTTGAGGACAAATTCGAATAAGTAGCGTACATTAAAAAAACGAAGGAAAATGGCATGATGCAGTGCCTTAAACCTGAGTATGGCCATTCTTAATCCATTTTTCTCTGTTAATGACGTGATTTCTCAATGATGTCATGGCATTTATTTGATAAGAAAAGATCATGTCTTAACTGGCAAAAAATAATTTGTGGCACAAAACACAGTTTAGAAAAAGCACATGCATAAACAAACAGTTATCAGTAACATTTTATCATTATTATTAAATATGGGTAAACAAATCAATAATAAGTGCTTAATCTGAATTGTCCTCTGAAAGAGCTGGCTATTATGTAGTGACAGAAGCAGCTCTGCTTCTACAAGAGGATACATTTCACAGTGCTGTGTTGCACCGAACATGCCGCAACCCCTAACGAGTTAAAGGAGATGTTCTCAAAGCTGTGAATGTTTCGCCCATGACGGTTTGATAAGGTTAATCAGGAGTAATAAAGCTATACTTCAAGAACACTGACAATCTGTATGTTTCGTTACATGAACTGATCTCCATTTGCTCAGAAATGTACATTGTGACAAAATGTATTACAGTAATGAAAAAAAGTCGTATTGCCCACTACTAACGCCAAGTTTCTTCACTTCTGTAGCATCTTTTGCCCAAAAAGATGATTACATACTTTATTGAATATTAAAATACTGGAATATTATCAATTACGGTGCAGCTGACTCACCACCTTTAGATGGATGCATAACGATACACTGCATTTTTACAACCCTAGAGAATCAAGGCATGAATGAACAAAGTATCAGAACTGATGAGGGAGGCAATTTCTTACGGGTTAGGCAGAGATTACATTAAAATTCATTTTGTCCCAGTCTAAAGAAACCTTCTGCGCGTCCCTCTTCTTTAAAGACACTGTGGTTTGACTGTATTAGCCAAAATAGTCATTTTGATAACCTATGGGAAAACATTCAGAGACTAATACAGTATCAACAAACATCTTGCTTTTAGCAGCAACGAGAGCTGAAATATTCCCCAGATGTACGACAAAACACTGCCTGAGGCTGAAAGGAATGTGCAGTTGGAGTCACTTACTGGCAGCAAAAGCATTTTAATACTGTTTCCGAATTTTCTATAAATCAGTTTGAACATTCATCCCTTTAACTGGTTATTTATTAAAGTAAGCCCATAACACCATAACCACTCTTGAGAGAGCACAATGCATACTTGCCATTTACAGGAAAGCTCTTATTTCACCTTTTCACCTAATTGTGCAAATGCAAACCGAACTACTCCCTGGTGGCATGTGGATGTGAGTGCACTGGAACCTTTAATTACTGTTCATTTATTTTAGGGTTAACACTTCAAGACAAGGTAAGCTCTCTGCAGGGGGTGAGCAGATGGCAAGAGTCTCTCTCTTAAACCCTTCAGGTCCAAGTACTGCATCCTTAATCACAGTTCAGTTTTATATAAACTACCGTATAAAGAGGGTTTACTGCTGGAGAGGGATTTCACCAAGTCATTTGCTGTTTCTTTGAAGACATTTGCTGTTAGAGTTTGAAACTAAACAAAGTTGTATACTCACAGAAAGCACCGATTGTATTTCTTTCCCTCTCGGAACAGCTGTCAGTACACTTTATATCCCTTTACTCCCTCCGCCATCTGTTAACCTTCGTCAAAGCATGACGTCCTTTTACACATTCATTATATACAAGTTGTTCTCAGGCTTGCAGTGTGAATAATGGCATTAACTTTGATATGTTCTGAAAATTCAGCACTGAAAAGGAGCCAAAAAGGAACGTCTGCTATAGTGGAAAAGAGGAACTGCTTTGCAAAAACCTCAGATTTCGCATTAAATGGGACGCATTATGCAAAACACACTTTAGTTATAATACGCCTATGGGCTACAATGTTCATGAAGTTCTTTGCGCAAAATCTCTCTCACATAAAGAGATCTCACCAGCTTTGTTCTTGACAGTTTCGGTTCCTTTCAAAACGAGCCGTTTAAGGGCTCTGTCACTTTTATGCAAATAAGCTGTTGCTGGCCACGCCCCACCCATCCCATGCTTACGCTGTGCGTTTAACACACGTGAAATAGAGGCGCTATCCAGCCCTATATGTTTGGATTTGTGTTGTTCTTTGCAGCCAACAACACAACACTTCATGAGTGACTTGCCTTTGCCTGTAGCCATAGCGCTCTGCGTCTTATGCGTGCTCGTAAAACCAGCAGACAAAAATGGCGGATCTTCAACTAATCTAGTGGGTGGGAGCTCAACAGGTGAGGGGTGGTTCTACGCAAATTTCCCTATTCTGACGTCACAATAGGGGAGCGTCCAAACGGCTCGTAGAAGCATATGATTCCTGACACCAAAATCTTTAAATAAAAAAAAAAAAATGGATGTTTTTTTTCGCGCTTAGAGTGTTTATAGGAGCAGTAGAGACCCAAATGGAAATACAAAAGGATGCAAAAAGTGTGTCTTGCATTATATGTCCCCTTTAACTCAAACAGAAACCTGCTTCATTGAAGCATCTGGATCGGCACACAGCTACATTTCAGTTCCAGACCATAAACTTTTGCAGAGAGAGGACTACGAAAGGTCAAAACACATAAAAGCATTTGGTATGGGTATGCATGTTATAAATAATGCAGGTTTTCAAAATATCAAGTAAATCAGTAAGGACACAGATGAAAATTAACTGTATGCATTTTTAAAACCCTGAACTTGTTTTGCAGTTCTTACTGCTTTGTCCTCTCTTGGCCCGCTTTAGAAAACCCTCAGTAAAGTCTGCTGACTCAAGACATGTGGAAGGAGATGAGCCAGGAACAAGTATTTCACTATCATCGCCTGACTCTCTTCCATACTTGCTTTCTCTGACACTGCCTAAGAAGCAGAACCATTTGGAAAGGGAAATGAAGGGGACAAAAAAAATCAAATAAAATCACATTATAAACTACATTCAGTCTTACCACTGCAGGCATTACACCAATCTGAGGGGTTACAGAAGGATACAAACACCAGCATGACCATGCCTGCCAGAGTCAATGGATGAAAACCAGGAACACCATTTGTCCATAAAATGAGTCCTTGGAAGCTTGTATTCTGCTCTGCCCAACTTTTCTTTTTACTCAAACAAAAGCAGAGTCAGGGTTTATTCCCATTTCTAAGTGAACTTCATTCATCTGATGGGAAATATTATATAACATAGCGTTCATATCACAATCACAGGATCCAAAACACCCTTAAAACACACATCCACACTGAAACAGTAAATTAATCGGTGTATGCGTAATTGGCTGACTGAGATTAGTAGTTAAAAAAGCAAAAGAACTGTGATAACCTGCTGATTTCGTACACTCAAGAAACGGTTCACACATGAAGATCAAAACCTTAAAACACCACCAAAACTTGTTAACAGCGTGGGATGGGACTGATGGAAAAGGTGTCTGGGGGACAGCTGGTCTTGTTAGAGCAATGAAAGCCTTAGTTCAAGTACTGAAGTCCTTCGCATAGACAGGAATTGGACATCCATGCTCTAAGCGAAGGGACTAAAGACCTTAGCCATGGGGTTAAATGAGGTGGGTATTAAAAGGAGTGTGTCAGAAACACCCAATCATCCTGAAAGTCAGGTACCTGGAGGGCCAGTTGATTGGGGAAATCGTGTCTCCTTCTGAGTCAGTCTTGAGCGACCACTGAATGGATGGCTGGCTAGGGGAGCTAAACGCAGCGAGAGACATGAGAGTGAGGGAGCTGCTCAATGCAGCCATCATTCAGAGAACATAAAACACAACTGAATTCATAAGAAGCTTGATCAATATTCCAGCATCATGTTTCAAACCATTACTCTCTCTTTTGAGGACAAGAACAGGATTCCTTCCATCTTGGGTCAAGGTGTATGCAGGGGCAAACATCTGAGAATGTGCATACTAACAGTTTTATCTGTTCTACCTGACAGAAGTGCATTTTCTGGTTTACTGATTGTAGCCCATGTGGTACAATTTATCAGCCCCCCCCATTCATTAATGGAGAGGGACCGCCATAACACCGTAGCTCACTAGACATTATTTGAGAGGTTTACCATTCACAGCTCAGTAGTGCCACTAAGATGGCAGTGGGGACTAATAAAGGTTTATCTTATCTTATCAGGTACTGTGGTCGCTGGGGTCTCACTGCTGAGTTGAGAATAGTTCTCCAACAGTGGTCCTACAGTCAAAAACTGACCATTCTAATCCAAACCTACAAAAGATCATTACTCATTGTGTACAAGTTGCTCAATGGTTTGAGCCCCAAATACATGTCTGATATTTTTGATGTTTATAATCCTGATAGTTCTCTTAGATCTGCAGGAGCTGGTCAGCTAGAGCCGAAACTAAATATGGTGAAATGGTGTTTGCTGTCCACTATGCTGTCCAACCAACTGTATCAGACCTGCATGAATTGTGGCTTTAAAAAGCTGCCAATTCTCCTCTGCCTTCTTTAACATTTACCACATTTAGCAGACGCTCTTATCCAGAGCGACGTACATTTAATATCGGGACTTCCATTGCACTTTAAATCTTCATTCATTTTCTATTATTTCTGTTGATTTAATTTATTTTGGCTTTCTACAATTTGTATGCTTAATGTTTAAAAAACTGTCCGCGGAATAAGAACTATTGTTTCTAACCATGCATCTATAAGGTGCTCCAACAAGGTAGATTTGACTAAAAAGGTAAACGGTAAGTCTATGGTGTTTAAAACCCCATCAATACTGCAGTGATACACTAAAACCAATCCAACACACACTAACATGTTGTGACTTTGTTTTGTCCGACTGTTGTGTTGAACTTAATATTGAACCCACTTGCACACCTGTTATCTAAATACTATAAAATGTCCAGTAAATAAAAAGTAAGCGTGTGTAGAAAAGTAAGAGTAAACCTCCCATTTTCACAGCAACTATAACCCACCGGCAATGACAGTAATACAACCCTGACCCGAAACGGGACAGAGGACTCTGCCAAGTTATGAAATTTGAGCTTGCATTGCAGTAAACTGCAGTTTTAAGGTCAAGCCTTAAACTTTTCACCCAAAACAGTCAAAGGAAAGGAACGCTGACATGTCAAACTGAATTGCAACAGAGATTACAATTATAAAATGGGACAAAAAGCTTGCTCTTAGAGGGATTCATGAAAAAGTCATAATGATTTAGAAATGCATACTAGGTACATAGCAAATGATAAAAACAACTGAGCCTAATTTCTGTGATATATGACTTTACATGATCATATTCTGAAAAGTACATTACGTTTAAAGCAGTAAGAGTGAAGTGTGTTTGCTGGAAATTATGTTCAAATGTATGTCTGAGGACGAATTGTATGATCTTCAACGCTTTTAATTCAGTCGTATACATCACAACCAAGCACACGACACCTGCCTCGCACGAAAAATGGAAGCACAATGGACATTAACAGAATACTCAACAGATATTTCAGAAGTTAGAACCCCACTAGCTAAACTTTGCATTTGCATATTTAGTTTATTTATTTATTTACTTCGTTCCTCCCTATAATGAAAGATGACAAAAGGATTATACGATGGTGGTTTGTGTAGTGTAGTGGATAACACTGCTGTCTTCCAAGCAGGAGTGGGGTGGGGTTTGACTCCTACCCTGGGCGAGACCCTACACCGATAAGAGTCCTTGGGCAAGACTCCTAACACTAAATTCAATTCAAATTGTAAATCGCTTTGGCAATAGGCATCTGCCAAATGTTGCAGATGTAAAAATGACAAAGTGGACACGCAGCACTTATTAGAGCAGAACTAAAACAAACCAACAGAAAATGAATAAATAAATAAATAAACAATTCTGAGAGTGCCAATTTACACAAGGCTCCACATGTTTTTGGTTCTGCATGAGGAAAGTATCTGTTAAATACATTAAAGTCAGAGCACCGCAGGTCAATGCTCCAAAATGAAACTGGATAGAGAGAGGGAGAGAGAACTGGAAATGTAAAATCTGATATAGACTGACAGATATAATGGTACAAGGTTCATTGGGAAACATCTGTCAGTAGGCAGGGTATTTAGTGTCCGTAGGTTTTCCTTATTATACAGAAATACTGACTGGGTAGCCGAACAGGGCATGCGGATTTGCAATAAAAAACAAATTACCTTGTCATTTTTACGTAGGTGACTGAGCATGCAATAAAGACCCCCAGAGAATGCCAGAAATAAATTTCTGGACTCCAGTCCCTTCAACTCACTTTCATGGTGGATACTGAACCTCACACTTTGTCTGCACACAAACTGTGCATTCTTTCCTTCTAAAGACATTATAAAATGATTATGGTATTAGTTTTTAGAGCCCCTTGCACTTTGTTTTGGCGGCCACATTTGTTGCACTATATATTAAGTCAAGGCCTCCCAGCAGACTGTATTACTCCTGTTATGGGACAGATTACTGTTTCCCAATCCCTGGTACTTGAGT
>JBBPCX010000114.1:40457896-40470981 GCA_037974365.1 Hydrocynus forskahlii | reverse complement strand
AAGTCAAGGCCTCCCAGCAGACTGTATTACTCCTGTTATGGGACAGATTACTGTTTCCCAATCCCTGGTACTTGAGTCCCCTGCTCTGCATATTTTAGGGTTTTCCAGGCTCCCAACACACTTGATCCAGCTTATTTATTAAATGTGTTTTCTGGGTTGATGTTGGAGTGTAAGAGCACTGAAAAAAATAAAATGCAGGTCCTCCTGCACAATTCAGCAAGACATATGTCCAGACATGCACATGTCTACAAGTGCAGAGAACACTGTAGATTTCAGCAAATATCTGGATAAAAGCATTTAATAGTGTCACACACCAAGTTAAATATCGACACCTAGCCAGTGCTATATAGCCTGCAGGATTATTTTTTTAAGAATTTGTGCTGTATTTACATTTACAGCACTTATCAGGCGCTTTTATCCAAAGCGACTTCCATTCCCTAACTACAGGGGGCAGTCTCCCTCGAGCAACTTGCGCTTAAGGGTCTTACTCAGGAACCCAGTGGTGGCGGTGCTCTGTAAACCAACTGGTAGAAAGTTAGAACATATACTCCTGTATCAATCACCTCTTTTGCAAGCTGTATAAAATGAATGTGAAACTTTGTGTTTTTTATTAGATAACAATATATAATATCTCCTCACTGGGATTTGAATGCGATTTGTTTAAAACACAGAGATTCAAAGAGCAAACATGATTAAATCTTTAGGGTCAATTTCTAAAGATAAATGGGAGAGAAAGACTTTTAACTTAATGACAGTTGAGCAGAGTCAGCTTACCCTTGTCTGTGGAGGATGCTGTGGGCCTGCTGGTCAATGAACAAATCACCAGGAGAAGCGGCTGTTTTGGCTGTTTGGCCTGTCTTGGGCGAGCTGGGCACCCCCATGACCCCCTGCTCTCTCACCGGTGCTTTGGCACACCCTGAGGAGTCCATGTGAGCTGTGGGGAAGTCAGGGGCCGCTCCTCCTCCATGCACCCCTCCTCTATCCTGCGCCCTCCGCTGGTTCTCTAGATTCATCCTTCTCTCATGTTCGGACAGTGACTCGGCCCGTTCTCGGCTGAAATCCTGATCCGTGCCGGACTGTGCGGTGGTCCGGGCCGTGCGAGAGCGGGAGGTGTAGGCATTGTGCTCCACCTCCTCTCCCCCCTCCACCTGCAGCCTGTGCTGCCGGTCGGACCCCTCAGGCTCTCTGCGGGTTCTGGAGTAGTGGCTGCTGTAGTCCACGTCGACCTCTTCATCCAGCAGGATGCGATAGCGCTCGGACAGCTGCCGGCGCCGCTCGGCCTTGTAGCGGGCGATGCGCTCGGCTTTAGACTCCGGACCAGCGTCCACAGAGCCAGGGTTGTACTCAGGGTCATCACGGGCCCGGGACTTGGACACACACTCCTGAGCACGAAATTCTGTCACACCAGGGTCATCTTTACTAAAGTGCTGAAGAGGAACTGATGGGGTAAAATAAGTTAATAATGGGAAAGTGTGAGAAGTTTATTCAATTAAATCTGTGACCAATAACATCAGCTTTCAGTAATAATATGGTACTACTAAATGTACAAAAACATTTTAAAAAGCTTTAATACACAAAAAACCCATTCTCTGGGTTTACTTAAATGTCCTGTTTAACCCACTGAGCTAAACACTGTACTAAGCATTTACTGAATTCAGCTACTGGTCTCTGAAAATTTACTTCCAAGGCATTTTTGCAGCTGATTTCTTTCAACATTCAACTGACAAATCAAAAAACAAAATCTGCGTCTGTATAGGATGCAATGCGAAGAGGCACTGGAATTTGCTGGATTCATTCTGCAATGAATGTCAAGAAACTCAGACTGGTGGACAAACATTTTCAATCAAATGTAATTAATTAGATAATGTAGTTAATTCTGTAATTTTCTTAATCATTTACTTACTAATTTAATCATTTTTACAGTAAAACAAAAGTTACCACTAAGTATTAACTTTCAGGACTCTAAAAGAGTTAATTCTGTCATCTTGTGTGAAACTGCAGGCATATAGTTCAGTTCTAACTGACTCTATCAGACATTTTGGTAAAACCACGAATAGTCTCATTAAAGACTCCAATTGGTCTGAACTTCTTTATGTATTTTAAGTAAAACCATAGAAATATCATTACACAAAGCCTACTCACTGTTAGAGGCGGTCTTACCTGTGCATGGGTCACATGAGTCGGTTGCGCGGGTGTATCTGGGCGTGTCCTCTTCCAGCAGCCTATTGGTCACGAGACCACCAGTTGGAAGGGACAACTGAAGCTCACTGTCAATCCCCTCTAGCCGCCGCGCAATTCGCTCTTTCCTGAGAGGAGTGAGAAGATGAGGTAGACGGATGTAAACATATCACTGGCCACTGAACGACCGTCACTGAAACGCATCTTTATGATCTAATAAATCTCCCGATTAAAAGGTCCCACCTGTTCATGTCCCAGTAGTCACTGTGGCTCGTGCTGATGCTTTCAAAACGTTTCCTTAACTCTGACACTGCAGAGAGAGCAGATAAGAGGACATGCTGAGTACTGTGACCCCACAGAGAGTGGTGTTCAGGTGCTATTAATGCCACTTATGAAGGTTCAGAGAACAAGTAACTTACAAGAGTACTCCAAAATGCACATCACTATTGCAAGAAAACACATTTGAACTATGACAGTTCACAAAAAGTGCATCTTAAATTTTCCGCTGTTGTGCAACACACACACACACAAAAAAAAAAAAAAAAAAAAAAAAAAACTCTCTTACACAAGCATTCGCAGCATCATCATGACTCCATTAAAATCCAGGAGCTCTCAGGCAACACTAAGATTTTCCTGGCCTTAATAAAGCACCACAGCTGCTGGAATGAAGTTGCAGTTATGAGCCAAAACTATCTGAAACAAATACTTCAGGGTATGCGAAAGGAGAACTTTCAGAACTGCCCACACCTAATACTGCAGGAGACACAAACATACAGTGAAATCTAGTTTCATTTTTTGTTTTAAAGCATCGCTCTGCTGTAATAGTAAACAACGGCTTATTTCTAACCAGATACACCCAACAAGCTGTTCCAGAAAATGAAAAAGGCTTTAGATTACTTTCCATGCCTATACACAATGCTTCAATATGACAAATGATCCAATCCAGGGATATCAGGGTCATTCCTTCGCGTTTCTCAGCTAAAGATAAAGCCCCTGCCAAACCAAAAATAAAACCTCTTAACATGTGCACTTAAAGACCCAGCCTCAAAGCAGCTTTCGCCTATAGATTCACATGCCAAGTTTGTACAGCACAGTAAGGAACTCTGTAGGTTTGAATACCACAGTCTCTGCTTGTAGCAGCAAATTTTCAGTCTTATACAGCTAAATTCAAGCTTCTGAAAAGATCTTACCAGATGGAGGCTGCTCCTGTGAAACGTCAACTAAATAATGTTCTCCCATATTTTTTTAAACTAAGTGTATACACTCTTAACTCATGCAGTCTTTCTTATACACACTACAGGAGCGTTTTGAGGGCCACTGGACAGGAACAGCCTCTTGCCCAAAAACAGGTGGCCCCTAGCAGGACGAAAATAGTCTATCATCGTACGTGGAGCCCAACCCCCACTCTAACCTCACAGACAAAGACCAGTCAACTCAAGAAACCATTCAATGGAGAAATTTAATAGATGCGCCAGTATTTCTTGTTGGAGAATATATTTAGCTACTCTGAAGATGGTTAAATGTGGTTGGTTAGTGTAAAGGATAACATCACTGTTCTCCAAGCAGGAGAGTGGGGTTCCATTCCAACCCTGAGTAACACACACCACACTACATAAGAGTCTGAACACTACATTTACCTACACTTGTGATGCGCAATAAGTCACTTCAAAAAAAAGCATCTGCCAAACGCTGTTAATATAAATGATAAACAATGTACTATCTATAGGCTTTGAGTGGCCAAGCTAATAATTCTCCTTACTCTTCTAGGAATAAGCAAACCTATAATGGTGCAGCTGAAAGGACAAATATGCCAAATATTTTACCCTTCAAACTAAGAAGTTTGGCAGTTTTTAAATGAATAATTTACACTCACCCTTGGGTAGACTGAACAGGGGATCGACATCAACAACTTTGTTGGTTTGGGCTCCAGTGTCTTTAACCTCAAACGAGAACTGTTTCTGAAAACTGGCAGAAAGAGACAGAAAACAGGTTTTGACATGTGGTAGAAAGGTAAAGCTCTCTTAAGTCATGAGTAATAACTAACATTCAGACCAGTGGAAAAATAAAAAAAAGAACTGCTTGGACCTCTGCAAGATTGTGAAAATGAACAAAGTGACAATGGACAGGGTAATTTCAGTGAGAAAACACAGTCACATCCTCATGTTGGCAGAAGAGATGGAATTCAGCTTTGACAAAAAACACATGGGTAATTCTATCTCACAATTTACAAGAGCTTACAAAATTTACTTCCCACTACTGGAATTAGTTCCATGTAAATACTCTGCTTACAGATAAATACTTTCTTGACAGCAAATAGAGTTATTGGCCTGCTGCACCATGCTGGACTCCAAAATAAAAATGAGAACTATGAGAAAAGTAGATTTCAAGGGAGAGAGGAAGCGCTGTTGCCATTTGTGAGCTCACAAACAAATGATTGGAAAATGTTGCATGTGTGAAAAGAGCTCAGAGGGAATGAGAGGACAAACAAGCTAATAATATTTTTAAACATCTGGAGTAGTTATTGTATGTCTTTGTCTTTGGGGTGGGGGCATACAGTTATGTTGGTGTCAATTACAGAGAAAGAACAAAGTCAAGAAAAGCCATGTGTTCCCGGGATTTTATCAAGGTTAATCACATTCTTAGGCACAACATGAACTGATGAACCTGGTTAGCTACAAGAATGAAACTTCTGATATGTGCATCATCTAGCAGAGGCCAAGCAAAACAAGAGCTACAGAATAAGACAAAGCCTGAAGTACACAAATACGTACATTCAACAATTTAAAAAAAGTACTCTGTGAGCACAAAAAGGAAAATACTGTATTATAATACGACAGGTTAACTGATCCAGGTCATTTCTGGACAGCAGTGATGGGGCTGTGTATTGATAACAGGAAAATGTGTAAGCATTCTCTGCCTGACTTTTCTCTCCAGCCGAGTAACGGATCAGGGTAATCCGGAGCTTGTTAGAGATACAGCAGATCTGGGCCATCATGCTGAAACAATCTGCCGAGTGTTTACACCCATTTATTACTTTGTAATTAGTTTGCCATCAATGAGCTGCCGAATGCATTACTGTGTATTGACTCAGGAAAATCCAGCTGCACGCACCTCATTTTTTCCATTAATGAGTATAATATGGAATAAACATTAAAGAGAAAACAGCCCAGCCCACAACAACATAAACAAAATGAGCAATGGGTACAAAATGTGTTTGTTTCTGCCTCTGTATTGATGTTTCATTTGATGACCGAAAGGTCCAGATTATTTGTTACAAATCAGACATTAATGAATGCACAACTGAGCCAAAAATGCAACCATTTTTAAATGGTGTAATACCGCACAAAATTATAAGAATCGAATGTTTGTAACGTCTTGCAATGTGTCTTGTTCAGAAATATAAACCAACATATTCAGCTCAGCGTGTGGTGAATATTTATTTAATATATATTTACTTATGTAATTGTTAATAATTAAATCTTGTTTTTTAGTTCTACTTGTGCTGTACAGTGTTTCCAGGCTTAATCGTGTTCTCTTGTCTTCCCCTTACAGCACAGGGAGGGCCATTAACGGCACTGGGCCAGGTTAAAGGCTTCTGAAACACTGAACTTTATAAATGACTCCAGAAGCGGCCTCCATAATCCACTAAGGATGCGTAACGTGGAGGAAACTGCACTTACCTAAGAGCCCTATGCTGTAGCTTGGGTCGGTCAACTTTGGTGGCGGTCTCCCCAGTGATGCCTGCGGACACACAAGAAGGCCGCACTTTTAGAACTACAAACACCACTGTGAGGAGTGCAGCTGATAGGGAGTCAGCTGACAGGAACTGGTACAGTAAGAACTAGGGTTAGCTACAGCACACCGTGATTAGCACTACTGTAATAAATGCCAGCAAATGGATATAAACAGTCTCCAACTTGCAAGCAGATCAGAAACTTAATGGCTTTATTGTACACTATTAACCAGAAGTACTGGGATGCCTGACCATTAGGGACTTTAAAGACATTGCATTCAAATCCATTGACTTTGATATGGAGTTGGTCCCCCTTTGCAGCTTAAACAGCTTTCATTTTCCTTGGAAGGTTTTCCACAGAAGTTTCTGTGAGAACTTGTGCCTTTTCATTCTGTAGAGCATTTATGAGAAGGTCTGGCTCGCAAGCATTCCGAAGGTGCTGGATGGGGTTGAGGTCAGGACTCTGTACGGTCAGTCAAGTTCTTCCACACTGAACTCCTCCAGCCACGTCTTTATGGAGCTTGCTTTGTGCACTGGGACACAGTCATGTGGGAATAAAAAAGGTTCTTCCCCAAACTGGGTCCACAAAGTTGGAAGCATGGCGCTGTCCAGAGTGTCTTGGTCTGCTGAAGCATTTACTTCCTTCATTGGAAGTAGAGGGCCACCTGAATTCAGTAATTAAGAGGTGTGTCCCAATAATTTCGTCCACATAGAGTATGTCAAATGCCAAATGTTCACACAAACAGAAGTAAGGATTTTTCCCTGTTCTTCCATGTACAAACACACCTGGATGCTGGAATACAATGGAATACAGTGTTTCTGAACATCTCTGCCTGCTGCATCTGTAGTATATGGTTTATTACCACAGACACAGTCAAAATCCATTGACTCAAAACATGCTTATAACAAGAAGGCCCTGCTCCTTGATTTTTAGTGTAAATGTGTTGTGAGTCAGTTGGGATTTGATTATTTTCCAAGTACAGGGAAATTACTGTCTGTGGTAACTGACCAGATACAGATGCAGCAGATAGAGATTAGACTGAATAACAACAGCACTATATGAAACCAATTTCCCATGGTTTACTTTTTTTGCCCCACAGGAGTCAGGATTACATCTCAGGTTTACACACTGAAAAGAACCACTATTAGTTCCCCAAAGAACCTTTCAAGGACTTGTTCTTTAACGAACTGTTATGAATGTGACTGTATGTTCATGTACATTTTTGCCTCGTACCATACATACAGGCCAAGCCATTTTTTTTACTCAAAAAAGTAACATTGTTGGCGTCACAGCCTCTGTGGAATCTGCACATGTCAGTTTTAGTTCTTTTCATTTTAGTACTTTTCCTGATTTAATACACTCATTCCAGTACAGGAAAGACTTGTTATTTAGCTGATTAGCTGGATCAGGTGCGTTAGGAGCAGAGAAAACACTAAAATGTGCAGAAAATCAGGGCATCACAGGTGGTGGTGGCCTAGTGGGTAGGATACTTGCCTCTGGACCAAGAGGTCATGGGTTCTAATCCTACCCTCAGCATACAACCACTGGGTTCCTGAGCAAGACCCTTAACCCTAAGTTGCTCCAAGGACATCTGCCCCCTGTAGTTAGGGAATGAAAGTTACTTTGGATAAAAGCGTCCGCTAAATGCCGTAAATGTAAATGGTACCAGGAGCAGGGCTGGGAACCACTAATTAAGGTATTACTGCACAGATAGGCTAGTAGATAACACCAGATGAAAATATTTCACTTGCTTAAAAATCTATGATGTGATGTCTAACTCACATCATCTGCTTGATTAAAAATCCCTCACAGGCATCTCAGTCCCATAATATACATTATTCTTAATGCATTAACTGAGTATGGGGCCTATTCATTATAATATCTGAAATAATATCATGTGTAATGGTGAGGCCCTAATTCTCTTTCAAGTATCATTTGAGCCACACTGCAGGAGACCAGAGGGAAAAACATGTTTCCACTCCAGATCAAGTTCTCCATTTCTCTCTCTCTCTCTCTCTCGCTCTCACACACACACACACACACACACCACTCTCCCCTTTCATATGTGTGAAGGTTTAGTGAGGCTTGGTGGATCAGTGTTACAATTCCCTCACTCTCTACAAACATCATTTGAGATGGCAGCGTGAATGAGAGCTGTGGAGCTTCTCTCAGGATGCTGCTGTGTTTTGGTATTGACTGTGTTTTCACAGCTGGGAAGAGTATCCGCTAAAAACATTCCACACTGACTAGAAATCTCCTTTCACCTCACACAGCACAATGCCAGCTGATGAGGCAACAGTGACTGCTGAGAGGGAGAGTCCAAGAGACAGAAAAAACAACAAAGGAGCCATCACCTGAAGTGAAGACTGGAGTCAGCTTTAGAGGAGGATCACTCACCTGCATGCTGACTCATAGCTGCTGAGCTCCAGAGCCTAGAGCATCTCAGACACCCCTTCCAGAACCCCTGATCCTTAAACCCTCCAAATACTGAGCTCAGCTCAGACCCAGATATATGTCTCAAGACGCAGCTTCCAATAAAAAAACTCAACGTTCACAAAAGGAATAAACAACATTTTCACTGGTTTGTCATATAAAAATAAAATGATTACAAAAATAAATATTTTCAGGAACGTTAATTCATTTTTAGAATTGTGGACACTGAATTCCCAGTAATCAAAACAAACGCTGCACTAAACACAGTTGTAAATACTTTGGAAGCCTCAATTGTGCAATGATTTTGAACAGCAACCCAGGAATGGGAATCACTACACACCCCACAGTACAAAACGGCCATGAAGCTTGAACCACGGTAAAGTTCTAAAATAATTACATTACATTATATTTATTTGGCTGACACTTTTATTCAAAGCAACATGCGATTTGAGGAAACACCAAAGCTTCAGGACACTCTGAGTACTAAGTGCTAAAAGCTTTATGTAAGAGTAAGAAGGCATTAGGAAAAGAACAGATGAGTCTCTGAACAGATGTGTCTTCAGGAGGTTTTTGGAGATAGAGAGGGATTCTGCTCCTCTTGTCGGCTTAGGCAGCTCATTCCACCGGCGGCGAACCAGAATGAGACCAGTCTGGACTGGGTTTGTAGGGATGGCAGAGCGTTCCCTGGATGAGCAGAGGGGGCAAGCAGGAATATAAGGCTGAATGATAGGATTAAGGTAGCTGGGTGATGACTTGTTTTTATATCGTTTGAACTGTTTTGTTTGAACATCTGCCTCGCAACTGGAACTTGGACTTTCTGACTGGGAGATCTCAGTCATTCAGCATCTGGAGTAACATCTCCAGCACCCCCACAGCTCTATAGAAGACTGCAGAGAGCATTCTCTGCGGTTGCATCTGGATCTGGTAGGGAAATTGTGCCGCATCAGATCATAAGACCTTACAGAAGATAGTACGGACTAATGAGAAGATCAGAGAACTGAACTGCCTCATTCCTCCCAATCACACTACATACAAACAGTAAAGTTGTCTACCATAAACAAAGAAAACTGTCCCCCCCCCCAACTGCCACTATAAATACCTGTATTTATTTATATACTGTACATTGTTTTCTAATCCCGTTGATGCTCCTTGCTATTTTTTCACAATGTATTGCTATCTAACTCACTCATTGCATTCTTTTGCATTATCGGCACACAAAATGTTTCTGCTGCTAGAATACAGTATGTCATTAAACTGCATTCACTCACTATAATGCTGCTACTGCGCCTGACAGCTGCACTGCATGTTGTCTTGTCCTGAAAATGACTGTACTGCTGCTTGTATTGTTTGGCACTCTCTCTTTAGTCCTGTCCTGCCTGCACTAGTCTTACCTTGTTCTGTTTGTTCTTTCTGTTGCATGTTTACAATAACTAACATCTCATTATCTGGGCAGTACAGACGGTCATGTTTGTTTCGGTCAGTAACTTGCAGTTCCGGAGTTCTACTTGGCTCTGTGCCCTGGGATGCTGAAAAGATAATCATACACAGTCTGGTGAGACATTTCCAGCACTTTCAATGGCATGCCTGCCATCCCACAGTACAGTCAGACACAGACAGACACAGACAGACACATATTCCAACTACACTGCAAATAAAAAGAGCTGGTGGCATACAGCGAAGTTTGGCCATACAACCTCTCTTTATACTGCTGTGCTGGATGTGATTTTTTTCCTCTCCCCTCCCCATTAGACATCTCATACTTTGCACACCTGTTTTGAAGTACTGGGAGTCATGGGTAACGTTCTAAAGGGGAGATAACATGCATGACTCAAGCATTCTGTCATGCCTGTGTGATAAGCTATGTGGAGACATTAAAGACAGGAGACAGAACGTATCATGGCCTAGTTAGTAGTAAGCGTAGTAACAAAACCGTACATTAAACTATTTAAGCTGCACTTTTTGGAGGCTTTTTGGCCATGTGCAGTTTTACTGTCACGGTGAGATTTGAGCGAAGACATTAATGTAGGTCAGACGCAGTTCACCGGACAGTACCAACCTGGACAACCTGCCATGGACACTCCTCTATCAGGAATCTACCGCAAAACAATCACCTCCCAACAAAACAATGAGAGGTCTTGAGCATTAAAAATCTTTCAACCAATAAAATTAAGCTGCCTTTTAGAAGGGAAAACAAACCCATAAAATCTTTACTACACTGCTTCAATTGGAAAAACACCAAACAGGTGATAAAAAGTAAAAAAACAAAAATCAAAACAGGTAATAAATGCAGAGTAAGGGGAGGATGGTTATATTTCCCTGTCAGCGAAGCAGGCCAAAAAGCAGAGAGGGTTTCCCATAGCAACAAGGGAGAGCCATCAGGACAGCATGGTGGAGGGGTGTAAGTGGAGATTCTGTCTCAGCTAATGAAGGATTAGCCCTCTAGAGGCAGTGGATTACCCCGAGGGGACACATAGGAAATGTGTCACTTTACTGCCTATAGTCTTACGTACATCATGAACGACATCATGAAGACATCACAGTCCTAACATCCAAGAATAAATAATCCTAAAGACTCTCGGTGGGGGAGTGGGAGGTGCATTAGACTAACATACTGAGGAAACAGCAGGTACTTTAAATGACAGACTGCATGTGTGCAACTGCGCAAAAGACCAAATAAAGTGACAGAAAGCTGGATGCATTAACCGAGTCATTTCATAGTCAAGTGCTGGTCTAGCCTGTAACTTCTGTGCGTTATCACATAATGACTTAGTTCTAGTGATTAATGGATCACAAAAGCTTTAACCGCAATGCACATCATTCGACTGGTGCTTCTTATTGTTCAAGTTCAAAGTAGAATCATAATAGATTTCAAAGTGTTTTCTGTCCAATTTGTATTTAAGATATCTTGTGCTGTCATTATACTGTCATTAAAACGTGCATCTGAAGATGCATGAGATCAACTTCAGTAACAGTAACTTAAATATCTGATACTCCGTGGATCATAACACTGGACTTTACAAATACCACCCATCACTATCACAGTCTATTATCTTAATTTCCTGGACAGAGATTAAGCCAAGTCATATACTACATTTTCTCCTCCATTACCGTGCCAAAATGTGTAGTCCCAGATTAGACTTAAGTCCTAAAACCCAACCTAAAAGAAAACCCTCTTAAAGCAATGTCTTTTTATAGTTATAAAAGAATTAATCCTATGAATGTCTACATGTTAAAAGGTTGAGAACCTTACCTTACATTCTTTCACCCCTACTCGCAATGAGTTGAGCTACATGTAACTAAGCGGGAGACCCTTCAACACGGAGCATAAATAGAAAGTCACGTTCCACATGGAGACCATAACAAAACCATTAGGCTATTTGGCTCAGGAATGGTGAAGCGCTGCAGAAAACCAAGCCACAAATGTATCAGCCACATTAATTATACTATTGCATATCAAAGGAAAGTATCAAAGCAGCAAAATGCCCATCTCTTTCACACACTTCAGCTCCTTTCTATTATTCCCTCTCCTGCTGTAACAAAGTCTCTTATCAGTGTGTCCTTGTAGGTTAGAGCTTGCACCACAAGGACTTTTTCAACAGAAAGCAGCATTAATTAAATGGCATCATGCAGCTGCACGGCCAGGCCTGGTCGCACAGCAGCGGGACAGCCCCATCACAGAGCTGCGCCGCCAGGTCCTGGTCCACTCACCTTGACAGAACTTGACATGGCTGAGGTAATTACTGATCCACGGGTTCTGGTACATTTTTTGCAAAGTTAAAGAAGAGAGAAGGGTGGACGGAGGAACAGAAACAGAAAGAGAGAAGCAAGAAGAGAGAGAGAGGGGAATAGAGAAGGAAGGGAACCGGAGGGTGTAGGAGGAGGAGGAGGAGAGAAAGAGCGAAAGAAAGAGAGAGACTGAGGGAGAAAGTGTGGAGGGAGGGGACTGCAGGCAGGCAGCGGTGCGCTAGCGGACTGCAAGGTGATGCAGCCGAGGCTGCAGGAGTGTCCCGGGACAGCCAGAGGAGGGAGGGAGGGAGGGGGGAGGAGGGAGAGAGAGAGAGAGAGAGAGAGAGAGGCTGAGATAGAGGGTTAGAGACAGAAAAAGGAGGGATATGGAGTAGTTCTGCTGGAAGAGCAGAGGTTTAAGCTTCTCTTTGGCCAGATCTGGCAGGCTGGGCTGGGCTGCACTGGGCTGGAGCTGCTCCTACTGACACTCTGTGAATCACTTCCACTAAATGCTAACAGGCTAACTAAGCTGCTCACATAAAGCTAATCAGATTACTGAGAAGAGACTGCAGGGGGGGAAGGAGAGGAAGGGAAGAAATGTGTATGTGTGTGTGTGTGTGTGTGTGTGTGTGTGTGTGTGTGCGCGCGCTTACACTTATAAACTCATGAACAGCTGAGAAAGACGAAGAGCACAAAAGAGGGAAAATAACCACCTCACAGGATTGAGAAATTCCACTCATCCCATAGTGATGACACACGAGGGGCACAGAGAGAGAGCGTGTGAGTGAGAAAGAAAGATCAGATGAGGGAGAGAGAGAGCACTAAAAAGAGAACTAGAGAAAGAGTGAGAGAGCACGCAAGTGAGACAGAGAGAGTGCAGGAGGGAGGGAGGGAGAGAGGGAGAGAGGGAGAAAGAGGGAGAGGGAGAGAGAGAGGGAGAGGGAGAGAGAGAGGGAGAGAGAGAGAGAGGGAGAGAGAGAGAGAGGGAGAGAGAGAGAGAGGGAGAGAGAGAGA
>JBBPCX010000114.1:40411159-40435120 GCA_037974365.1 Hydrocynus forskahlii | reverse complement strand
TGGAGTTGGTCCCCCTTTACAGCTATAACAGCTTCCACTCTTCTTGGAAGGCTTTCCACAAGATTTTGGAGTTTCTGAGGGAATTTGTGTCGAATCATTCTATAGAACATCAGGCACTGATGTCGGATGAGAAGGACTGGTTCGCAATCTCCGTTCCAGTTCATCCCAAAGGTGTTGGATAAGGTTGAGGCCAGGGCTCTGTGCGGCCAGTCAAGTTCTTCCATTAAGGTTGCCCTTCACTGGAAGTATGGGACCTAGCATCAATCCCTGAAAAAACAGGTCTGTCCCAATACTTTTGTTCATATAGTGTAGGCTACTTGTGGTTGGCCTGAGCAATAACTCTAATAGATATTGATCAGTTCTCTATGACAAAGCAGAAAGACACACTGCAGTATAATGATACTGTTAGAAGCCAGCATTAAAGTCACTGCTTAATGGTCTTTAGTGCTCCATCTCAGTTAGAGGCGACTCCTTCCTCATGGGCAACAAGAGTGAGAGAGAGAAAGAGAGAGAATGAGAGAGAGAGAGAGAGAGAGAGAGAGAAAGAGAGTGAGAGAGAGAGTGAGAGAAAGAGAGAGAGAGAGAGAAAGAGAAAGAGAAAGAAAGAGATAGAGAGAGATTGTCAGCTGGTTTAGAAACAGCATAACAGAAGGCAACATAGAAATGCCTTATTTATGCTCCAATTATCCCCACATTATCATCAACTCTTCCATTATTCATCATGTGAAATAATATTCCTACTGTAAGTAGTGTTATTGTGGTTGCACTCAGATTCTCTACCACTCAGATCACACAGAGGTTTGTAAACTGGGCGTCTTTGTGTGGCGAGAAGCGAAGACAGCGTGGACGGTGGTTCGAGGTTGACAGACGAAACGAATAGAAACAACATCCACAGACCAGAGCTGTAACAGTGAGAACTTGGGGCCAAAAAAAGAAAGCAGAGCCCCCTTTCTCAGAGTAGATTTTCTCAGCGTTAATGATTGTTTTCTCTGGCATGGACTGAGCCATTCAACCTATTCAAGAACACAACAAGCAAAGAGCTAAATACATCAACCAGATCACATTACAGGTCACACCTTTTAAAATTTTAATTCAACATATTCAAACACATGTCATATCAAAAACAAACCCACCATTCAAAACACCAGCTGCACTTTACATGGTGTTCAACGTTACTCATAAATAATTCGTTTCTATTTGAATTATGGATATTGTTTAACTATAAATAAAATCATGTTACTGTAAATAAATGAAACCTCTTCATATGAATTCACCATAAAGCAAAAATAGTTTAGTTTCAACATGAAAAGCTCTTTCCTTTCATGTACACTACAAGCCAGAAGTTCTGGCACACAACAGGTTTTACAACTTATACAGCCATGGAAAAATAGAGGCTGCATCATTTTTTTCCTGGTTATTGCTTTTGTATTGTGTGGGAATGTGCATTTCATTATTGTTTTATACACTATTGGCCACACTGGATTCAAAATTCCAAACAAAAAGTGTTTGGGGAAAATTAAAAAATCATACATATAAATAATTTATAATACCTAGAAAATGTTAAACTACACTCTTACATTATTTTACAACTGCAACAATTAAAACTGTGGTGTTAAGAGCAGAGTGTGTGTGTGTGTGTGTGACTCTGTTTCATCCATCAGAAACTGAATCAGGAGTGAAGCTGCTGGAATACAGACCATAGAAAAGTTGCTCTACACACACTACTGCACTCACAACACATATGGAGGCATTTCAGATTTTTTACACACAAACACTGCAATAGTTCAGAACAAAATAGACACCTGTGCATTTTACACATTATAATTAAATTAAGTGGCATTTTATAGGTCAGTAGTGATGATTTAAAAAATGGCATTTTCTGACTGACAAAAATACTGCTGAACATACTGTTAATGTCTTTGTTAGCAAAGAATATTGAGTGTACTTTTTGGTAAATATTAAGTGAGTAACATGCAAGTGTAGAAAATCTCATTGTGGGCCAAAACTTTTGACTATTAGTGTAGTCCTGGTACCCAGAATGCTTCAGGGGTTAAACACTGAATGCAATACGCATCCGTCATTCAAACCAGTAAATAACTTCAGGCTAGTTCCATTTGTTCACTGCAGATACAGAATTATCTCTTTCCAGACATTAGAGGCGCAGACAGAAAGCTGGTGGAGGAGTTTGTTCTGAAGCTGGAGAGCCTGAGCTGGGGTGCCAGGCCTGGAGCTCGGGATGTGCCCCCAGTGACTGCAAAGATGAAATGCAGCTGTTGGACATTGTAAATAAAGTTGTTGTTCCAAGCCTCATTTCACTGCAAAGGGAGAGGTTTGATTATGATTCCATTTGGCATCTCGGTGCATGAGAAACACATGTCTATCCCTGTCAAGGATTTGTGGTCTTCAAACTTCCAGTTCTGGATTATGTTGCTCAGTCAGTCAAAAACTACATAAATTATAATAACAATCTTGTTTTTTGGCATCCCCCGACATACCCTGTAAGAGGTCATGGACTCTTTTCTGATAGCGACGTCCCCAAGAGAAAATGACTGTTAAGAACATAAGGAGAAAACACTGGCCTTTCTTGGGTGGATTCTGAAGCGTTTTCCAAACTTCCCAAAAGCCTCAAGACCTGCACGTAGTGTTATGTATGAATACACTTTCATTTATCCCAACTTAAATGTAATGACGAATAGCATTCACTTTGTACAAACTGTAAGTGTCCCTTCAACAGAATGTGTCACACAATAAAGTGTGACACATTCTGTTGAAGGTAATATGTGGAAATAAATATTTCCACATATTACATTCAGTATTATTTTTTTTGTATTTTCTGTGTTTATTTACTTTTGACAATAACTCTGTTTTTTGGAAATGCATCACTCTTTGCACCATAAAACTTTATGAAATAAAGATCAGATGTGAACTGCTAGGAAAGTAAATAAACAAAGCAACACATTCATAAGGGCAGGCATCAACCGCAAGCAGAAGTACAGAAAAGGTCGTGCTCTTGTTTTGCTGCTCTGGTTCCTTATTGATGCTCCTCTGAGGCTCATTGTTCACCAGGCAGAGTGTCAGGGTCACTGAAGGTCCTGTTCTTTAGCTGAGAGCAGCAACAGCGTGCGTGAGACAGCCCGGTACACATCATACGACTGTGGGCTGCTCCCAGGCGAAAGATGACAGTTGTGAAACAATCATGGTGATTTCCTTGGTCACCGCTTCTAAACAGCGGTGCTATGTTTAACTGTGAGAGAGTTTCAAAGGTGTCCGTCATCACGACGACCAAAGACAGCATGGGATTATTTTATGATGATGTCACAAATTTAGGACAACCATCTCACAGTGTGTGTGCTGATACGACCCACGTCTACTGACCAGCCAGTCAAAATGTAACATGAAGTGACGTATTTATCAAAATCCAAACTGCATGGAAGAGAAATGAAGTAACACCGGTACACACCTTCACACACACCATCATACATCTACACACCTTCACACACACCATCATACATCTACACACCTTCACACACACCATCACACATCTACACATCTTCACACACACCATCACACATCTACACACCTTCACACACACCATCACACAAAAAAAGTATGAAAATCTTTAGGTAGTGGGTTACTACGGGAACTGGATGAAAGAAATAACATCAACATTGGCCAAACAAGTGCTATCATTAAAAAATGTGGTTAAATTCTTTGGGCCAGCAGTTGACCCAATCTTTCCAGCAAGTTTTGTCACTTTCCTGATGTTATTTCCAGTTTACTGACACTGAACGTTTCTACAGATTGATGGAAGGATGGAAGGATGGAAGGAGGGACAGAAGGTTTACTGTCCAGAGCGTTGTCTCTCTTGAATGCAATTGCATGTTTCAGAACCTGAATCTGACAGCAAAATATTGTAACTGGTTCTAAAGATTGAAATATGAAATGAAGTCTACTTGATGTGAAAGATGGCAGAAATTCATAAAGATTAAGAAAAAGAAGACAAAAAAGATAAGGCAGAATAAGAAGAAGGCAAAGAATATTTGGCAGAGGAGGAAGAAGAAATAGGAGAAAAAGACAGAATAAAAAAGAAGACAAAAGCAGGAGGAGGAGAAAACAGAAGAAGATAAGTTGGAAGAGAAAACTGAATAAAAGAAGAAGACAATGAAGAGAAGGCAGAAGATGGAGGAAGAGGAAGAGGAGGATGAGAAGAAACAGAAGAGATGACAGAAGAGGAAGAAAAAGAATGAAAAAGACATAAAAACCCATCGGTTTTGGTGAGTCAACTCCAGGGTAATCCAGTGTTTTGCAGTGAGCTGGTTCACCTCCACACCAGTATTTTCCTGACCTTTCCTGCTCAGTTATCTGGAATATCTACAAGCTTGATCTAAACCAGTAAACCTTGTTCTATGTTTTTAAAACATCTTTTTAAAGAATACACAACCCACACACAATTACTCTGTTTGATTAGTTTCACAGGTCAGAGAGAGCACAGCGCTACAAAAACACATCCACAGAAATAATATAATCCAAAACATGACAAATGCCACAATAGTCAAGACCTTTCAAAGACATGAGTGGTGAGGTTAGCAGTGCTAATTATGTGCATGTGTACAGCTCTGGAAAAAATAAGAGACCACTGAATGTTCACTTTCTCAGGTTATATCCTTTATAGGTGCAAGTATTGAACTGAACAGCTTTGCCTTAGTTTTTAAGAACTGCTGACAATATTTCTACTAAAAGTATTGTTCTTTAATGCATCGTTTTAAAGGAAATGACAAAACATCAAAACAAGAGAATAGATGCAGTGTTTACAGAACTTGAATAATTCAAAGAAACCTGCGAGAGGAGAGTGTTGATTACAGCAGTGTTTTATACTTTTCCTCATTAAATAAGATGTGATTCAGGTGATCAGTAATCAGTCCCTCATAAAGCAGAATGAGGTGCTTGAGTAGGAATTTAACAGACACTGGCCTGGAAGGGTTGTCACACTCACAGAGATGCTGATTTAAAAATAAATAGCAGTGCTCTCTTATGTTTTTTTCCAGAGCTGTTTGTATATATACAAAAGAGTCAAAAATCAGAAGGTGTTTTAGAGTCATGCAAAGGTCAAAAGTTCAGTTTTGATTTTAGGCTGACATTCAAACCTCAGTACCTATTTGCATCTTTCAGACAACACTGTGGTCACTATAGTACTTTTATATCAACCCCACAGATACTTTGCAGCTCTGTCTAGGTTACTTCACTGGGTTGATGAAAAGGACAGAAAAGGGATGGTAATCCATGCGAAAAAGGGGAATTTCCCAGCATCATGTTTTCTGTCTCGAACGACAGCAGCATAACCTCATCCTATTGTGATGTTTTTGAGAGACGCGATTTTAATTTGACCATGTGTCGTGTGTTCAGCATCTCACAAAGCTGAAGGAATCAAATGGGACTTCTGAGAACAGCAGAAGAAACACGTCAGTGTGACCTCAGTAAATTTCCTCCCAGTTTATTTTACACAAATCGAAACCAGCTGCGCACTGTGTTATGACTAAGAAGATTAAGTAATGTGCGATAAGGGAAAGTAAATAAAGGGTAAATAAGAGGCTGTAAATGTCGGTCATTTAACTGAATTAAAGAGATTAATGGAAAAATAATTTCAGTAATAAGATTAGAAATACATCCAACCACAAGAGACAATCCAATGAACTTGCATGAATAAGCTCATGTTATGATTCAGAATAGACACTATAATACTAGTTCATGGGAATTTGATGAATTTCAGTGCTATTGATGCACTCGTTTGCACTGACGTAACATTAACTGCAGGTTCATCTCTCCATGCCTTTTTAAACGACTGTGAAAACTTTCAAAGAAAAAAGTTACAGCTGTATAATTACTCAGTGTCCTAAAGGACTAGAAACCCAGAGTGTGGGGAAATACTGAATAAAGAACAAAGATAACAAACGAATGAATTATTTAATAGCTCTGAGCACTGAGAGCTCCATGCCGACGCCCCCTTGAAGACAGACAGCCTGCTCAGGCCTTCTCAGAGCACCCTGCAGCAAATGGCACTGGAGAGGTTTAAACCGAAAGGAATAAAGAAGAGCCGAGGGAGCGGAGGGAGAGGGGAGAGTGAGGGAGAGAGAGAGAGGGAGAGAGAGAGAGAGATGGTGAGAGTGAGGGAGAGGGAGTGAGAGAGAGAAAGAGGGAGGGAGAGAGAGAGAGGGAGAGAGGATAGGAGATAGAGGGAGAGATAAGGAGGGAGAGAGGGAGAGGGAAAGAAAGAGAGAGAGACCTGCAGCCTGACAACCAGAGAACGAGTAACAGGGGAGTGGGCTGATTAATAAAGTGTGTAAAAGACAGAAACAGGCATATTGGCTATCATGACTAAGAAAGAGAGAACGAGGAGGGGGTGGGAGTCTGTGGTGAAAGAGAGGCCAGTGTTTGTGTGTGTGTATGTACATTATTTCACAAGTAAATTCAATAGTACTTTTTGATAGTGAATCCTCCAGTCGTTCTTTCATAGTGAATTCCCCAGAAAGCTTTCTTTATCAATTAAGACAAAAACGTCCTTAATGGACATAATACAGTGCATGTGTGAAATCTGCAAGATTTTTTTTTATCAGCCACAAAAGGCTCCGGCAGCCCCATCCCACCCACACACTGAAGTACTGTTTCAACAGAATCCCTCGCTGTTATATAATATAATCCACTCATGCGAGTTCCTGCTCTGTTCTGGGAGCACATGTGAGAAAGCCATCTCCATGTCTGTAATGAATCTCCCACCATCTCTCAGTGCCCACTGCCGCTCAGCGCTGAGACGGTCAAGGCCCAGCTAAACTGCATCCACATGAGTCAGGGTCAAGCAAGACATACAGAAATGACTGCATTCAACAGTGGGTCATATCTTTTCTGTGGATGTGGGAAGGGCCTGGAAACAGAAGACAGGATTATATGAATTTCAGCATGAATTACAAAAGGCTCATTTTATAGAAAAACTGATCTCACATGAAACTGGTTTACATTTGATAAATAAGCTTAAATTATTCTGGATAAAAAGAAATAGTAGTAATGCCTTCAGACAAGAAGTATCAATAAGACCACAACTATGCTGCTATAACCAAGGCCAATAAAATGTAATTTGGTCTTTATCATTCAAAAATGATAGCCATCTTTTTACAAGGCCATCGAATCCTATAAACCCACAGTTTTTCGGTCGTATCAGTGTCTGTGTGTCCTGTATTTTGCATCTAAGTCAAGTCAAGTCGGTTGTATTGTCGTTTCAACCATATACACACAGTACACTATAAATTAAAACAAACTGCTTCATGGTCCATTGTGCAACACAAGAACAGAAACAGAACACCACAAGACCACAAGTGCGGACAGGTCAGAAGAGAGTGCAAGAAAACCACCAGAGCAACAAAACAACCAGGCAAGACCCATTTAGTACAGTCGACAAATTGGCTACAATACTAGACTGAATGAATTCAATATTTTGACAGCTATTGCATTCTAGCAGCAGAGAGTTGCATGTGCAAAAATGCAGAGCAGAGGTAGACAGCAATATAAATAATGGTGCAAATACAGCAGCAGCAGGGCAGATTGTTCAGTGTGCAGAACAATAAATAAACGGGTATTTACAGAGGTCATTAAAGTCTGAGCTGTTTGAATTGTTTAAGGCAGAAAATATGTATATGCAGCATGTATGCATTGTGTTTGAAGAAGGAGAGGTAAGTTTATGGGAGGGGTGTTTGGTGGTGCATGTGTGTGTGTATGGGGAGGGTGCAGTTTATGTTTTATTTCTGGCTGAGGAGTCTGATTGCTTGAGGGAAGAAACTGTTCCCCATTCTGGAAGTGGAGGCCAGTGTCCTACAGAACCTTTTGCCAGACGTGAAGAGGGAGAAGAGAGTGTGTGAAGGGTGTGTGGGGTCGTCCACAATGCTGGGAGCTTTGCGGATGCAACATGTGACATAAATGTCCATGACAGATGGGAGAGAGCCCCTGAAGACCTTCTCACAATCCTCGGTAGGCTCTTTACATTACAGTTCCCATACCAGGCTGTGATGCAGTTACAGAGAATGCTCTGTATATTCCCTCTGTAGAACGTGGCAGTTTGGTGGAGGAGATGCACTCTCCTCAGTCTCCGCAGGAAGTAGAGATGCTGCTGGGCCTTCTTGGTGATGGAGGTGATACTGAGGGTCCACCTGAGGTTCTCCATGTGAACACCAAGGAACTTGCTCTGGACGATCTCCACTGAGGAGCCGTAGATGTTCAGTGGGGAGCGATCACGTCATCCCTTGCTGAAGTCAACAACCATCTCTTTTGTTTTATCCACATTCAGGGACAAGAGTCTGATTGTGCTCTCTGCATTGACAGACAAACCAATTAGTGTTACTTATTCATATAAGAAATGACTAAATTGCCTGATTTAGATTTTTGGAGGAATTTTTGGTCTTTGTTTTTTTGAGCATCTGTACATTCAATGTAGAAGATAAACGAAATTAAGAAAAATAAACAAAGCAGCGAGAACTCAGTACTATACTATTCTATTCTGTTCTGCCCTATTCTGTTCTATTATATGATGTTCTATTCTTAATGTACGCAGATGTGTGCACTAGCTGTGGATGTAGTTGTGGAGATGTCGATGGTAATAAGGAATAATATGGATTAATGACAGTTGGAACTTCACAGGTCTTCTAAGAAAGAGTGAAGTGCAGTTATCACTCTGCCCCCTGCCTCCGTCTCTGTCTTCCTGTCCCGTGGGATATAATGAATAATATTACTGCTCATAAGAGGGTTACCTTGACTCACTGGTTTCTTTGTCAGTGAGTCATGATGTCCACGACCCTCTCTTTTCTGCATGTATTATTCAGACCAGACTATTCACATACTGAACACACACAGACCTCGGCCTGCCAGTGGCCTCCAGTTACTCTGTGTGAATAATTAATGAGTATCTACTCTCTCTCTCTCCTTCTCTCTAATATCAGCAGACAAGTGCGACACAACACACACACATGCGAAGAGAAATAGATACAGAGAGGGGTGTGAGTATTCAGTAGTATCTCATATATAATGACTTTTCATTGTTAAATACGAACCATTACTCTTCAGTAGAGGTGGGTAGATGAGTCTAAACCCCTAACCTGTAAAAGTACTGTTATATCATTGAAATGATGACTCAGCTAAAAACATATTGAATAGAAACACAAAAATAGGGACTTAAGTTTAAAATATTCTTCTCTAATTGGGATCAATTCTAGTTTGTAATTGCATGCTGGAAAGTAAAAAATGTGACCAATCTCACAAAAGTTCTGTCCCAGTGCTCATAGTGTGAAACCCTGGATATGTGGCCTGGGTACGCACAGACACACACAGACACATACACACACACACACACACCTAAGGGCGATTTAGCATCTCTAATGAACAGGTGTTTGGAAAGTGGGAGGAAACCCGAGCTCTCGGCAGAAAGACAAAATGTATATAGTACAACACCCTTTGGCACATTTACAAGTCGGCAACTGGCTTCTATTATAAACTGTATTTTCAGTCAATGGGTTTCCAGATCTATACTAATAGAAGAAGACTATACATGATGTGCTACAGACCTCTGTGGCAAGCAGAGGTTGGACTCAAAAAACACTGTAATGTTCTTTTAATGAACATCTACATTAAATAATAAAGGGGCCATAAATGAAGGTGCAATACCATAAAACACCAACCTTCAGTTCTCTAAAGAACCTTTCAGTAAATAATGGTTTGAAGATGCGTTTTTGCAAACGAGTTGTGGAAATGTGAAGATCCATACAATGTAAATGTTCTAGGAAAAATTTAAACTGGCATACAATGTCTCCACCCCAAAATATAGTTACCTAGTATTAAGTCCATATATGTTCAGGGGCCTCTGAATTTTAATACAGCCTGGTTCCAAGGCCTGTCTAATACAGCCCGGTTCCGTAAGCCTGTTTAGTGTCACTGTCAGAGCAAAACCTTCTACTTCCAAAACAGTAACTTTACAGGAAAAAAATGAATGGCCAATATAAATTAACATACCAAGTTATTTTCGTATTTTCGAACTGTTAAAACAATTGTAGGAAATAAAGATGCAAAGCATTGTTTTGACAGCGACATTACAGCGTAGCAGCAAAGCTGGTTGTACTTCTGGTGAGGTCAGTACTCTAGACGCTTTAGCTTCGAAGAAGTTGTCTTTCTGCAAAAACTGGAATCAGCGGTTGTTCAAATGTTCAGCTTTCACATCGAAAGGTCATGCAAAGCACAGCCATATTTTTTGTTGGTCAAAAAATAATGAATAGTGTGACAAAATATTTTGAAGCTGGATAAAAGACAAAATATTTTGAATTTGGTGTGTGTGTGTGTGTGTGTGTGTGTATGTGTTTATGTGTGTGTGTGTGTCAGGAAAGCATACACATGGAGAACAGCAGGAGCAATATCAGGTAGTGTCCAGGTGTTTGGCACATACAACAATCAGACATAAAAATCACCTGCCTGATATTCTTATCTGCACCAAGATGTGAGCAGCAGGTGAGGCCTTCATGGATCAGACAAGTTTGATCATCCCACAGATGCTTGATCGGTTTGAGATCTGGGGAATTTGGAAGCCAGGCCAACACCTTTAACTCTTTGTCGTGTTCCTCAAACCACTCCTGAGCAATTACTGCCATGTGGAAGGAGGCAGTGTCCTGCAGAAAGAGGCCACTACCTGTACTTGGTCTGCAACAATGTTTACACAGGTGGAACGTAAGATCCATATGAATGCCAGGACCTAACGTGTATCAGGAGAACATCGCCCAGACGTCTCCGCTGGTTTGCATTCTTCCTATAGTGTATCCTGGCGTCATCTCTTCCCCAAGTAGGCAACACACCCGCACCCGGCAGTCCACAAGATGCTAAAAAAACATCTTTCATCAAACCAGGCCACATTCTTCCATTGCTCCATGGTCCAGTTCTGATGCTCACATGCCCATTATAGGGGCTTTTGGTGGTCGACAGGGGCCAGCATGGGTTCTCTGACTGGTCTGCTGCTTTGCCACCCCATGCACAGCAAGTTATGATACACTGTGTGTTCGGATCCCTTTCTATTGTAGCAAACGATAATTTTTTCAGTAATTAGTGTAGCTATTTAGTGTAGCTACTAAAGTAGCTCTACTGTGGTATCGTGCCAGATGGCCTGGCCTTCACTACCCACGTGCAGCAGTAAGCCTTGGATGGCCATGACCCTGTTGCTGGTTCACCGGTTGTCTTTCTTTGGACAAGTCGAGGGGTTGAGGTCAGTTTGAATACTGCAAACCTGCTGTTCTGACCCAGTTGTCTAACCATCACAATTTCTCCCTGGCCAAAGTCACTCGGACCTTTACGCTTTCCCACTCTTCCTGCTTCCAACACAGCAACAGACTTATCTGTAAAAGATTCCTTCAGGCGTAAAATAATGTTTATGCTGATTTATGTTGAGGCTCGAAGATAGTGTCACTGAAAGAAGACTACGTTTTGCTGGCCATGTTCTACGTCTACCTGACAATAGGCATGCAAAGACTGCAATGCAATGGGCACCTTTTGATGGAAAGCGCAAACAGGGACAACCACGCAAGACTTGGAGACCAACTTTCAAAGAGGACCTGCAAAATGTTTCTATCACATGGGATAACGACTCCATTGTAAAAATGACTCCAAAAGGATGCAATAAAAACATTTCACATCAACTTTATACATTCTAATGTAAAATTAAAGTTCTCATTTCTGAGATATTTGGGGTTTTTTTCAAACTGTGACAATACATTGTTTATTAACGCTTTTTTTCCCTACCACACTCTAAACAAAATGACAGTTTTCTTCATGATGACAGAAAATAACCACTTTTGCTTCCCCAAGAGATGCATGTGTGAAGAACCTTGAAGCGGTTTCAAGAACCTTCACAGGGTTCTTCCAAGTACTATTACACTACGTGGAGTTCTTCACATTCACACATCTCATGAACAAACATGCTTCTCTATAGAACTGCCGCCTGAAAGTTTTTGAGGAACCAAAGTGGTTCCTTCTTGGTATTGAACAAAGAACACTTTCGGGTAACTTTACTTTTAAAGGTGTAAGAGTGTGCCACAACAGTGATAATGTATTATCATTTCAGGAGCTTCATATGAGGAACTCAGAGCTGGTGTGAAAACAGCTAATGGAAACCTGTGAACCCAGATCTGACCTCTGTTTCTGGATGCTGCTCCTTCTTCCCTTGTTCCTTGTCTAAAGGAATTAAAAGAGCATCTTCAGGGATAGACTACTTTTAATTACACGCTTGTTTTGGTTTGATATTTGATACCGGACACAGTTTGGCACCATGTGAATTAGTGAATCGCACAATCCGAAGAGCAGCATACCTCTCTCGAAACTCAGCCAGAGCACTATCTTGATCTGGAGAGAAACACTGACAGTTTGTTCTCTCTCACCTGCCAAGATCTGAGTGCGAGAGCCCTAAGGTTTGTCTGAAAGGTGGGATGGGTTGCCAAATGCTAGGCATTAGTCAGCCTTGGCCTGGGAGAGAGTGCTTAGACATTAAGAGAGGGCCTTTTCTCTGCCGGTCTATTGGAATGAGCTCATGGTGGTTAGCCGGAGCCCCATTGCTCGGTTACGTGTCGGTTTCGGAAAGGCCGCTGGGTCTGGCTCTGTGAGGGGAAGGGTAATTCTTCAGCTTAACCTTTTCTCTTAGTAACCTGACACACAAACACACACAAACCAGTTTCAATCAACAATTAAAGTTATGTGCTGGAATTAATTGCAGCTGCTAATGTATGCTGCTGACCTTTAGGAATGACAAAGAGGTCAGTGTGAGAGAGAACCAAAACATCTGGGGAATTTGTAAATAGGCAGATTAAATAACATGAGATGTAAACTAATACGGCTGCATCTCTTTGCACGTTTAAAAAGAATTTCATTACATACATAAACAAGTGCAGTCAAACAAGAGACAGTGATTTTTTTTACTGGTTTAGCATTTAAAGTATTTAAACCAAAGACAAAAAACAGGTTGATGTGAAATACACTATAAGGACAATAGTATTGGGACACCTGACCATTACACCAGCAGGGACTTTAATGACACTGCATTCAAATCCATCGACTTTAATATGGAGTTGGTCCCCCTTTGTAGCTAGAACAGCTTCCACTCTTCTTGGAAGGCTTTCCACAAGATTTTGGAGTTTCTGTGGGAGTTTGTACCCAATAATTCTGTAGAACATTTATGAGGTCAGACACTGATGTTGGACGAGAAGGCCTGGCTCACAATCTCTGTTCCAGTTCATCCCAAAGGTGTTGGATGGTGTTGAGGTCAGGACTCTGTGTGGGTCAGTCAAGTTCTTCTACACTGAACTCCTCCAGCCACGTCTTTATGGTGCTCGTTTTGTGCACTGGGACACAGTCATGCTGGAACAGAAAAGGTTCTTCCACAAACTGTGTCCACAAAGTTGGAAGCATGTCATTGTCCAAAATGTCTTAGTCTGCTGAAGCACTAAGATTGTCCTTCACTCCAAGTAAAGGGTCTAGCCCAAAGCCTGAAAAATAGGTATGTCCCAATACTTTTGTCCATATAGGGTATATCATGGTGAAACAACATACAAATGTAAACATGTAAATACATCACCTGTTTTCGGCTTATAGGGATCAGTTTAACAATACACCTATTTAGAGCTGAAAAAAGAAAGTGTTGTTGGATAAATTTTTTCTTGCTAAAAAACAAGCTTTGGTGCTTTGTGGTTCCATACAGTAACAATGACATCCCTCACAAGCTACGCCACAAGCCCTTACTCTAAATCCCTCCAATCTCCAGAGTCCAGACTGGACGTCCTGTTTCCTGAGGGTCCTTAAACCGGATTAAAATTAAGCCGCCATCCGGAGTGTTTCCCAAGCTCTACGCTCGCTCACAGAGCAGAGGCGGGTACCCTGCTTCCTAATTTCATTATTCCATTGACCCTCTGGTCACTATGGACAAGGAATAATGCAAAACCCATCCATGAGAGTGTCAAGAGTAAACTGGTACAACATGGTCTGTGCTGCTCTGTCAAATCAAGAAAGTTATGCATTTCATGTCAGTTGTTGGAATAGCCTCATGTTCAGCTTTAAGCAGTACAAAGGTCAGTCAATATTTCATGAAATCTCGATTTATTTGTCACAAGCATGTGCAGCGTTAGTGATTTTGGCCCGTTTTACAATAAAAGGCCTCGAGCTCATTTGCAGATAGATACTGGCTTCTCACACCTGACGGATTATTGACGATTCAATACAAACAACTCATTTTATGTAGTTCCTAGAAGTTTAGAAGCTTAAACTGTTCATTCCCACAGCTCTACTTACTGCACAAATGTGATTCAGGGGATCCTGATGGTCTCCACGAACACTGTGTCTTACACTGACATAACACTCGTTAACACATGAAGAGCTATAGGGAGGAATAAAACGATGATCTCTCAATCCATCAAAAGACATTTAACCATCAGGTAAGATCATTGTCTTTCAATGGAGAAACTTCAGCTGAGACACACCAACTTCTAGACCGTGGCTTAAAAAATGGCAGCGAACATCTGAATAAAGACACAAATGTGAAGCCCAAATGACAGATCATACAGTAAACTGGCCAGACTTCCACATAATACCATTTGGTCTGTCAGTATCATTTCTGTACGAATAAAAACAAGAGCAGTCCATGCAAAGAGTTTATTCATGAATAATTTGTTGTAATGTACAAAGGAAGCACTTTGCCAACATAGTGTTTAAAACCGATTGCTTCAAATACGCGCCTATATAATAAACACTTCCCTTCTTGAAAATACTCTAAAAAATAATGTTCTGAATTTAAATATCTGTCAAAGCTTTCTTTTCGGAAGATACAAATATGCATTATGAAATATAGTGATTCTGTTTAGTATATAGTACCATATGCAATAATATGCAAAATCTTAAGTCCCCAGTATAACCCATGATACACTGCTTAACTCATGCGGAGAGGGAACACACATCAATACCAAGTACAAAAACAGACGTACACCATATGAAAATAGAAAAGAATATTAAATGAAACATACAGACTGCCACACTACGGGTGTTCATGTTGCAAAAACTCATACAAAGGCTTAGAGACGACTATACACCGATGATCATGGCCATTTAACAGCTAACAACATTGAGAAGGGTTGGATGTGTGAGTGATCTAAATTGTTTTCCCCCACCATCCGTACTCCGCATTAAGGAGGTTTTCTATTAACGGACTGTAGCCTGAGTGGCCGATACTTTCAGCAGTATGTAATTAAACTGGCGTTTTCATGTAGCTGTTATTCATGTACACAGACATTTGCCCACATTGCACAGCATTTATGAAGCAGCCACGCGTACTGAAAGCACTATAATACCTATAGCACTAAACTATGTAAGATATCCCATCAATTCTGTCAAAAGGCACACCGACACCACCTGCAAGCACCGCACAGACTCTGCAGGAAATTACACACGCTCACACGTGACACACGCAAAATTATTGCAGTCAAGAAAACAAAATGACATGGTTATTTATCAAGTACATTTTAGAACACAATATTTTCATTTTTACAGTCTGAGGATTGCTTGATAAAAATAAATACACATTCTTTTTTTTTCTGCACATGACATTATGTGATGTGTTTTCTGCTCAATCATAAGACTTGTCTTGCATATAAGATATTAAACTATTGAAAAAATCAGAGGAGAGAGAAAAGAACGTAGCGCTGTGACTGACAGGCTTTCAGTGACCATAAATCCCAATATAACGCCAGGTTCAGGGGTGAAGAGTAATGTGAGGGTAAGGTTCGGTCACAATTCGGTAATCCCACATTCAAACACACCCACGAAATCTGGCATGTATCAGATGAGTTCAGGTGTGTTTGAACAGGAAATCACCAAAATGTGCTGGACACCAGAAATGTGGAGCCCCGATGTAATGTATTCTGTAATTTAAGACTCAACCCATATATATATATACTATATGGACAAAAGTATTGGGACACCTGACCATTATGCCAACAGGGACATTGCATTCAAATCCATAGACTTTGATATGGAGTAGGTCCCCCTTTCCAGCAATAACAGCTTCCACTGTTTTGGAAAACTTTCCACAAGATTTTGGAGTTTGTGTGGGAATTTGTGTCCATTCATTCTGTAGAGCCTTTATGAGATGAGACACTGATGTTGAACGAGAAGGCCTGGCTCGCAATCTCCGTTCCAGTTTGTGCCAAAGGTGCTGGATGGGGTTGAGGTCAGGACTCTGTGTGGCCAGTCAAGTTCTTCCACACTGAACTCCTCCAGCCATGTCTTTATGGAGCTTGCTTTGTGCACTGGGACACAGTCAAGCTGGAATAGAAAAGATTCTTCCCCAAACTGTGTCCACAAAGTTGGAAGCATGGCGCTGTCCAAAATGTCTTGGTCTGATGAAGTATAGCGACTGTCCTTCACTGGAAGTAAGAGGACTAACCCAAACCTTGAAAAATAGGGTTTTATACTTTTGTCCATATAGTGTATATATTTATATATATGTGTGTATATGGCTGTTTTACCGTATGAATCACAATGGTGTATTGACCAATGAGAGAAAAGGATGTCTAAACATTCACGCTCATATTATTTACAAGGGCAGACAAAACTAGTTTAATAATAAGTGGTGGTAATGAATTTCAACACATATCTAATGACATTTATTACAACTTGTATATCTCTCTCTCTCTCTCTCTTTCTCTCTCTCTCCTTATATGTCTATATATAGATATATTTATATTCTCTTCAATCTTTTTATTGTCATACAAAAAATATTTGAATCTTTAAGTTATAGCACAGTGTAATCTATCTGGTCCGGCCTCAAAGTTAACACACTGAGCACGAGGCTCGTGATGATTGCTCTGTTTGCCTACATGAACTTTTTTGGTATTTGGTAAAGCGGCAGGAGATGACAAGTATAAACTGAAATGTTTCTGTATTTTATTTCAATGGCACCGTGAAACTGATCTGACAAAACATCAACATTTGCTGGTGCAGGAAGAATTATGTACAACTTTTAAGTCTAAAACTGAATAACGAGTGTCAATATTTGTTTTGTGAGACTCTCACTCTTTCTCAAAAACATTAGAAAAGAAAAAAAAATCAGCATATGTAACAGATGAGGAGCAGGTGCTATTTGTACAAAGCAAAATGTCAAGAATAAAGCAAAAGTCCAAAAAGGAGAACAAAAAAAATATCAAGAGGAGTCTTTGACTGTAGCAGATGTTCCGGCCAGGTTATGGCAGTCACAGTGATATGGTGTGACAGTTTGGGTTGCCATGACCATCTCGGAGTTTACACCCTCTCAACTCGGCTGGGATCATAGGTCTCTGAGGATTGAAAGGACATTTACATCAACGTACCAATATTTTTTTACAGAGGAACAAATCCCAATAAAACACACTACTGGGGCTGAGCACAGTGTGAGGGACTGCTTTAATGATATCAACTACACTGTGCTGCCCTCTTGTGGCCAAAAACACTTACTACAGCAGAACTTTCCATTCCTAAGTCTTTGCAGGGTGCAGATTATTAAAATGCCTTTTAAAAGTAAATGTTTTTTTTAAAGATGCAGGGTTAAATGTAAACACAAAAAACTCCCCTGAAAAGAGTGCAAGACTGAATATAGGTCTATAAACAAGGTTTTGATGAGCCCTGTTATATTAAGCAAAAGCAACATGTCTAATGTTACAAAATGAGCTTTTCAAAACCTACCAACACATGAGCTTCACTTGTATGCTGGTTGCTCTTTGTGGCAAAGTAGTACCATTAATTGAAATGTTACAACCTCAGCTGTCTACTGTTCATCTCTGGTACTTTATCATGTCATGGAATCCTGTACTGACCTGAAACACACTGAATGTCATCGTCCTCCAGAGCAGCCAGGGCAGCGGTCATGTTGAAGGTGTCTGGGAGTGTAATCTCTCTCTTGACCACCATGCCACTGCGAGGTTGAGACACTGGATGCGCCATAGGCTTTGGTTGCTGTATGGAACTTTCCTGGACAATTTTTTCTTCTAGTTCTTCCTTCTCATCCTCACTTCTCCTGTCATCATCCTCACTCTCCCTTTTTTCAACAGCAGCTTTACATTGACCTTCCATTTCACTCTCCACAGTTTGCTCTTTTTCACTTTCTAGTGCTTCCTCCTCTCGAACAGATTTTTCCTCTCCTGTTTCCTCGGCTTCCTCCATCTCTTTGGCGAAATCGCTGACGTGTGATTCTGGCTCTCCCTCCACCACAGGAGTAATGTGCTCTGTAGACAGTTCTTCATTTCTGAACATATAAAATGGGAGATGTCCACTTGACTTGTCCTGTTCTCCTTCAGATACTTCTTCAACAATCCTGGCCTTTTTCTCACCTCCAGAAACACTTAAAGCCAACTCTTCATCCTCTGTCACTAGCAGTGACAAACACAGGTTACTGGGGGGGAACTCAGGCAGCTCCAACACCGGATGGCTCTGTGCACTGAGCGTATCTTCACCAAAAGCACAATCTTCTTTAACGTCTGGGTCTTTCTTCTCAATCTTCAGTCCCTGGCTGTGTACTGACTTGTCAACCACTTCCTCATAGGCTCTCCTTACATGCTGTGGATCTTTATTTGTGTGTGTTTCACTATTTTGCACAGCGATAACTGCTTTATTTGTGTCATCTCCAGTTCCTTCATTCTGTCTGGCATCCCCTTGACTGACACCCAAGGCCTCAGCTGGCACAGCAATGCCCAAGATCCTGGCTGCCCTCTGCTCAATCGACTCATGCACAGGAATGCCCTGAGCAAACTGAACCTGGTACAGCTTGCTGAGATCCTCTGTTGGCATATTATTGGCCTTCTCTTGACTCAAAAGAGTCTCCAGATGTTCATCTGCTAACGTCTTTTCATTACTCCAGCTGAGATAGTCTGAATACCCGTCGTCATCATCATCATCAAAATCACCATAGTTTGCTGTAAATCTGAAATGCTGGCTCCTACGAACATGGATGTGAGGTGACCTCTGTGGCCCAGTGATTACTTTGCCCCTGTTCTCTGCTTCTTTCTCAAGCTCAACTTTAGATGTGATGCAGGTTTGACTATTCAAACTGAGATCCATCGTGAATTCGGGGCTATTTCTGCTTCTGTCTCCTCCACTGTCTGATGATGTGATGTGTAAGGCCTCACATGTTTCTGAGTTGTCAGAGGGACTGGTGAGCATCGGGGACTCGGGGCTTAAACCAGTCGGCGATCCCAGTGTCACTGTGTCTGGGATCGCCGTGTACACTGTGAGCCCCACATCCTTCAGTAAGGACTCCTTTGGCACTGGAATATCTAGTCTGTGTCCCCTGGGCTCACTCTGGATTCTCTGCAAGATCTCATAGCTTATTAAAGTAGTATCTTTGGGTATAGGCATTTCTTGTTTCTGTGCTATGTCAGAATTTCCTGTCCTCCCCTTTGGTCTGGAGAAGGCACTTCTTGCTTCTCTGTATTCTCGATCCACGTCTGATTTGCCCCTGCTCTCTAAATCTGACCTGAAATTTAAGCTATCTTTCTTCATAGGCTGCTCAGGACCTGGCTCCATATGTGGCTGGTTAACAAGGTTCTTTTTCAAGTTTTGTGGGGTTGTCCCAGTCCGTCTAACCTCAGTGGAGGTACTGCTTACATCTAGAATGTTCTGCAAAGCCTCATCCAGGTCCTCCATTGTCTGATCAATACTTGGTTGGAGTTTACTGTTCTGATCTTGCAGCTCCTTGTTGAAAGACTCAAGCTCCCCAATAGCATCCCACGGGCGCCTGTTTACGGGTTTTAAAAGGAACTGGCCAAAGATCTCTTGGCCATCTGGTGCTTGGGGTTTGGCTGCACTCTTCCTCAGTGGAGGCTGGTGATCAGGAGATGGTGGCATCTGAGCTGTTAGGAGCTGAGCTGAACTCTTTGCACTGGAACCGCTACCTGCCCTTGTTCTGGAAAATGCACTGTTGCAAGAAAGGTTAAGATTCTTTTGACCTTTCATTGAATACCCAAAAGTCGTATTGCATTCAGTGCCCACCCCACTGTCTGTGGTTGTGTCAGAAGATGTAGGGTCGTATGCAGACAGAGTGTGAGAGCTTGGTAAATGGACACTTCTGGAAACCTCAGGAGAGCCTGTCTGAGTCTCTTGGTTTTTGTATTGATCTCCAGGCCAGGATCCTGCAAAGCACAATTCTTTGTCAGCACTTGCTTGAAGAGACCACACATCTACAATCTCTTTCTTAAGTGGAGCTCTTTTAGAGCTCTTGATTGTTGAGGAGCTGCTGGATTGCATTTGTGGTTCATTGCTGATAGAGCCTGTGGAGTGGTTTTGGATATAAGGCTGAGTCACTGTGCTTTCTGTAGGTGCCACCATTGGGCTTGGCACGTTTTCATTGTTGTTTGGATCAGCCGATTCCTTGCTTGCTATCACGTTTATTGGAACGGACACGAGGCAGAACATGGTCTCTTTCAGTTTCTTCTTGTTTTTCTTATTCTCAGCTGCAGTCTGTGCCTCAAATTTCTTTACCTGTGTTACTGTCTCACAACTTTGCAGCGATAATCTATCCGAATAGTCACGGTCAGTAGGATACCTGTTGGAATTTTCATCGACTGATTTCGAGTTGTTTATCTCCCTTGAAACTTCTGTACGTGAGGCTGCTTCATTAACACAATCGCTGATATTGCTTTTACTTACTTCTGTGCTGCTGTGTGTTTTCTCTGTGAACAGAAAGGCACTGTCATCAGGAGCTTTCTCGGATAATGAGATGATGGGAATCTCTTTCCTGATATTCCTGATTTTGTCAGCATCCGTCAATGAATTCCCATCTATCCCACCTCCTGAGATATGCCTGACACGTGGATCATCGAAGGGTATGTATTGAACATTGCTCATCCGCTCCTCGCTGTAAGCTGGGTAGGCCTGTCGTCTGCAGGGCATACTCCTTCTCCCGTCCCTGTGATGATCTGGCCAAGACATGCCGGTCTGTCTCATGAACCACTCCTGGACTTCTGCCATGGCCGGTCCCTGCATGTATGGTTCACCCCTGTACTGATAGTTCCCCATAGAATTTGCATAGGTTCTGTGCCCTCCTCTGACTGGAGGCTGCCTCCGGTAGGATGGTGGAGGGATGTAACCTGGCGGTTCCATGCCAGACCCTCCAGGTTCCTGTGCAAAGTACTCCTGCCTAGTGAAAGGGAGTGGAGTCCTATCTCTGGGATGTTGCATAAACTCCCCAGAGAGCATTTCTGAACTTCCACGCATCTGCTGGTGAACCTCATACGATGGAGGTCTAAGAGGTCGGCTAAAACGAGGTTTTGAAGGGGGTGCCGACTGCACACTCATTCGGCCACTGTCAGCCCACCGCTCTCTGCTTTCCCCTTCACGTCCATGAGGTTCCCGTAACTGATGCCCATTAATTCGGTAGCTCCCATAAGGATCTTGACCATAGGATGACGTGCTTAAGACCTGGACGCTGTCCGAGGGCATGGAAATCCTGGGCAGTGACTGGGATTTGGCTTTGGTCCTGGGTGGAACAGCGCCCTCTGCAGTCCGAGGTCGACGCTGCTGCTCCTGTGCCCATCTCTCGCCATCGCCCTCGGACGTTTGTCGGCTCATTCCCACAGCAGGACGCCACTCTTCTGTTCCCAGGCTCTGATACTTCCTCTCAGCCGCTATTCTCCACTGGTACAGGGCTAGTTCACGCTCTCTGGCACGCGCGCTGTCCGCTCTGCGCTGCCTCTCGCGACGATGCTCTTCGGTGCTTAAGGCTGACTCTGGCCTTCGCTGCATGCCCTCTGCCTTAACAGGAATCCCTGCTTCCCTTCCATGGGGCTCCCTAAAGTCAGCGTAGTCCAGAAGCACGTTAAAGTCCTGACCCCGTCTCCGCCAGTAGGACACATCTCGATCAGACTTGGGTTGAGAATACATTCCTCTGTGGCTCTCATGGAATCTGCATCACAAAGAGACAAGAAAAATGATATACTTAATAACTGCCTGTATAAATATGGCTGATTAAATATTCAAATCTGGTCATTTCATTAAGCAGAGTGACCATATCACATTACCAAGTAAAATTACGTCTTTGAAACTTTTAAAGATTTCAGATATGATGTATACAAATTAAGATATTAAGTAATTCATACATATAGAGGTAATGAAGTTAGTCTGTTGAGTGTAAATCATGCCTAAGCGCTACTCTGCTTTGAAGAGGGAGCCAACATTGACTCCTCAGGCTTAGAGGAAACAGTAGAGTCAGCACTGACAGACCTCCCTAACTACCACATCCTCACTGCAGAGGGTTTCTGATCTGCATTTGCATCAACCACAACCTTAATTCAGGGCAGAATCATAAAAAACCTGTTAGCTCTCTGGATGTAATTCAGTAATGATGAGCCTTAAAAATTATGAATGACGTAAAGGCTGAAACAGGAAAAAGTCCTCCGGATAATTAATTTAAAACCTTTTTATTATTGATGTATTTCTGATATGTTACTGATATATTATTGATAATGGCACGAAAATGGCAGGAGAGCAGATAGGGCCCCAGAAATACTAACCTCAGTAACATTCAAGTGCTGACATAAAAAAACAAAACACACCCATAAAGAGGTTTTTTTCAGTATTCATGGCAGCACCGCATTGACTCCGCCCATGAAACTGCTGTACTATAATTAGTAGCATAACGATGTTCACACTTGAATTCATCATGTATTATTAATTTCGATGTTACATAAGACATATGGAATTGAATATTGATCTGATGAAGGCCTCATGGGATGTGTAGTTCACTAGTGGGTTTGCCTGTAGCAGTGAGCATGAAAGGCAGAGGGTGCTGAGGGCTGTCCCGCTACAGTGCTGTTTATAATACAGCGGTCCCAGGTGGCAGGAAATGAATCAAACAGCAGATTGCCGTTTTTTTTGGCTATACAGTTAATGAGGGTATCAGAGACAGAGCGAGAGGGACTGAAAAACAGAGGGGGATCCAGTGAGAGCTAATAAGCGGAAGAAAACAACACATATTGAGTTATGGAAAGTATTTGATGAACACTAATACCCCAAAAAACGAGGGCTTAAGAAGTTGGTGACAGGTTTAAAGGCGACATGTATTGATGGCAAATAAAGAGAGGGAGACAGACACAGTATGTACAAAAGAGAGAGGGAGCTGTTAGAATCTTGTCCTACAGCTGTGAAAAAGTCCTTGACAGCTCCCACCTTTACATAACACTTCACCACTCCGCACCCCCCCAGCCAGCTTAAACCTGAGCTACTCTGCAAGATCAAAAAGGGGAAGAAAAAAGGGAGAAAAGAGGAAAAACAGCAGCAGGAAAGAGAGAGGACTGTGCATGTGCTGGACTCAGCAAGAGTGGGTCTGAGACGAGGGTAGAGGAGTGTCAGGCACAGAAAACACTTCCACTCACCCACTGTCTGTGGTCAGGCTGTCTCCTGGTGACTGTCCATCTCCTAGGTTACCGTTGTCCTCTTGCTCTGTCCTTTGCTTCCTGTCCCTGCTCTCTGTGTCACTGGGGCCGCCCCTAGACGGCGTCTGCCTGACTCCGCTGCCACCGTAAACACAGTCCGCTTTGTAGCCATTCACCGCGCTGTGTCCCGTCCGCTTCTCGCCAGTTTCACACCGGCTGTTGCTGCGTGTCGGCGGCCGCTGATTGTACGTAGTGTGTTGGGATGAGGGTGAGTGTGAAGGGGGGACGTTGTTGTTGCTGCTGACTTTGTATCCATGAGAGATGAGAAGGTCCTCCACGCTGTACATGGCTGAGCGGGGGGTGCGCTGTGGTGTCCCAAGTGTGTGTGCGTGAAATTTCGTCAGAGTTCTATATGAATCCCAGCTGAGGCGAGCCTAGGAACAGCTGCACGAGAGGGGCCATCACTGTGAAAAGAGACGGAAAAAAGTGGGATGGGGGAGAGAGAGAGAGAGTG
>JBBPCX010000114.1:40384008-40402618 GCA_037974365.1 Hydrocynus forskahlii | reverse complement strand
TCTTTTTCATGCATGGTAGTATGATGTCAATTTGCAGACAATGCAGTTAAATATATTTTCAAAAAATATATTGATTTTTCAATACCTTGTTACACCTCTAACTCCTAGCGTGCACTGTGTGTCAGAATGGGTTTGGGGCAAAAACCTGACCAAGCATCCACATACGATAACACTTATAGAGAAGAAAGCTCAGAAAAAAGTGAAGGCTTTGGCAGGGGTGTGGGCTGCAGACCTAGCAGGTCGATATATCATGATGTAGGCAGCACTGCTGCCTATAAAATTCAAAGAATTAAGCTTGACTTATGGCTGAGGCTGCTCCTCAGACTGATCCTGGCTGTGGAGCTGCTTTTGACCTGCTCAGCATGTCTGTACATAATTAGCGTCCATCAAGGAGCCACGACTGCCGAGAGCCGACAGTGACAGAGTTTATCAGTTCAGGGGGCTCAGATCAAAGAATCGGCACACAAGCGCCATGTTAATTACCATTTTAACTTGCCAAGAAATCCGATCTCAAGCGAGGAGGAAGAAGAGAAGGAGACATTTAAACAAACAACTTTCTGCTAAACATGACATTTCGTGGAAAGACTGAGGAAATGTTAAATGAATTATCACTTTGGAAAGTGTTGATTTGAAATCATCTCCAACATCTCAACTATTAAGATTAAATCGTTAACAACCGATAAAACTTGTTCTCTTTTGTCACTTTGTTGGAAAGTGTAGGTTTCAGACTTGTTTGAGTTATAAATAAGAGAGGAAAAACCTCAGAACAATCACAATAGCAGATCCTTATCGACACATACTTCTCCCCTGAGCTCAATCACGTCATGGTAATTCATCAGACCAGGAGAAATTACAATGAAAAGAGAGCGTTATGCTCCATATGCGTTCCATATGGTTATAGGGTTTGTAATATATGACTCCATCAAATAATTAGGCTACAAACACAAGCATTCAGCTTTCATCACTTCTAATTACAACGAATCCATTTTTGACTAATCTACATATGGTTGCACTTTGCAACCTATCACAACCATGCGGGTTGACTTTTATTGCTTACTGCTTGCTTTATTACTTGAACAGAGGAGGCAGGTCTGTCTGCATTCTCGTCCTGAACCTTTCAACAGGAATCTTCATTAAGCCTCATTCTTTTGCTCCTCAGCGAAAACGACTTGACACAATACAATCATGTTTCATGCCTGGTATACACACAAAATATTGTGATAAGACATTACAGTGTCCCAGATTGCTTTCCTGTATTAACAAGACCTTGATTTCAATTCACAATAAGGTTTTTGCAGCTGTTTTAGCCATTTGTGATGGAATACCACATCTAATGTCTAGCAAATTCTTTATAACGACTGAGATCTGATTTTTCATGAATTTTCATTACCTCATAATGTGGGCTAACACTTAATTTTTTTCTTCACATGGTTGGAACAAATGGATTTATGCTCCATGTATGTTTTTTTGTTTTGTTTTCCCAGAAAAAAGATTCCACAGCTCACTCTCAGCTCACCTCTTTACTTCACACTTTCAAGGTTCACGAATTCGCAGAGTTTTGGTTCACCTAAGTGAACTCGACCTGAAAGCCAAATAAACTGCAAACAGCTTTTTTCACACTTCCACATCCTTTACTATTCAAGTGCAGAGGCTTGAATAGGATGGCAGCTTTACAGTGTAGTCACTTCCTGCACGCCCACCACTTGCCAGTTCTCTGACGGAGTGGAAATCAGCTACGATATTTTTAATTAATATAACTTAAATAAAATAGTTTCCCTGTAACTCAGTTATCAGTGTAAAAAGCATTGAGCTGCTGGTGAGCAATGAGGGGTGAAAGGTAACACCCTTCTATGAAAACAATTCATGCCTCTAAACATAGACAACCTTGCTGAGCTATACTGAACAGAAAAACTGTATATTTCTTGACCTAAAAAATAAAATAAAATAAATACTAACCTTAACTTTTTTCCTCATCAGTTTGCTGACAGTTTTGTAAATCACACTCAATCTCTTCAAAACATACTCCATCATTGTTCCTATGCATAATGCAACTGTGGACCTTCAAAACAGGTGACACGGGCATTTAATGGCTTCTTTGGGGAAACGAAGTAAAATGTTTAACACATCATGGTCTTACTTTATGCAGAACAAATGTGTAAAACGTGTACTGTGTAAAATTTGCTGCATTTTTGTTATTACACTTGTATCCGGTTTTCCTTGGACAATATTATCTCACTGTTACATCTTACTACCCTCCCTGCACATTACATAACCATAATAAGTTATTTATCAAGGTTGTGGAGAGCCTCAATCTAGACAGCGTTGGCGTCTCCGTGGAGATCTGGTGAACGAGTGGGAAAGAACTTTAAAAACAATGAGTCATGGAATATCTTCCAGGGGCTCTGCGGTGTTTGACCAGCCCTTTTCCTCTACAGCTGGAGCCAAAGCCTCTCGCACTCCGAGGGCACTCTGCTCTCACACTCTGCTCTCTTCTGGTAGCAGTGACAAGAATGACCGAAGAGCTCTTAGGTCATACGAGCAAACACAGACACACTGCAAGTCAATTACTCACCCTTTTACACACACAAAGGCACGCCACACACCCCAGCCCAGACACACTCCCCCTTCTCTCGCTGCTTCCTTCTCTTCTTTCTTTCTCTGAGAGTCTCCCACTGGGAGTACAGTGTCTCTCACACAATACAGCCACTATCTGGGCTGGATTTCGTGACTGGCTAAACTTAGGGGTGAGAAGTGGTGGTCTAATAGCACAACCTCTTCAGCCTGGACCATTAAGGGATCAGCGAAATGGAAACAGTGTCCTGTTGGCCCCAAAGACTGGATAAGCCTTGTGGTCCCCGAGTCAGTATTACACTGGGATAAGCCTTGAGATCCTCAAGAATCCTATCAAGGACTATGACAGCTCATTTAAAACGATGCTTTCATTTCTTTTAAAAGGGTATTAACAGGGAGTTTGCTGAAGTAACAGCCTCTACTCCTCTGGGAAGGCTTCACACTAGATGTTGAAACATTGCTGTGAGGATTCTATAGCATTAAACCGCGAGAGAATCAGAATCAGAAACATTTATTGATCCCACGTAAACTGATAATATCACAACTGCAGAGTCTCAGAGAGACACAAAGACAAGAGCAATATAAAGTCAAAAATAAATAGATTAGCATTAGTCAGGTCAGGTACTGATGTTGAAGGATTAGTGCAGCATGGCAAAAATCACTCTAATTCATCCCCAAGTCACTGTATTGTGCTCTAATAGTCTGGAGAATGCAGATCTTCTTTTCCACAGCCCGTTGGTGAGGGCTTTATATCCCTATGTGACAGGCTTAGCATTGGACACGCTGACCTAAGGGTCATGTGCAGCTGTTCCGGAGAAAGCCATTCTATTGGCAATGCTTTTTCATGAGACTTTAAAAGCTGCATGTGCATAATTCAACACCTGTGTCAGTGCTGGGTGCGCCTTACAGTAGGTGAAAGAGTGTCTGGATAGTTGGGCCTTGTATGCTTATTAAGTAACTTAAGTACATTAAGTACATTTTATTATTCAATATCACATAGCTTATCTAGTAATGAGAGTGAGGAATCATTTATATTTCTTTTAATATTTTCTCTTTTTCCTGAATCATATCCCTCTAACTCAAAAATTCCAACCGAATAATGTAATGCGTATGAATGTGCACTTATGTTTTTCAGTAAAGTTTTGATTATGCATCTGCAGCAGATCTGCAAGCTTAAGAAGCTTTGCAAGTGGGATTTCTTTCCCTTTCAGTTTGGAGTCCTCAGCCAAGAACTACTCAAGAGCCCCTGATGTAAACTCTGAAGTTGAGACCAACTGGAGATGCTCTGTGAATAACATCCATTCATACAATGACTCAGTTTTAAGGGAATGAGATAATGATGTTTAGCAGACGTTTGGACAGTGAGGGCTGGACAAAGAGTACAAACACGATAATCAGACCGAGGAATGCATGTCTTTCATCAGCGCTACAGGACGACATTACGGTGCGATCCATTTATCTTCACTAAAGAAGAAGGACATTTACCGTAGCAGGACATTAGGTAAGAGGGACATTGATTTTATGCTGTTTGCCATGTCATCTTGACACTTGCAGAGCCTTCGTCTAGAAAATTCACACAGAGGCACCTTGGAGATCTATAAGACGCTTTACGACGTGGAATTTATTATTTTTTTTAATGGAGAAGCTTCATAATAAAACACGGAGAAATACTTGCCAGTATTATTCACAGTGCAGTCAACCCAGGTGACCAACAGCAGAAGAATGTTCTCACTATCTGCCTATTACCAGGAAACAGACCCCTCTTTATTTGCCACGTAGACCTAATATCCTATAAGATAAGTGACTTTCTGGCTGTGGCTAAAGAAACGTTCCTCCTTTTTCCTCTCACTGCCTCCCACTCCGCTCTCGTTTCCAAGGTTAGGCCGGTGTTGAGGTTCTACTCATAACTCCCAAACGACAGACTCATCTTTGCTGTGGAGGGAGTGTTGAGGAGGTCAGCTGTGATTCTAGGTTTAAAAAGAGGTATGGTGGAGGGATGGGGGGGGTGAATGATTCTGGTTAACTCAAGCAATTTTCACACTCAACGCATCTCAGTTTTTCCACACTCAAGTGACCTCAACTTAACATCTGCATGTTTCCTTACTGGCAGACAGGGTCTCTTGTTTTTCTTTTCCATTACTATCTTTCTGTCTGTGAACCTTAGGTCTTCCAGCCTGTCAGAAAAAAATAACAGCATTTAAGCTTGCAAGTTTCACCTTAAATGTGGTGAACTACATCGCGCAGAGTGTGTTTGGAGATGGAGATTCACTCCAGATGCTTCATCATGAAGTTTCAAACGTTTGAAAACATGAGAATCAGTCCCATTAGGTCTCGCTCTGAAATCATACAAAGACTAGGGCGGCACAATACATCTAGCGCTAATCATTACTGTGATATCGGTCTCTGAAATACTGATATTGCAAAAGACTGCATTGTGTATACGAGCATCTCATCAACCACAGTGTTTCTGACAGGGTGACCAATCACAGTTCCAGGTGAGTTACAGGGTGTTCTGATGAACTGAGGTTTTCATATAATTCAACAAAAGTCTATTTTTAACCATTAAGGGTGTCGGCGAATCAGTACATAAATGGGCTAGACTGCTGTGGTTAGAATAATGTCTGACGTATAAAGTATTTAACTGCATTGGTTTTGTGACATCAGAAAAAACACGATTTAAAAACAGACCATATTTGTAACTTAGTTGTCATATATGGTCTTTATGGACGGGGGAGTACCATTTGAAACACTACTGACGGACTTTAAGCCTTTCCACTACAGAAATGTAAAATGGGCCCTTGTAATGTCTTATGCAATAGTATTATCCTGTGCAATATCACTTCTTAAGACACTATCACATGCAACAACAGACTCAGTACAGAGAACAGCTCAAAACCAATATTTGTGTCGGCAGCATCTCAATTTATTTTTCCATAGTATTTATATCCACCTCCCATACGGACAACAGCCTTTTGTGTATCTAGTATAGTGTGTTTAGTGCTGAGGTTTACTGAGTTTTATTTTGAGTTACACTGTATTTTATATTGCTCTCATCTATGTGTCTTTTTGTGTCTGTGCAGTCGTGGCGTAAGCAATTTCCTCCTGGATCAATACAGGTCTGATTCTGATCTAACTGCAATCGCAATATGTAGCTGTAAAATCATGATACTGATATGTTGCCCACATTGTGCAGCCCTAACATAGACCACTAGTAAAGACGGTTTAGATGGGGTGTTCTTCTGCACGGGAAAAGAAGCAGGGAAAGTCAATGCTGTTCATCCTGAACTGCCATTCACACCTCGGAAGCTCAATAAGGGACGTGTCACGGCAGCTGACCTCACACTTCCCCGCTCAGGAGAGACCAGGGGCAGCAACATCCCGCCACTTTCACACAGAGGGAGCAGGCGGCTCACCTCTCTGTCAGGAGACACGTTTGTCCTTTGAAGTTTATCCAAACACTGCATGGACAAAAGTACTGGGACACACAAATTGATTACTGAAGCTACATAAAGACACGGCTGGAAGAGTTCAGTGTGGAAGAACTTGACTGGCCCGCACAGAGCCCTGACCTCAACCCCATCCAACATCAGTGCCCGACCACATAAATGCTCTTCAGAATGAATGGGCGCAAATTCCCACAGAAACTCCAAAATCTAGTGGAAAGCAGTGGAAGCTGTTCTAGCTACAAAGGGCAGACCAACTAAAAATAAAAGTCTATGTATTTGAATGCAATGTCGTTAGAGTCACTGTTGGTGTAGTGGTCGGGCGTCCCAATACTTTTGTCCATGTAGCGTACCAGCTGCTGTGAACACACAGCGAGCTAGAACCAACAGCCAGACAACTGGTGCTTAGAGGGACCACAGTCGGTTCCCATTAAATACCAGGATATTTTTGTCCAGTTCTTCACAGTTCACTTCCATCCCAGGGGTCTTGTATAAGTAGTACTTTTACAGCCATGAGCTGCTCTGAGAGCCTCTTTCCTGTCTTTTCAGCATCAGGGCTGGTTAGAAACCTGAGGAACCTGGAGTGTCAGGGCTGTCCTGAGCCCTGGAGCAGACACGCAGCAAACCAGTAACGTCTGTCTGACTCAACTGCCTCCCCTCCCTGAAACACAGCACCAAACACCACAACTACTGCTTTTTCCACACACACACACACACACACACGTCCCTTACCGCACAGTCCTGGTGAGCACATCAGCTAGCTGCCTGGTCCTTTTCTAACGTGTCTGTGGGCTCAGTAAGGCTAGGCTGCCTGGCAGCCCGGTCCGTGGAGATGTTTCTCCGTTATCCAGCGAGTTCATACGGGACGGCACTGAACCTCACCTCCTCCTCACTTCAGCACGGGTAAAAATCTCAGCAGAGGCACCACGGAGCCCGTAAAAGCTCCAGTGTTGGTGGTACTAACCGCGCAGTCCGGACAGATGAGTTTGGAGTGTGCTGGACACATACCTGAGCACTGCTGCAGTTCTGTAGTCCTGAGGCTGGAGCAGAGCACACACAGCAGAGCCGCTTCCTCCACGATCCAAATGTGCTGTGCTGTGCGTGCGTGCGTGCGTGTGTGTGTGTGCTGTGCGCGCGCGTGTGTGTGTGTGTGTGTGTCTGGGTAGGGCAGGACAGGAATGGATCCTCCCAAAGAGAGACTAAACTTCACTCTTCGGTCAACGCTGTATACAATAATAAAAATATTATTACTGTTGTTGTTGTTATTATTATTAAAAAATAGATAATAATAATAATAACAGCATAATAGTAATAACAGCAGCAACAACAATAAATTATTTTATTATTATTGCTGCTGCTGTTGTTATTGGTGTTGTGCTGTTGTTGTGATGTTGCTGTTGGTGTTGTTAGAGGTGTTGTTGCTAGTGGTTGTGGTGGGGTTGTTGGTGTTGCTGCTGTTGTTGGAGGTGGTAGTGGTCTTGTTAGTGTTGTTGTTGGTGCTGTTTTGGTGTTATTGCTGCTGCTGTTCGTGTTGTTGGTGTTGTGGTTGTTGTTGTTGTTGTTGATGTTGCTCTTGGTGGTGGGGGTGGTGATATTTGCGGTGTTGCTGTTGTTGTTGCTGATGTTGCTATAGATGTTGTTGTTGTTGTTGATGTTGCTCTTGGTGGTGTTGGTGTTGCTGTTTTTGTTGTTGGTGGTGGTGATGGTGGTGTTGTTGTTGCTGTTGAAGGTGTTGTTTGTCCCAGGATTTGACATTAAGACAGGTCATTCTGAATGGTACAGATTTATTTGAATGGTACTAGTATGATAAATTGCAAAGAAGCTTAGCATAAAAATGGCTTAAAACCAAAGCCATTACAAGGTGCTACATCATGGATGTTGTTTTTGGTGGTGGTGGTGAGGGTGTTGTTATTGTTATGGTGGTGGTGTTGTTTTTAGTGGTCGTGGTGGGGTTGTTGGTGTTGCTGCTGCTGTTGTTGAAGGTGGTAGTGGTCTTGTTTTTGGTGTTGTTGTTGCTGCTGTTGTTATTGGTGGTGTTGCTGTTGTTGTTGTTTTAGTTGTTGATGTTGCTGTTGGTGGTGGTGTTGCTTTTGTTTTTGCAGCTGTTGATGTTGTTGTTGTTGGTGTTGCTGCTGTTGATGATGATGACGATGTTGTTGGTGTTGCTGTTGTTGTTGGTGGTGGTGTTTTTTGTTGTTGACTGTGTAACATAAAATATGAACACATTGCACCCCCAGTTTTGTATTTTCTCTTTTTAAGCTGTTATCTTTGTAAAGAATGAAACATTGGTAGTAAGGCCTTAAAATCAGATTCACTCATACATGGCATTCTTATACATGGCATTATATGTTGACAGGTGATTCTACATAGTACAGATTCATTTGATTACTAAAAGTATGATAAATTGTCAAGCAGCTTGACAACAAATGGCTTTAACTCAAAGCTATTACAAAGCGTTGTTGGTGGTGGTGTTGCTGATCTTGTTTGTGTTGTTGCTGCTGTTGTTGTTATTATTGTTGTTGTTTGTGGTGGTGGTGGTGGTGTTATTGGGGCAACCGGTAACTTGAAGCAAGTTACTGTCCCTACACACTGCTCCCCAGGTGCTGTGTTCCTGACTGTCTACTGCCAGGGCGAGCTGGTAGCCTAGTGGTTAGGGTATTCGCCCTGAAATCAGGAAGTTGTGGGTTCAATTCCCAAGACTGCTAAGCACCTCTGAGGTATCCTCTGAGGAACACTTTGTGTTCATGTATGACAGAATGGTCACTTTCACTTCTTTTCAATTCACTTGGTGAAAAGATTAAATTCAGTGAAAGAATTTCACACTGTGCGCCATGGTGTGTTGTGTTCATACATGATTATAAAGGGTCTCTATACTCTACTCTTGTTATTATATAGTAATACATAATTTGATCCAAGTAGTATAAGCAATAATTTGTAAATAAATATTTTAATAAAAGTAAGTCTTGAACAAAACCATTGTAAAACTACTGTAACAAAGCAGAGCTACAAATAAGTAATTAACCAATTATCAGGGTATTTCTGTAATTATTTCATAAAAAGTACCTCAAGCACAAATGACCAGAATGTCTGATGGGCTGTCTTTTATGAAGAAAGCATCCCATTCAAATTAGTCTGACAACAGACATGTCCATGTCCATGTCCATGTATGGTGCATACAAACACAGACACACACATACACACACACACACACACACACACACACACACCACATACCTGAGTGTTTTCATGGCTGACTTTTTACAGATGGAGCAGAGCTTGAGCAATTCAGAAGAACAAAGGCGGACAGATTTCATAATATTGACACAGATGTTGCATATAACTGGATCTGCCTAAGATTTTCATGGAAAGTTGGGTTGTTTGTATGTCGTAGGAAAGTCTCAATCCACAGCCCACCTTAGTATTCAAAGAGAGAGAGAGCAGGGGCACTAATGCTGCGAGTGCTGTGATCAACTTGGCGTCCACTAGTTGTGTTTTCAGGGGCTCTGCAGCGTTTACACATCTGCCTAGGGCCACGCTCAGGGTCACGGACCCCCAGCCTCTTTAATGCTCCTGATAGATCCGGTAGACTTCAAATGACCTATTCGATGCTTATCTGACTCCTGTAAATCTCTCCATTGTTTAGGCCCGGCCCCACACCCCCACATCTCCTGTGGCTACTTGAGCTAAGATAAACAAACCTAAGGAAAATCATAGCTTGTACAACATGACGTAGTATCCGCTCTCCCTCCACAACTATTGTGGACATGTGTGTTTTAGGGTGTGTAATACAATAAAATTACACACAGCGTATGTGTGTGTGACTATATAACAAACATGAATACATTGCACAACCAGTTTTGTATTTTCTCTTTTTTAAGCTTTTTTATGTTCTTTATTTTGTAATAGTATAAGGTTTAAGGCCTTAAAATCAGATTCACTCATTCTCATATGGCATTATATTATTATATTGAGACAGGTCATTCTGAACGGTACAGATTCATTTGATTGCTACAAGTATGATAAATTGCCAAGCAGCTTGACAACAAATAGCTGTAAATCAAAGCCATTACAAGGTACTACATCACTGAGCTGGCATGTCAAGGACAGGACACCGATATTAAACAGATATTGTAGGGTTACAAAGTCAAGTTTAGAAAATAGGCCAGTATAAAGTGTCTAAAAACAGAGATGAACTGGATGTTGGTGACTGGATGTGCTGCACTATAGCCAAGAATTTGATCTGTTTCTAAAGTTTCATGGGTGGAGCTCTGGTAGGTTGTTATGGTCTTCAGTTTTCTGAATCACTTACAGGTGGGCGTTTGATTGTTTAACATCCTGCAGTTATTATAAGTCTCAGCAACTTGTATGATGCAAGCTGGAACACTCTGACCTAATGGGACACTCCTGCTTCCATCAGCAACAGGCGAACGAAAGGTCTGTGAAAGTAAATCTCCATATGTACACAATAGTAAGAGGGAATTTCTTTGTGTTTGTAGCCTATCAGATATGTAAATGGTGTGTGTGTCTTTTGTAAGGAAATTAAAGGTTTTGCTGGCCTGAAATAGCAGCCAAGGTAATGGGCTTTGGAAAGTCAATCAGTCAGTGCTAATAGCTAGCGTGAGAGCTACCCTCTCTTTCTCACACGGAGCTTAAAATGAGGGAGGCGGGGAGATTATCTACCAGTCCAAGGTTTGGGCCCCTCTCGGTCTATATAGTTCACCTTGAACTGCCTGGATAATGTGAATGTGTCTGACTGCTCTAATATATATTTTTAAATTCCCTTCAATACATTTGCAACATCCTCAAAAAAATAGAGATGTGTCATAACAGTATTATCAATAGCAGAAATCAGCACGTAGAATCTGCCTAAGAAAGCACAAAGCTAATAACCTGAAAAACACATCACTACAAACTCAGTGTTAAATCTATTGTACACTATATAACAAAAATGTCCAGACACTGCAACAGCTGACACTTCAACTGGTGCCACTTCATCAGTCCTGGTCACTAGCCTAGCCACAGAGCAATAAGCTAATAAATACAAAGTGTAAAAAATGTTTTGGCATCCATTTATTGCTGTTTTATGTTTAAAAAAAAAAAAAGTTCTACAAATGAGGTTAAGCGTTACTTTAAGGTTAAAGTAAAGCTTAACCTCATTTGTAGAACATTTTTTTTTAGATAAAACAGTAATAAATGGATGAAAAAACATTTTTTTTGCATTTTGTATTTATTAGCTTATTGCTCTGTGGCTAGGCTAGTGACCAGGACTTACTGACACCGCACTGAATCGCAATCATTCTGTGATGTATTTCCGCAGTGCATACTGGGCATTGAAATGCAGCAAACAATATAAATCTTACCTGAACCACATCAGGTTTCAGTCCAAAAAAGTCTGACAAAATGTTCTTTAAAAGTGCTTTATTATCTGTGGATTCATCTTCTCACAAGTATTGGCCTCATGGATTTTGAGACTCCATTGTGCCAGGTTATTAAAGGTGGGGAAAATTATGAGCAACTGCTCGTTAAATTCTGTAAAAAAGTGGCTGTGAGAACCTGAACGAAAAATTTGAACCCATCTGGTTGGGACAAATATTCCAAGCTCTAATGAGGCTGAGGGATATAATGCTGCACTATAGAATACTCCATTATAAAACAAATAGCACATTCAGCTTTAGTTGTGGGCCAGTTTAACACTTTAAGGTGTCCCCACTGCTGACACAGGTGTTCAGCTGCACTCACAGTTTGTATAATCTCTGTAGAAAAGAACTGCGAGTGGAATGGCCAGTGCCAAGCATCTGCTTTGGATTGAGTTGGAGAGGTGTAGAACTAATACTCCAGCATCACTAGTTCTCTGGTGGATGAATGCAATCAAATCACAGCAAAGTTCTCCCAGAAGATTGTTGTCACTGCCATACCGGTACCTTCAGTTATCTGGATGAAAGGCTTATATAATTTAAGCATTTACATTTGGCCGACGCCCTTATCCTGACAACTTACAGTTATTATTTATAGTTTCAGTCCCTCTAGAGCAACTTGCTGAGGAACACAGTGGTAGTAAGTGGGGTTTGACCCTGCAATTTTGTGATCACCAGGATCCTAGGCAAGCGTTTTACCTGAAAGAATCCAACCATCCTACACCTTATATGCTTTCTCCTGTGCCTTATATCTTAGTAGTTGGTTGTTTGTAGACCCTCATACTTCTCAGTGCTGTGGTTTGCTGATAGACATCTCTCCACACTGCCAAGCTAAAGCCAGGAACAGTAAAAAGTGAAAAGTCAGACTGCGGTTTCAACAAAAAAAATGTCCAGAATAGGAAAACATTACCAAGGTTCACAGGCTCCTTGCGAATAGCTGAATACCAAACTGAAATCAGATGGAATAACTACCAGTGTTCATAGACAGAGTATTACTGCAGACTGAAATCATGCTCTCTTCACTCGGAGTTCTGTCTCAACCTATAATTTGGAAAGACTGTTTTAGAAACCCTACATTGGCCCCTGGTCACTTGGGTCTGTACCACCTCAGCAGACCAGGAAATGTTTCCAAGACCAAGCACTGGGCAGCTCATTCTTCAGGCCTGTCTGGTCGGAACCCTCTGGTGGCTGGTTGCAGTCGACACGTGAGGCTACTGAAATCAGAAACCAAAAAACCCAGAAGGAACATTTTTGGAATATTGTGGTCCAGTGAATTTGCATGTGCTGTAATACAGTGACCTGAATGATGATATAGTTGGAAACAGAAATGAGCTCCTGTGTGTCCCGCAGTAGACCAAAGGAAAAAATGCTCAAATTATCATTTTCAGTCCAATAAGATTAAAAAAATCTGCCTCTTTAAAAATGCAGCATTCATGGTGGAAACAGTGCGGTTTGAGGTTGGTAAGATAAATAAAGATACTGAAATAAATTCAGTTGACTTCTATGCTTATGTCAGTAATAGACCCTTTTAAACCAATCAAGAGGGCTTTAAACCATTGCATATACACAGTAACAATGTCTGGATAAGTATTATTAGTAAAGTATGTTTTTAAAAATATGTTTTTATTCAATGATATCATTTCTGGAAAGCACTCGTTTAAAGGTTTGTGGTGTTATAACTCAAAGACACACTTTGAGCAGGCACTTTGTTCTTAATTTTACTTGTCTCCTAAGAAGAGTTTTAAGAGTTGTGAGAATGCTTTCAGCAGGAAATGAGGAAAGGAAACTGACTGATGTCAGATCACAAGCAGAGGCACTGCTCAAAACTGCCGCGGCTCTCTTATTTCCAACTAGAGCATCTAATCCATTCAGTTTTTCCTCCGGAAAGAAACTGGAGTGAAGAAAGGAAAGAGCTTGATTTGTACCACAGCAGCCTCTTTGTTTAACCAAATTGAACATTCATTGAGCAAGCGTATCTAAATTAAGCTGCTAACATAAATAGAGTGGACGTGGAAAACACAGTTCAATTCAATTAGCCCCACAAACTAATGAATAAAAGCTTTGACCTTGACTCAGTACCATCAAAATATGAAAGGACTCCGAAAACCCCAAATAAAGTCCGGCCGCCCAAACACACACGCGCACAGTAAACACAGCACGGTAAACACACGGAGCGGATATTTGTACTGCCATGGTGGTTTTGCCTGCTCACACACCACATTATATGGCGGGCAAATAGTTTTAACTCGACAAGCGGACCTCCCATGATCCTCCACTTCTCCACCTCCTCCTCGGCCTCGGAAAATCCTTAAGTGACTGAGTCCGCCTTAGAGTGCAACTATGCTAACAGGGAACAGATGTTTGAGGGGTGGAGAAGAGACCTTGCACTATAGCTTCATTTGAAGGGCGAGGGGAGGGGGTTGTAGGGCATCAGAGACTCCGGGTGGAGCTGTGTGTAAAACTCTGCCCCAGCTGGGGCATCTGGATATGGTAAGGAAGGAAGGAGCGCAGGAGGCCTGTGTTCAGCATATGAGGATCATGTAGCATCGACTCACCTCTGAACTGCCTGCCGAACAGCTGCCTACTGTTGATACTCCGATTCACGCTGATCCACTTTGATGTGGAACAAGCCCATGGCCTCATATAGTGAGCTGCTGTAGCAAAGCTCACTCTAAATGAAAGGTTTCAGCAAGGCAGCTTATGTGGTCTGGACTCCATATTCTTAACGCACCAGCAACATCATGCCAAAATTGACCAAAACGGGAACGAAGCGGGTAACAGTCGTCAACAACAAGGCATTACTTTAACATGGGTTGGAATTATGGCAGAGGTCTTGGGGGGGCCTGGTGGAAAGTCTGACTAGGAGGTGACTTATACATTGATGCATACTATGTTCACAATATATCCCTTTCTGAGGCTTCCCCTGCAATTATTTTTACAAGTAGTCCTGACACTGTCGATCATAAAATACTGCTGGGCAGATTAGAAAATTGGGTCAGGCTCTCAGGATCAGTTCTCAAATAGTTCAGGACAAACTTAGAAGGCACTGGTTATTTTGTCTCAGTAAATCAGGATTCTTGGTCCTCTTCAGGTCAACGGGCCAAATTCTCCAAGCGTACAAGATGGCTTATCATAGCTATGCAGACGATACTCAGATCTAACTACCTGTTCCACCAAATAATTTCATTCACATACATTAATTGTGTGAATTCCTTGAAATGGTAAATGGTTAGATGTTGAAAAATTACAGACAAGATGTAGATAGTCATGTTTGTCAACAAAGAAGGAATGTTACAACTTAGTGCCTATTTGGAATCAGCATTCTGGCATCGCAACAACACAGCTAAGGTTAGCATAGACTATTGCAATGCTCTTCTCAATGGCCTACTCAAAAAAGACCATTAGACAGCTGAAGTGTATTCAGAATGCTGCTGCTAGAGTTCTAACAAGAGAACACATTACTAAAATCTCCAGATCTTCACACTGGCATTCACAAAGATATAATTGAAAGTATTATTCATTGTTCATAAGTCACTCAGTAGTTTGTGTCCTTAACATATCTCTGTAATGTTTGATGGTTATCAGCTAGGTAGGCCTCTCAGATCAGCAAGAACTGGTCAGCTATTGTCAGCGCCAAAAAAACAAGGTGAAATGACATTTAGTCATTATGTTGCCCAGAGCTCAAATCAACTCCCCATTGAGACGAAATCTGCTTCAATGAATGCCTGTTTTAAAAAGTAGCTAAAAGTACCCTTCAATTAATCAGTAAGACTTAAACAAAATCTGTATTATTTCATATGGCTTTTAACTTTTTAAATCTTAATTTTGACTGTTACTGTACATTGGCTTTATTGTGTATTATTACTGCTTACTTTCCTTTTTTGCTTATTTTATGTCTGTAAAGTACACTGAATGACCTTTGTGTATGATAATGAGCTATATAAATAAACCTGCCTTGCCTACTTGGCAGGAGTCATTTAACTCCAGATGTGATTTTTACACTTAGGAGCTGACAAGAAGGTATGGCAAGTAGGTAAGTAGCAGCAAGTATGGTAAGTAGTACTCTGATCGTCCCTGTTCACACCTGGCATTCACATGCGGCTTGGGTGATCTGGTTACAAAGGACAAAATGAGCAGCTATTAACACCTAGCATTTTGACCACATCTCCAGTGACCACACATGATTAAAATGATGCAGTTTTGCCAGAGGAGGAGTTGCAAGCACATGTACTATGTACATGTACAAGCACATGTATCATGTATCATACTGTATTCATCCAGACTGAAGCTATTATTGATTGCACTGAATGTTGTCTTGTCTAATTGTATTGTTGCACTTGAGTTTTTCTTGCACACTTTTGTGTCCTGTTGGCACTTGTGTTGTTGCTCTTTTCTGTTCTGTTTTTGTGTTGCACCATGGTCCTGGAGGCTCGTTACCTCGTTTCTCTGTGTACTGTGTGTGTATGGTCGAAATGACAATAAAACCAACTTGACTTGACTTGAAAGTCCTTGCTCATGTTCCTTGCTTTAGCTTTCTTAACTTAAACATGAGATGATTTCCCAACAATTCCCGATTGTAATACATTTTACTACAAAGATAAAGATGTAGTTGATATTACTTTGTCACTGTCCAGGATGCATCGAGATGCTTTAGAGTTCACACTACAAATGTTATAGGCGTCCTCATCACACTACAAAGTTGGTTTGAGGTGTACAATGTATTTCCAAGACACTTTGTACCCCATTCACACTTCTACTTAATAACAATATAAATGTCTGAAATTGGTTTTGTCTTATCCAACAAAACCAATGATGTCCTCTATGGTTAATCCCATCTGTTGGGTGCCTAAGGGGTCTCAAATAACCTTCAATTAAATGTCATGAGGTGGGAGATTATCTAATCTAATGTATTATAGTTACAAAGGATCTGGATGTCATGTAACTTCTTAAAGTTAAATGAAGATGGTTCTGGTTGTAGCTCTTGTTCCCCTCATAACAAATTGTAACGTTTTTCCTAAAAACTTGGGCACTGTTTCTCATTCACAGGTAAATTTTACACTGCATGCAAATAATCTAGTTTAATCTTATTTCCCAGTTGAGAAATGTTGATAAAATATTGCAGGACACAATTTGTCACGCTTTTTGTGTCTTGACTGGACTATTTTAATTCTTTATTTGCTTGATTTCATTAAACATTTCTGACTTGGCTTTATTTGATCCAGATATGCTGCTGCCTGGCTTCTAACAAAGTCTAGATGCAAATTAGCCTAGTTCTTAGCTCTCTTCACTGGTTGCCAGCGAATTTTAGAATTCATTTTAAACTACTGCTGCTCTCCCACCAGGTCTTTCATGGTCAGGTTCCTGAATATATCTGTGAACTATTCACTCCATTTACAAATGTCTGGTCTCTGAGATCTTCCAGTCAAGCCTCCATGTTAACTGTTCCAAGAACAAAACAGAAGCAAAGCGAGGACCTGGCGTAAATACTCTCTACTAATAAAAAACTGGCTGCTAACAACATTTTTTGTTTCTGGCTGTTATTGGCTTAAAGTCGAGGGTTTCTGGGCAGTCCGAGATGCACCAGTGCTTTAAACCTCTTTAGTTTTAAACCAGAGCGATACAGTTTGGTGCACAAGCTTAGTTGTTACTGCATGTCTTAAATTTAGGCTTGGTAAGTTTACAGTTTAACCAGGGAGACCATGATGGAAATTTAGACAATCTCCTCATTTGGGCCATTCATACTAGGTATTTCCACCCTAAGTTTTCTCTTTTAGTAGGGATATGATACTCTTACTCATATGAGAGGTGCTGTTCCCAATCACCCGTCAAATCAAACCTTGAATGTAATGTCATGTGACTAATATAATCTAACCTCTCAAAAAATTTGTTACAAAATCAAATGTAAACAACTATCATATTACTTTAAATATAGCCATGACATGATGGATTTTTGAAATTTGCAGCTTTAGTTCTGAACCAGAGCTGCAAGGCTGATCCAGCTAACAAGCAATGAAAGCTCATAGCCACCAATTAGCATTGCACAAACCTCATGCATAAATCAACAGACACTTGCCTCTAACCATGCAGAGCTGTTGGGTAATCTCGAATGGGTTCCTCTAGGCACGTTACAAGGCTTGCAGATGTTGCATAACTAAAAACACTAACAGCTGCATGAACTGTGTCTCTACTTTGGATCATTTTAGTGATAAGCATCAGAAACCACGTAAGCAAGTCTTTTTGAGATTACGTACAACTCGGTGGACTTTGAGATAAGTGTGTAATGATTTTGCACAGTGTTAACTGCTGGCTATGAGCTTCCATTACATATTTTCCACAATACCACTCTGCACACGGCAGAAACAGTACACTTTCATTTAAACAAACAGAGTGCTTTCTCTTTGTACCTTCTTAAATATTCAATCACTGCTGTATTTATAGACTCAAAAATGTTGGGAAATGGGGTTTTTAAATGGAGACCAGTAACTAAGTCATAAGAGCTTCATAAAAAAAACCCATCAGTTTACACACAATCGACAGATTCAGAAACGGCCAAGTAAGAAAACACAATCAAACAGTAGTGAAGGGCTCCTGGAATTGAACCAGTGTTCCTGTGCCAAAGGCTGCTGCTAAACACTTCCTGTTTTTCTATTCGAGCAGCATGCAACATCTGACCTCTCACTGGCTGGATGAGTAGAGTTAACAGCATTTCCGCATCCAGACAGCATGGCTAATTTAATATGGTCAGCGCAGACCCATCCCCTGCCAACTGTGATATCAGAGCACCTCAGAGAGAGGAGATCCCCTCCCCAACCCATTCTAATCAGAGAGAGCGAGAGAAGGAGAGGATAGAGTAATGTACCCTATGTGGACAAAAGTATTAGGACACTTGACCACTATACCAGCAGGGACTTGAATGACATTGGATTCATTGGATACATAGATTTTAACATGGAGTAGGTACTACCTTTGCAGCTGTAACAGCTTCCACTCTTCTTGGACGACTTTCCACAAGATTTTGGAGTTTCTGTGGGAATTTGTGCCCATTCATTCTGTAGAGGTCAGGCACTGATGTTGGTTGAGGTCAGGGGTCTGTGTGGGCCAGTCAATTTAAGAGAAAGAGAAAGATGTAAGAGAGAAAGGGAAAGACAAAAGAGAGAGAGGGAGAGACAGTCCATGCTTATT
>JBBPCX010000114.1:40358201-40380701 GCA_037974365.1 Hydrocynus forskahlii | reverse complement strand
GCCGAGACGAGTGTTTTGTGGGTTTTTTTTTTTTCAGAATAAAAGATCTTTCAGACACTGATAATCAATAAAATATTTTATTCTGTCTTTCTGTGCGGCCCGGTATCAAATGACTCAGGGACGGATAGTGGTCCGCGGCCCAGTGGTTTAAGACCTCTGTTTTAGGGAACACTTTAAGTGTGTTCACTTATGAGCCACTTTACATCTAGTCTCGCTCTCCATTTTACTAGCTCCTCTGACCACGGGTGCACTTCGTAGTTTACTGTTACAGACTGTGATCCATCTGTTTCTCTGAATCATTGATTGCCCCCCTTTACCCCATTCATCCATAGTCAGGACCCCCACAGGACCACCAGTGATCTTCAGTCCTTCATTAAATTAAATCTGATTAAATTTCAGAAATCCAAGCAATGACTGCAGGCTTCGAGGAGGAATCTGGAACGAACCTATGTTCTCCTCACCAGCTCACACAATATCAACTACTTTTTTACAAACAAAACAAACTGCTTCCTTGTTTGTTTGCATTTATTCTAATGTTAACTTTGCTAGCAAAAAGACTGTATTATTATAAACATCTGTATTATGTGTATATACCTATACACAAGCAATAAGAAAATTGTAAGCCTATCTTTAAACCTGATCCTAATCTTAACCTTAAAACAAATAAACACAATACACACACATTGAACTGTTCCTGTTTAGGAAGCAGTGGTGTTTACTATATCAGTGCACATGAACGAGGTCACCTCAGCTTCAGTACCAGGCACCACCACTTCCTTCACCTTCTCCCTCTCTGCACCTCTGCACTGCAGCCTGCACGAGAGAGATAAAGAGAGGGAGACCCTGTGGATGGAGACATTCTAGAAGACAGACAGTGATTCTGCCCATCTGGAGTTCCCAAGTCACACACACACACACACACACACACACACACACACACACACACACACTATAATCCCCATAGTCTAAATTAGAGACATAATGGGTGAGAAAGCTTTGTTATTTCACAAGAATGAGGACTCAGCTGTGTGTCCAGAGATCAAATTCCAGAGCATCTGGCAGCTCGGAGGTAATTCTGAATTTTATCCCTAACTGCTTCATCATTTTACTGATTATTCCAGTCTGTAGGCCTCTGAAGATCCAGCCATGTGCATGATCTCCTTGTGCTGTACAATAAAGTGATGCAAATGCATAATATCCACATTAATAAATCACCACACCAAATACCCCCTCCTTGTTTCAGCAGTAAGTCAGGCGCTGAATCAGAAGATCACTGGTTCGAATCCACACTGCGAGTCAGTTTTGGAGCAGCTGGTAACCTGGTGGTTAGGGAGTTGCCCCTGCAGGCAGAAGGCTGTAGGTTCAAATCCCAGGACTGGCAGTGGCAGGGCACTGTCCCCATACACTGCTCCCCGGGCACTGCGTTACTGGCATAAATTCAACACCACTTTTTAGTGCCATTAAGCTAGTAAATATCTGTCAGTTGATTCAGTAAATGATGTCCATGGTTTGGGAGGTGTATTACATATATGAGATGGTTGAGAAATTTCAGTGAGGCATCATTCAGTCATGTGTCTTATCGTCAGTCTTCTACTGCCTCCCTTAAAACTACTGTTTTCTTTGCTCTGAATTACTGTTAGTGAGTAATCAGCATAATCTCTACCCACAACCACACCCAAACACTACCTTCATTGAGCTGATGTGAACATTTGTGTGTTGTGTGTGAAGTGGGAGCCTGTATGTGTTTGTGGTGTGAAGAGCATTTCACTGGAAACATTAATCAAAATAATCTTTAAATATCTTATATGAGAGGCAAGTGATCTGCTTGAAGATTATGCAGGATATTACTGGTGTTATAGCAGATTTATACACAAACATTGTGCATAAAAGAAAACAAAGCATATAAGTATCAAAACCATGTGGTGCATAAGTACAGTCAGCTCTATAATTATTGGCACTCTAAAATGTTTTTGTGATTAATTAGTTAAGTAGCATTTTGAGGCTGTGAAGTTTCCAAAATGCCAGCAAACTGGTAGGAGGGTCAGAAAAAAGCATTTTTGGTCATCAAACCATAAATGTAGGCACCTGGAGATAAACTTTGACTGGATCTGGGTTCTATGATCTGAAAATACAGATCAGAACTTTTTGTTATAAAATAAGTTAGATTTGGCATTAAAAGACTGATTATACAGAAAAGAACCTCATCCCCTTTGTTAAGTATGCTGGAGCATCTGTGATGCTTTGGAACCATTGTCTTATCCAAAGGCCAATGAACCTTGTTAGGACACATGATATCATGGACTGTCTTCCCAATCTTATACAATTTATACAAGTTCCACCAGTTTTACCAAGGATTGATCAATCGATCCATCTACCTATCCATCTATCCATCCATCCATCTATCTTATCCATCCATCCATCTATCTATCCATTCATTGGCCAATCCATCCATCTATCCACTGATCCATCGATCTATTCATCCACCTATCTATCAATTGATCCTGCCATGCATCCATCCATGCATCCATCCATCAATCCTTTATCTATCCACCTATCCATTGATCAATCAATCCATCCAGCCACCTATCCATCCATCTCTCACCCATCCAATTGATCAATCAATTGACCCACCCATCCATCCACCTATCCATCGATTGATTGAGGCATCCAGCCATCCATCCACCTACCCATCCATCTATCCATCTATCCATCACCCAATCCGCTCATTTATCCATCCATCCATCTATCCATTTGTCCATTCGCCCATCCATCTATCATCAAATGAAATCATATCCTAGCATCATTATTAAACTCTAGTATTTAAACCCAGCCATTCTCCCTGGCTCCAGTGTTTAACTGATTTAATAAAGCTTTAAATCATGAAATGACCGAATTCCTCAGCAGCACTGTCATCTAATGGTTATGGCAGCAAAGCATTTAAACTGAAACTGAGCTAAAAGTAACCGTTCTATTTTAACCACCATAATATGGCCACCACAGCGACAGGAGGGGTTATAGGAATATTGTTTTGAGTGTGTTTGAGAGCGATGGGGTAGAGTGAGTTTTAGTCCAAATGCAACACAGTGGTCTGTGGCCTAAAGGCTCCTCCAGCCAGGCGAGACAGAGTAAACAAGAGAGAAAGACAGAGCGAGGATAAAACAGAGAGAGACTCCATAATGACATTTTACCCTCTTGGCGTAAGAATAGAACGTATTTTTACAAAACCCACATTTGTTAAAAAAAAATAAGATGAACAGAAAGAAAATAGTTTTCTTGGAACTTTTGGTTTCCATTTAAGAATAAATCAAAGATGTCGTATGTGTTTAGATGCATTTAAGACCACTGCAGCCACCAGGCAACATTTTTAGAACTCATGGCAAGTGTTACAGCTGCTGCAAAAAAAGAGCTTAAATCAAACGGTCTCATATAGTCTCTTTCACACACTCTGAAAAATAAAAGGGCCAAAGTTCTATGGAGCAATTTATAAAAGAACCAGTTTTTGATTCCCTACAGAACATTTCAGTGGCTCTTTGATTCTATGTTGTAAATAAGATGTAAAGTGTGTCATCTACTGTCCTGTATGGACTAGTAAACCCGAACAAAACAATAGAAAAGAGACAATTAACTGTCATATATTGTGCTTGTCTTTGTGTCTCTGTGCAGTCGTAGCATAAAAAGTTTCCTCCGGGATCAATACAGTTTTGTAATTCTAATTCTGAAATGTATTTTGACTTAAGAGTGGGAGTTATGATTATTGCACCGGAGACTACATCAGATACTGAACACACACACATAAATTCAGCAGTCAGAAGTCGTCTAACTTAACCCTCTGTAAACACAAAATGCACTTACAAATGCGCACCCAGAAAGGTTGAGTACTGGGGGAAAGTAACTTGTAAAGCGGTGGGCTCTGGAGAGAATTGCGTAATCCCTACTTAAATCTGATCACACGCTGAGATAACAGAGAGCTGTGCTATCGTGCTTAGCTGAGGGCCCACTTCAAGCAACTAGCATATGGTTTAAACACAACTTCAAGTCTCCAGGGATTCGTGGCACTACCTGATATCAGCACCCAGCCGGCAGGCCTGTGGCTCTGTTCCGTATATCTGCACCCTGCTTTTACAGAAACATGACAAATCAGGAATAAGTAATGCTACAATCTCTTTTTCCACACTTACACTTCAACTAGATTGCATGTGTTACCACAGAAAACATATCATTGCTGTTATATCATCAAACCATGGCTGTGTCTCAAACCACATAAACCGTCCAAAAAGCATGTCAGTCTACATACCACCAATGGTGCCACTGCTATTTATTATTTACCATGGTAGCAGGCAGATGAACATAGACTCTTTTTTAAAATGATTTTAGAAAAGAAGTCAAATTTGCCTTTTTTAAACTTTTCCTTGGACATATTAAACCTGATTCATCATATCACATCTTTCAAAAGTTATCTTTTCTGCATTTCTAAGACAAAATTATTTGGCAACATCACCAAGAATCATTGGGTAATACCTAGTCACATTGCACATCCAGGACTGTGCAAAAGTCTCAGGCACCTACTCAAATTGTTTTTTTTTCTTATCTGCAGTGCATTTCTTTCCGCCAGTAAAAAACACCAGTGAACATTAGAATACATGCAAACACAGACAGCAGTAAAAAGTAGTTGATCTTTTGTGAGATGCTTAGAAAAACACAGGTTTGGTTCCAGATTTCTGCTCCATGCTTTCAGTCATTGCGTGGATTTATAAAACTCCATAAGTAGCACACCTGATTTAATCTAATGAAGTAAAAACAGCAAACCCAGGTATTTGATGGTCACTACAAGGATACTGGCCTTCCATGAGGAAAGAGGTCTGGAAATGGTTAAGCGAACACTTTGCTGCATTAATGTTATTTGTATTTATTGTAATATTAGGTTTTTAACATTAACTAAACACTACTGCCCAGCAGTCTTTTGCACCCTACTATACAAATAAGCATGTGTGAGTAGGTCTAACAGTGTAAGGTTTGTATTCTTACAGGATTCAAGCACTGGCCTTTTTAATGCCAGGCTTCTCTATGAGCAGTCTTGGTAACCGCTCTGCATCCGCTGGCTGGGTCGACTAAACTGCCCTATAAAATCTCTGAGCCAGACTGTGACCAGACCACCAACACATAGCACAGAGGTCCTCAACTTCCATCTTCCTTTCTCCTTTCCTCTCTCGCTCCCTGTGGTGCAGTTTTAGGTTGTTGAGCTATTCGCAATTTCCATGAGGAAAACAAGAGGGGGACATATGGCTCTTCAATAACTGTCATGTTAATAAATGCACATCCAGTCTGAAAGGTATTTGTACTGTTTTGCCATTACATTCCTTAATGGCTGAGAAGAGAAAACCAATGTGTTATTGCATTATGGTGTAAATGAAACGCCATGAGACGATGCACCTCTCCTACACAATGGCATCTCAATCAAACTAGAAGGAATGTGGTCAGGACACAATGGATCCATTACTGCAGCTGACACAATGGCTCATCTGTGCAGTGATGACAGACATGGGGAAACAGGGAGAAGAGCAAAAACAGACATGAGGGAGATTCAAACACAGAGACAAAAAAGTGACTTCACTTTTGACATTTTAACATTTTCTTCCAGAGCTGAATACCAGCTATTTCTGCATTTTAATCTGCTTTTTTAATTTTTTCTGTGAAGAATGTGATTTGTCAAAGCTATTGTTGCAATTATGATATAGGGATGGATGAAGAGGGGTGCTGAAGGGGATACAACACTCCAAGATTTCAGGATTGCTTAAATGCAACTGTTTTGAAATCGTTTTAGTGCTTTCAAGTGATTTACCTTTTATTGAAACATTGTCAAAGCCTACAGTGGCCTTTTAAAGTTAAGTATTTTTAAATTAATGCTGCATTTTCGTCAAAGCGAGCTGAATTGTTTCCATGAGTGTGGCGCTGTTCCAGAGGTCCAAGTGTGTGCAGAGTTGTTAACTAGCTTTAAATGTTTTTAAAATGATTCAAACGAATTAAAATGAAAATACATGACATGTCACAAGTCAATAATAAGTCTTTAGTGATCTGATTTCTGTTACTTACAGTGTATCCAACAATAAATGCAACATTGTGCTTCTTTTACATCTACAGAAAACACACAGAAAGCTGAAACATTTTACCATGGGCAACTACTACTACTTCAAACCACTACTTGTGTTACCTAGTAAAGCACTTTTTAATCATTTATTTATCTATAGTATTCAGATCCACCTTTCTTACTGACAACAGCATCTTATTTATACAGCATAGTGTAGTTTGTACAGAGTCGTTTTTATTGTATTTTATTGTAACTTTATATTTATATTATCCTTGTCTTTGTGTCTCTATGTGCACTCATAACAAAAGCAATTTTATTAAAGCTCAATAAAGTTAAAAAAAGGTTCTGATTCTGAGACCCGGAAGGCAGATTTTAATGAGAGGAGACAGTATAATGTTTCTGAATGTGTCAGTGTTGGGCTAATGTCTCATATACATACGGAATTCATAGAATTCAATACTCTAGCTTTCAATCAGTGAATGCTAGAGTATGCCACACACTCCTTAACACTTCCCATTCCCATGCTACTCAGTCTTCATGACATGTAAGGCAGCTCCTGAATCTCAAGAATTCCTTTTGGACAAAGTGTGACTTTCAGTCAGCAGCCACCTGACAGTCCCAGCCTGTGTCTAGCATCTCCAACTCCCATGACCACAAAATCCAAGTCCTGTCACCATGGCAGTGTCAGACTGCCACAGGGCCTGATAGGCCGCTGCATTCCTGCAGATAAAAGTGGACGGAAATGAGATATCTGGACGCTTATCATCAGAGAACAGAGACCATCCCACAGGCCAGAGCTCTATAAATATAGCCAATCACAGAACATCAAGCATACCAAGTCACCAGCACTCAGGTAAGATATAAGTTAATCAGGGGGAGGAATTTTCATAATCTAGAAACACTTTTCTTCCCATTTAGTCTCAGGCATCTATGGTACTTTAACTGCATGAAACAACGGCATCAGCTTCACTTCGCTGTAGAGGGCAGGTATTATCTCACCGCTAATCAGGCTGGGTAGCTCCCTTGATGCTCTGCCAGGCTAGTATACCAGCTTTTTTCTGTCCCTGCTTGTTTTGGGGCCTTTTTCATTACAGTCTTGTCTTCAGTAATTGAAAAGTTTGCTCAGTGGACTTCAGGCTGTGTGTTCGTAAATGTTCCACCCTTCAGCTCCAGAAAAATCTGTAGTTTCTAGAAGTTAGGCAGCTCAAGTTGGGCCTCTAAAGCGCTTCAGTAACTTCAAACGGTTTTATCAGCCTCACTCTGCTAGAGGGGTGGTTATCTTTCATCTGAACATTAATCAGCTTCACCACAGAAGAAAAGCCCGGCCTAAAGCTTCACAGAAAATGTAGAATTGGACATCCCCATCTTGAGCTTCCAGTAAGGCCCCACCCTCAGAAGAACTGAGTGGTCAGACTGTCAGGCCTCTAAACGCAAACTCATTCCAAAACAGTCCACCCCCCACGGCCCACTGCCTTCACAACACTGCAGCAGCAAGCTTGATTAAGGCTCATTTCAGGGCCATATTTAGGTAACGTAATCAAATCGACCCAGATTGCACCTCTAGATATGCAGGAAGAGCAGAATAATTACATGAGGTTTGCTGCCCCAGTTGTGGAAATAGTGGAGAAGTGGACATAAACAAACAGGGTTTGTTACTGAAAAGCTGCCGGGCGGCTCCTCTGAAGTCCTGGTTTACTAGTCTAAAGAGATTTCCCTAAGTATTCTTAGGTTTTGTTTAGGTCAAGTCACGGATGAGCGTGAAGTGTACATCATTGCTGAAGCATGTGACCCATGACCTCATGTCACCCCAATCTATACACACACACTGAAGAAAGATACACAGAGCTTAGTGACCTTTTAACCCCTGTATCAACCTCTGACCTTTCCAGATCTCATGTTTGACCTCCACAGGTGAGGAGCATCTCAGACCACAAGACTGACAGAGAGAGAGAGAGAGAGAGACAGAGAGACAGAGAGGGAGGAAGGGAGAGAGAGAGGCAGAGAGAGAGAGAGGGAGGGAGAAAGACAGAGATCTGAAAGAGAGACAGAGAGATCTGAAAGAGAGACAGAGATCTGAAAGAGAGATAGAGATCTGAAAGAGAGATACAGAGATCTGAAAGAGAGACATAGAGATCTGAGAGAGAGACAGAGAGATCTGAAAGAGAGATAGAGAGATCTGAAAGAGAGACAGAGAATCTGAAAGAGAGATTGAGAGATCTGAAAGAGAGACAGAGAGATTTGAAAGAGAGACAGAGAGATTTGAAAGAGAGACAGAGAGATCTGAAAGAGAGACAGAAAGATCTGAAAAAGAGGTACAGAGATCTGAAAAAGAGGTATAGAGAGCTGAAAGAGAGATGGAGAGATCTGAAAGAGAGATAATAGGGGTACAGAAAATAGGGGGATGAGAGAGAATGTGAGGAGTGAAAGATAAGGGAAAAGATTGAGAGATGAAAGACAGATAGAGAAAGATAAAAGAGATTATGGGAGATGAAAGAGAGAGATAGCAAGGGAGATGAATTAGAGAGAAGGAGAGAGAGGGACAGAAAGTGAGGGGGGAGAGAGAGAAAGAGAGAGAAAATATGTGAAGAAGAAGAGAGGGAGTAAGCGAGAGAGAGAGAAAGTGTGTGTGAGAGAGATACAGAAGAAGAGAGGAACTGAGAGGGAGGAAAAGGAGAAAGAAAGAGGGAGATGAAAGAGAGAGAGAAGTAGAGAGAGAGTGAGCGGGAGAGAGGAAAAAGGAGAGAAAATGGAGAGAGAGAGAGCGAGATGAAGAAGTGAGGGGATAGAGAGATAAAAGAGATGACAGAGACATGACAGAAAGAGAAAAGAGAGATACATAGAGTGAAATTGAGAGGGAGAGAGAGGAGAAAGAAAGAGAGAGGAGGAGAGGGACAGACAGAGAGAGAGAGAGAGAGAGAGAGAGACAGAAGTGAGTGTCTGCTGTGTTGGAGTAAAGCCGTGTCAGTAACTGAACCCTCTCATTAGAAGTGTGCAGAGGAAGGAGTGTGATTATATGTGTGCTGCTATAAGCAGAGCGGAGAAAACATCTAAATTATATAATTGTGTTAAACTGTGTAATTACGCAGGTATGGAGAACTGAAAAAGACGAAAACTCACAGATGAAGAACTCATCTGCGATCGTAGACTTTCATAGATGCAGGTAGACTTTCACTAGGCTGGTGGCCTGGTGGTTAGAGAGTTGCAGCTGCGATCAGAAGGTCGTGGGTTCGAATCCCAGGACTGCTAGTGGCACCACTGAGGTACCCTTAAGCGAGGCACCCCCCGGTGCTGTGCGGGCGCTGTGTTCCTGGCTGCCCACTGCTTCACTTGGTGAATGGGTTAAATACGGAGGAAGAACGTCACACTGTTCACACTGTGTGCTGTGGTGTGTTCACGTCTGACAAACGGACACTTTACACTTTACTCTGAAAACATGTCGAGTGAATGAAGGGGGTTTTATTTTTAGACAACTGTTACTTGCATCCTGTGTTGTAGGTGAATAGCAGTAGCTGTGATCTATTTAACTCTGGATCACTGTACTCCTGGGATTTATTTGCCCCAGAATAAACTTAGGGTGGTCCAGTTATATAAGACATCCCCCCAAAAAAAGGCAAAAGGCCAAATGTATCACAGCTCTACTAATATACTGGTTTGATGCAGTTTGACCAAGTCAAGTACGGTTTTATATTTAGCATTCAAAATATCTGTGATTATTCCAGTTTTCTCCTTAATGCTGGAGGCAGAGCGAGAGACTCTTCCCAAGAGAGAGAGAGTGAGAGAGAGAGAGAGAGAGAGAGAGAGAGAGAAATAAGTCTTATTAACTCTGAAATTTCATCTCCATTGTTGTATTCCTGGGATTTCTTTCTTCCAGAATAATTTTGTAGGGTCAGGTGATGTGCGAAGTCCTCCAGAAACGGGGCAAAAGGATTATTTTAAGGTCTTTAATTTAATTAGAGTTGTGTAAAGTGGAGTCTCACTGAGTGGATAACATCAGTGGAACCTGCTACTTTTAGCATTTGCTCGCTAGAATCAGTCAACAGTTTCTAAAGTCTTGTCAGAGATGAGCTTGAATGTGAGTTAAAGCCACAAGAAGAAGAAGAAGAAGAATATAACGATGTCATGTAAATTATTTTTAACATAATTGCAATACCTATTACCATTTCAAGCATTTTTATTTTGCGGTTTATCTTTTGTTTTTTTTTTATAGTTTATTATAGTTTAATAATCATTAAGTGGTACATTTATAAATAGTTTTATTGTTGATTCATTTTTTTTTAAAATGAAGACTAAAAATCGTTTGACATCTGAATATTCTATATTCAAAGGAGTAAATACAATATTTAATTTTTCTGAGTGTAATTGACTTTTACACACCTTAAGTTTTGGTTTACTTCCATGTCTTAAAAAAATACCCTCTCACTCTCTCTCACACACACACAGCCGGACAGGAAACAACAATAATTACTTACTTTAATTAGGGCTGACAGTCTGTTTAACTTCAGAGTCAGTGTGTTGGGTGTTTAAAGCCAAAACAAACACTGTCCAATTACTTTTGACTACACTGCAGTAGTCTTAGCCTAAATCATCTGACGGTTGATTGACAGCTGATATAGCATAGAAAAATTATATAGTGCAATGCTGTAACACGGAACCATCTCTACAATCTGTTCATTTGTAACATCATCTGATGAAACAGAAGTTAAGGGTCTGTTGTACCGCACTATTGACTGGAAAAGCCTTTATTATTCACAAATCAATAATTAACGTTTCATACAAAACCACTGAAATTTCATACCAGGCCAAATGAATCACAGCTCTACTAATATACTGGTTTGATAGTTTGACCAAGTCTAGAACAGTTTTATATTTCGTAGACGAAACATCTGTGATTATTCCAGTTTTCTCCTTCATGCTGCAGGAGGCAGAGCGAAAGACTCTTCCCAAGAGACCAGCGGATTATTTCAAATAAAGAATGTTTCCAACCAACAGCCATCAGAATAAAAACAGTGGTGAAAACCATCCTAAACTCATCTCACTTAAGTGGGCTGGGAGAGAGAGAGAGAGAGAGAGAGAGAGAGAGAGAGAGAGAGAGAAGAGACAGACAGAGAGACAGACAGAGAGGGGGGGGGCAAGAAAGAGAGAGAGATAGACAACAGAGAACAGAGAGGGAGAGAGAAATAAATGAGATAGAAGTGACAAAAGAGATTGAAGAGAAGGAAATGAGAAAGAATATATATGATAGATATAAAAAGATGAGAGAGAGAAAGGAAAAGACAAGAAAGAGGCGTACACAAGAGAGAAAGAAATGGAGAGAAAATGCTAAAGTCCTCTCTTTAATAATGGGGTCAAAAAGAGAGAGAGCAAGAGAGCGAGAGAGACTGAGAGAGTGAGAGAGAGAGAGAGAGAGAGAGAGAGAGAGAGAGAGAGAGAGAGCGAGCGAGGAATAGAAAGAGAGCAAGAGGGACCTAGTTCCGCCCACAACAACTGAATCAACGTGCTTGTGTAATTACTATTTCAACTCTTTGGGACTTTCCGTCTCTGGACCCCTCCTCAGCCCCCCCACTCAACCTCAGACTGCAAGCAAGGACGACTTCCTTTCTTCTAAATTCAGCTCTTTCACTCGTTCGCTCTGTTTAGAGGAGACCTGCAGACGAAGCAGAGAGAGGGTGAAAGCAGTGGAGCGGCTGAAGTGAATATGCACACATTTGCGAGGGCATGGTGTGTTTTAATGGGATGTGAACAAGCAGGCGAGCGAGCAGAGTGTCAAAGGGAGGGAGGGAGGGAGAGGGAGAGAGAGAGAGAGAGAGAGAGAGAGAGAGAGAGAGAGATGCTGGTCAGTGTAAATATGTGTGGCCTGTCGTCTTTAACACATTCTCACTGCACTAGCCTTCCCTTAATCCTCCCTTCGGGGCCTCTGAGTGCACTATAAATATGAAAATTTTTCCTTAATCTTGCCTCAACTGGCTCCCTTACTGTACGGCACACTATATCATCTTGATCATCATTTTTAACACTTTAAACTATAAGGGACTCATATGCAGGCCTACAGGTCAGTTTCTTATTCTAATAACTATGAAGCTCACATATTAGATTCATAGGAGAGATGCAGGATGTAGATAAGATACTAGTATTATGATTGCATTGCCATGCAAAGAACCTTGAAATGTATAATTATGGTCTAAAAACATTTTTTCCTTCTAATGTTAACATAGTGAAACAATTCATTTGTATTTGTTAACCCAGAACTTCCACAAAATAATACTGTGTTCAAATGACGAAGAGGAAAAACAACACATTGTTTTCTTTGAACAGCATATTGGTGAGTCAATCAGGTGACAATATCTCCTTTATAACACTGAAGTATTATTTCATCAAAAGAAAAATCATTTTTTCACTTTGTTTATTCCAGGTATTCATGTGATGCATGAATACCTGGAATCAACACATAAAGTTAAAAATTTATTTCATCAAAATACTCACAGAAACACTTCAGGAACTCTGATAGGTCAAGAAGCTCACAGCACACAGTCAAAGCGTTTTGATTGGTTTGAGAACTTATTTACATCTTGATGCCTTCTGCAAAATTGGTACCGCATAAGCTAATAATGACATAAAGATGAATAAACATATATATCAAGCAGACATAAGTCATAGCAATTCCCGAAAAATGTGCTTTAACATTAATAAGTGAGTAAATAAGTGCTTATGGAGTGAATGTAAAGCTGTGATTGAAGCATTTTCAGAATGAAGAAATAGGACAGCTCGGCTGAAGGCATCTTTCTAATGTGTAGTTTACTCAACTGCCATGAGCAGAGAAAGGCGGGCTTTATTATTGACAGGAGAGCACTTCATCTTCCTCTTTCTCAATCTACAGTTCCCCTCGTTCCTCCCCTCTTCTTCATTACTTCATCGCACTTACCCTCGCGTCTCTCTCAATAGCTCCTTTATAGGCCCCTTCCCCCTCCTGAATTCGATATTACTTGAGTAAACAGGCCATGTTGGCGGTAGAACTGGGGAGTAGCTTCACACCTTGCTCTCTCCCTCCCTCAAACCAAGCGTGTGGGGTGTGTGTGTATGTGTGTGTGTGTGCGTGTGTGCTGATCGGGGTGAGGGTGGAAAATTCCTGAGCTGTAAGCTAGCTGCACTCCTGGGCTCCCTCCCTACTAAATTAAAGGCATGTGTGGAATCTTGAGCCAAAGTTCTGACAGTGAGGAAAGAGGGAAACGGCAGAAAGATGAGGAGAGGGTTCAAGAAAGGGTGGAGAATGAGGAAAAAGGGATCAGGAGAACGATAGAGAGAGAAGTAAAGACTAAGAGACATAAAAGGAAAGTATAAAATAGTGTAGAGGGGGTTAAATGGTGGGCGAAAAGAGAGACACTTTATTTTGAAGAATAACGCTGTAGAAAGAAAAGGTGTACCTTCTCACCAGAGGTGTCTCCCCTCATTCTCCTCACTATTCGCTGCACCTCCATCCACTCATCGCCTCCTTCCCCCCTCCATCGCCCTGCATGGGGAAACTGGAGGGTGTTAGGAAGTCGTATGTGCAGATGTGAATACTCCAAATGCCAGTTTAATAAAAAGAAAACAAACCTGCCCCACTTTCTCCAGCCTAACCTGGCCCACCGGAGGGGGAATTAGAACCTGCTGCCAAGGGTCTCAGGGAAATTTCTGGATCTCCTCCAGCCTCCCTTTAACTTCTCATCCCCACCGACTACCTAAACACAGATGGGGAGGAGGCCACCCCAGGCAAGCCCCTACCAAACCGTTCACATTTGGTCTTTATTAGAAGTGCAATTCTCTGACCTCATAATGATTCAATTCGATTGCAAGTCGTTAAGAAATGATTGAATGCACCATGTTATCTCAAAATCTCCTCATGACTTATAATAATTTTAGCTCGATTTGGAATATTTTTAAACCTATACTGAATAAACAAAAGTGATGAGGAACTATTAACACAGTGGACAAAAATGCACTAAGCTTTTTCCTAGGAAAAGCAATAGGATTTCATTTAAACAATGGGTGCATACTTATATAGGGAACAGAATAGTACATTTTAAAGGGTGATGTGTCAGTTCATCCGGAATTCCAGGTAAAATTCTTCTAAGATGAGTTTTAATATCTGTTTTATTTCAGTATGGCACAAATTAGCTCAGACAATGTAACGTACAAACAGTACAAACAACACTAAGGTTAGTCCATATAAAAGAATGGCTAACATGGGGGTGTTTGTCATGGCATGATGTGTAGTTCTGCATCTTTTGAGCTCTCACATCACTGCCTCAGGTCTGCCTCACTCTGACAGCTGCATTCGATGGTGCTGAAGTCTCAGGGTCTGGACTGACCAACTTGTACAGACAGAATGAATGTATTTACCAGATACCGGCAATGTCTGGAATGACAGTCATAGATGTAAGCATGAGGGTATAGAATGCATATAAGCAACGACATTCAGCACCATCCAGAGAAGCATAAACTTCTGTTTTTGGCTTTTTTACCAGAAAAATTAAGCACTCTCTTAATTACTCATTTTTTGTAATGAGTAATTAAGGGAGAACAAGTGGTCTAATTAAGGGAAGTGCTTAATTAGCTTGCCAGTCCCAGAGCGAAGGACTATCTGTGCCAACAAACCTTTGGGTTGGATCCAATGCAAAACTCTCATGCACACATTTCCCTTATTCCCTAATGAATCCAGCTCTATTTGACCCTCAGGTTAGAAAAGGAAACTGAGGAAAATACCATTACAATTCAGCTCTAAAAGCCATAAAGCACGAAAACAAAGATGGGTTACTGCTTCTTCAGATACTACTGAACTCCAACTGAAGAGCTGACACAATCTAAGCTACATCCCCAAAACAGGTAAGAACAAAGTTTTTATTTATTGTTTTTTCCAAATGAAGCAGATGCTACACTGCAGCTTTGTAATACGATAATGTCATTCACACACATGTACCAAACATAGTCTGCCTCAAGCAAGCTGTAAATGACAAAAGCCCAGAGAAATTAAAAACCTTTAAATGTCAAAGTAATGCCAACATTTAGTGTCATCTGGCTTCAGATGAAGGAGCTACTGGCTATGAGGCGGCAGTTCTGCTTGCAGTTCCTGATCGGGCCTACTTTGACTAGCACACAAAAGTCTGCACAGTATGGGTGGATTAAGCCACTATTATATTCGGCCTACTCTAATTCTGTTCCCTTTTCTGATAAGTTCTAATTCTGCTAAAATGTTTCATTATACTGACAAATTACAGAGAAACAACTTCACCCCTTTTAAAGCTCTGGTCTCTACATGGAACTTCTACACCCATTTTTGCCACTGCTCTTAAAAAAGTCCAGCAAATTAAAAAATTGTGTTTCACCCATTAGATGAACATATAAATATAATTTTATCATGTACTTTTCTTGCCTTAAATGTGAATACGCTCCACAAGAGCCAACACAGTATGAGTGGATTGAGCCAGTGGTGTACTGCTAATTCTACGACTTGTCCAACTGAATGGCAGGGATGTGCATTTAGGACATAATTCTCATTCACGCGAAGAGATCTGAGCCCTTTTCCTCAGTAGGAGAGAGTTGCCTCACTAATGGACGTACACAGAGACATAAAGCCGCTTAAGGCAAGAGTCCAGAAGAACTAGAGAGGAAATGAAAAAATAAAAAACAACTGCCCAACTTTAACCTGAGGCTACATGTTTATAGAGTGAGCCATGTGACCTCACAGGGGTCAACGGCACGGGTGGCCCTTTCAACAAAAGGTCAAACACAAGCACGCTCCTTTATTTCATCAAACTTGGACATTCTTATTATGCTCATGGTCAGGATGAACGATTTGTTGAATGCTGTGACCCGCAAACAGTTTATACCATGGGAAGGAAAATAGAAGAAATATTTACTTATGACTTGGAGAAGAAGCAGTAATGATAGGCAAGGGACCAACGGCGTTCTTCTCCATCGAGTCATGAAACATTATCAGCCATGTATGGCTCCAGTTTAAAGTCTGCCTCTTTAGGCACTTTTCCATAGATACACAGGAACCGTACTGCACCAAAACCATACTGCGGCGGCGTGAAAGCAATCTTGGAGTTCAAGTTTATGCCTGTCGTCGTCCCAAAACCACGTCCGTGGAGTTAAACCAGGAGAAAGTTTTGAGTCGCTTTCATTATTTTGGTCATTTATTTTTTACTGTCTACTTTGAATCTTTTAAAATTGGCACTTCACAGTCGTGCGATGAAAACCTAATCCAGCAAGGTCCTGGTACATCTTCCCATTTCTCACAATGCTAGAAAACTTCCCCTGAAATTTAGTTTCAGCCCAAACAGATAGTAGAGTGTGTACTTCGTTAACCTTCTAGTCGATAGTTTGTATCTCCACAGTTGGTTTTAATGTGTAAAAAAAAAAGAGTAAAAAAGAAAAAAAATCGCCTCTTTCCAAGTCCAATCATAAAACAGTGACACAGTTTGGCTGTGGCCCACTTTTAGGTTGCTTTATTTGTAGTGAAATTAATTTTTTATTGCAATACAGTGTGGTTAATTGTAATTAACCACACTGCACTGCAATAAAATAAGTACAGATCAAATACCTGTAAGTGTGCTCAATTTGTGGGTTTTGTCAAGGATACAACCGATGTTGGAACTGGGTGGTTGAGTTTACTAGAATGAATTTCACACAAAGTAGTGCTGATGACATAACCTGTCCATCAACCACCGCCTGACCTATTCCACAAGTTTTCTTACAGTGTCATTCCACTTTTTTGTACTCTTTACTCAGCAAACACGAACTACCATGCCCTTCTAGTTCTGATGATCAAGGGAAGTTTGTTCATAACAATAATAATAACTCTACACACGCACTACATGTACATGTAGGCAAATTAAAACACTTTGATTTTACACTGCCTATTATGATTTAGACTTTGTTGCTGAAGTTGAATATATAAACTGTCTATGGAAAATGTGTTGTTTTTCAGTTTTCAACATTGTAATACATGAGCAAATAAATAAAATGTTTACATTTTGTCCTTTTACATAAAAAAACACCTGATAAGTGAAAGTGCCTTTCCATCCATTTTATCCTCTTGGGATCTCAGCACTCAAATCCTTCAGTTGTTTATAACCCCTTTGAGGCAACAAGAGCTTTTACCAACAGTTTAAAATCAATATTCAGTCAAAACCTGCTCTTTAACCAGAGTAGGACACTCTGAGCATGAAGCAGAGCTTTACCAGAATACACCTAAATGGCTCTTTTACGATAACAAACCTTGGTTTTTTGGGGTTTTTTCCCTTATTTTTGTCAAAAGAAAGCATGGGGTATTATAAATATTATATCTGTCACTCAAATAAAAGCACAGGGGAAATGAAAGGCACAAACACTACGGTGAAAGCGGCTGAGTAAAACAAAAAGATATGGGTGGTTACTGAGGACACTTACTTTAATTTTAAACTGAAACATTTCTCATTTATTTGAAAAATAATCAGACATCAGAACAAATCAGATAATAAAAATCAAACATTATCCTAAATATTTCAAAAGCAGACAGAGGGTCCCTGACATTTGCAGTGGAAGCGTACACAGTCATCATGGTGAAAAAGCACGTGTTTCCACTTAGTGCTGCCCTTTGCTGATGTTATCTTTCTATTTCAGTTGCCCACTGACAGCACTAAAGACCCCATTGTTCATGTGACCCGGTCTGACCGTGTTGACCGCATACAGCACACTCCAGATCTTTCATCCTCATAATCACTCTCTCTCTTCACTCACTTCAGGTCAGGAGCCATGGTCATAGGGAAACATCATTACTAACAGCTACTGACGTTTATCACCAGTCCTAAAACATGTAGACAAACGTAAAGCAGAACTTCAGTTTTCCCATGTCTTGCTGATACAGGACAAAACCACATTAAAGGGAAGGCAGTACTAATAAGCCAACACTCTGTATTTTACCACTGACTGCCGCAGATAATCTCTTTCACTGGACCTTGAAAAGAGATGAAAATCTCAGAACACACTTGTAATAGAAGCCAGGGCCCCCTGCTGCGGCTGAATGTTGGGGTATTCCTTTAATGCTCACCTCTGCTAAACGAAAGGCCTTGATTATAATAAAACAAGCCAATACCCATGACCTTATGCACACACAAGTTAATTCCCTTCATAATTGTTCATGAAGTTTATTCCACTGTTCTACATGCTATGGTCATATAAAGACAAATTGGCTATTATCTTTTTTGGAAATAAAGAGAAAAGATCAATTCTTAGTGCTCACCTGGAATCTAAAGCACTTAGAAAATCCACCCACGTAAACAAAATCATGGCATGATAATTGATGATGACCTTAGTTTTGGCAACCACTTCAGAGCTATTATTAAGTCAGCATTTTGGCAACTTAAAAACACCGCTAAAGTTAGAGACTTTGTGTCTGAACAAGATTTAGAGAAACTTATCCACCCCTTTATATCCTGCAGAGTTGACTATTGCAACAATCTCCTCACTGGGATTCCCAAAAAGTCCATTAGAGCTCCAGATAATTCAAAATGCTGCTGCTTGAGTTCTAACCAAAACCAAGAAAAGAGATCACATCACGCCAGTTCCTCTGGACTGGCTTCCAGTTTGGTACAGAATTGATTTCAAGCTTTACTCATTGTGTACAAATCGCTCAATGGTTTGGGCCCCAAAAATGTATCTGATATGTTTGATGTTTATAATCCTGGTGGGTCTCTTAGATCTTCAGTAGCTTCTCAGCTAGTGGAGAAAAGATCTGAAACTAAACCTGGTGAAATTGTGTTTATCCACTATGCTGTCCAACCAACTGCCCAGCAATTATACTGCCCATCTGCAGCAACGGTAGCTTTAAAAGGCTGCTAAACACTGCATGATTCTCCTCCGCCTTCTTTTACACATCAGCACTTCTATTGCACTTCTTTTATTGATTTTTCTAATAGATTCTTTTATTATTTCATTTTATTAATGTACAGCACACTGAATGCGTCTTGTGATAATGACCTTCTGAATGCTATAGTAATAAACTTGACTTGTCCTGACTATGATCACCATGTTTCAGGTGCGACTGCTCTCAGCAGGCTGTGGTAAAAGGTTATAACTGCGATGCCTGAGAGTCACATCATCCATCGGTCGACCACACAGCTCTCTCAGTGACGTTTCGTAGTCATTTGGACCAGATGTGTTTATGGGTGTGATGCCTCACGTCTTGCCTGTACACCTGAGCTGGAGAGGTGAAACTGTGCTGCTGACTTGTTCATTAAAGTGTCATGGCATGAAGAGCAGATTTTGCCAAAATAATGGCAGTGATTGAAATGACAGTTTCAGTGGGTAGAGTACAATGATCCATTCTGAAGTACTGCAAATCAAAAGTACCAGTTCACAAGACTACTTAAGGAATAAGTAACTTAAAGAACCGCAGCAGAAATTCTTAGTACTTCCAGAGCTGATGTTTATTAGAAGCTCTTTGTCGCATTTGATTTAAAATAAATGAATTGGTTGCGAAGCAGTACAGATGTCTTTGTCAACAAAACATTCCAAATTAGACCTAAAAATCCCCAATCCATTACCCACCAGTCCTCCCTCGTCTGACTACTCCCATCATTCGGACCACCTACACAACATGGAACATGTTATAAAATAAACAGAGCTTGGAGTAAACTAGTCACTGACGGGAAAAAAAAAAAAAGCTCAAAGCAAAAATGCTTTCATGACATGCACCAGAGCTGGTGGGCTTGTGTTTACAGCGGAGACGGGACGAGTGCAATTCGAGCACAGATGAACCCATACACACAGACAATGCAGGGGTTTTACGTAACAGGAGTGGGACAGTGGGGAGGATGTGTGATGAAGGCCAGTCCTGACAGAGCTCGCTTTGTCTGTGTCTGCCCACATACGCATCCCCACTGACTGAACCAGGGCAGGACAATGAGACGTGAACCTATCCTGGTCCTCATCTCCACAGATCAGCACAGAACGGCGATCCCTCATTAACACCACATTCTCCAGGCCTTAGAGAGGGAGTTTACCTCTTGGACAGCACATTATAAACATAACCCTAGAGAAACTGAGTTCACTTACAAAAGAGGTTATAACATCTCGTTGGTCGAGCCATGATCAAAGGCCACACACTCATCACTGCAAATATTGGAAACATGTTGATTATTTAATGATCTTTCACTGGTCATTTGCTTGGCAGCTAACTTTTAATGAACTTGTTTGGTGTAAGAACTGTTTAACAGAACCAGAATCAGAAAACTGTATTGATGTAGCTCATGCTACAATTGCACAGAGACATCAAGGCAAGAACAATCTAAAATATTAGTTCAAATAAAACTCTCCATAAATACTCTAAAATGCTTACTATGCTATAGTACACAAAAGGCTGTGGTCAGTAAGAGGTCTGCAATTATTGCAACAGTTAATAATAAGTGACTTATTAAACACAAAATACACGCAAGGTAATTGTATGTGGTGCCATTCAAATCCAAGATGGCGCCATGGATGGTAGCCTCGGTACAGCGCTCTCTCATACTTTCCTTGTTTTCACTTATCTTTATATTTATAAATATAAATCCATATTACATATTCATACTGTAGATTGTATATTATTGTTTATTATATTGCTCAGTATGTTGTTCATTGTGTTGTTTATATATTGTTGTGTTTAATACTGTTGTGCTTGAGAGACACCATCGACCGGAATCAACTTCCTTGTATGTTTCGCTCATATGCTTCGCCAGTAAACACGATTCTGATTCTGATTATCTTGCAGCATCCTATGACCATAGGAAAATCACTGTACCATGGCTTTTTACAACTCAAGGTCTTATTCATTTGAAATAGCTTCATGATTTTTGTTAATTTAAGCTAAATACAGAATGAACAACCTATAAATGATGCATTTACTAAAAAACATGGAGTTCTATTTAAAAAGACCTTTCTGAATATCAAAGTGAGGATAAAAGACTTAAGGAACATGGCAAAATATGTAAATTAAGTAGGTGGCACTTAGAACAAAGTTGCATCATTAGAAGGGTGTGACTCTGAAGTAAACTATGTGTTACTTTGTCCATTTTTCATTCCTTATTCCTTTGCTGAGGACTTCTTGAAACGATACCTCATATACCTGCACTTGACAAACATATACTATAAAGCAGGCATATTTTATTCTAACAGCCATCTACCATTTAGCTAAACTACATTATCAGAGAATAAAGAGGACTCGGCTACTGCTCTGCAGAGTATAAGCTCATTCATAACCTCATTCAAAGCTTTAATTCAATTGAACAGTGACATCAGATAAACTGCAGACACACAGTGTCGTCTTTGTCTCATTCAGAGGTCAGGATCTGCTTTAATAAGACTGGGCAAAGGAACTATCCCTAATGTCCTCATTACTGCCAAACTTAACGCCATCATTCGATTTATCAAGACATTTTTGGAGATTCTCCACATGGTCCAGATAACCTGATAGAAGAATGGATTTCATGGCTGGTACATATGAAGAGGTTCTACTGTCAGAGCTGGATACTCCAGCCATACACTCAGACTTCCACATCTGCATAAATAGACAGTCCATGATGAATCATTCCAGGTGGAAAAGTAAGGCAGAAATCAACTTCAAGGTTCTCAAAGATCACAGGGAGAGGCCTTTGAGCGTGAAAAGGGAAATCAGATCCCACAATCGTGTCTTTCAATAATAAAACGAGGAAACAGGAGAGCTACTAGTACTACTACTACCATAATGGTTCTAGCAGAGACACATCCTTTGCCTTTATGGTTCCAGGAATGGATGCCATTACTTACAGATCCATGACCACTAAAGTAATCTGAGATTCTCGGAAGGGCCCATGCAGGACTTCCAGAGCTGAGTCGATCTGCTTCTGCTGTCCGAGGGAGAGATTGAGCGAGGACGCGCGAAGGAAACTTTCATGCACAAGAAGAACAGACCATTTGATTTTTTTTTTAGGGAGCGACAGTGCTGACAACTATTCCTCAGACACACATGCATCCTCGCAAACAGACACAGCACAACCAGTGAGACTGAATATGAAGACTTTTAAGAAGACTTATTCAAACTCACTTTTCCTTCCAGTCCAGACTGCTCAAACCTACACTATATGGACAAAAGAACTGGGACCCCTGATTGTTACACCAACAAGCTTTAATGACATTGCATTCAAATATAGAGCTGCTCCCCCATTTGCAGCTATAACAGCTTCCACTCTTCTTGGAAGGCTTTCCACAAGATTTTGGAGTTTCTGTGGGGAATTGGTGTCCATTTGTTCTGTAGAGCATTTATTAGGTCAGGCACCGATGTTGGACGAGAGGCCTGGCTTGCAATCTCGGTCCCAGAATCAGAATAAAAATCAGATTTGCATTTATTGACCAAGTATAGAACAACAATATAATATGTTTAT
>JBBPCX010000114.1:40315983-40328628 GCA_037974365.1 Hydrocynus forskahlii | reverse complement strand
CTACAGATGATAATAAACTAAGAGCCGTTTGGGAGCTGAAAGAACCGGCTCTTCTTTGGGAGCCGTGCCACAAGAGCTGGTTCTCTGAAAAGAGCTGAACTTCCCCTCACTACTTTATATCAATTTGAAGTCTCTTTCTATAATGGTTACATCATGAGGAGGGCCTTGAAAACCCTGCTTTAAAAGGTTCTCATCTCAAGGCATCTCATCTGCAAAGAACCATTCACTGACAGGCAAACAATTACGATTTTTGATTTATGATTTACGATTTGCATGCAGTCATTAATAATAGTAAACTACCGAGGAAATATCTATTTCATTATATATCTATTACTGTAATAGTACTGGGAACATGAAATAAGCCTTGAAATTAAAACTTTTACACATTACATGTTTGTCACGTCGTGCGTGCTCGGGGAGTGAGGTGAGGCGCAAGTGCAGGGTTCCCTTTGATGGTTTTATTACAAAAACACAGACTCTACACATATAAAACAAAAAGGTACTGGCCGCTGGCCGAGACATGACAGCTTAGCTACTTTGCATATTCACTTTGGACAGAGGATCTTGCAAATACTGTCTTATGATTGGATTGTAGTTTTCAAAAAACAAACAAAAAAGTTTATTTCAGAATGTCATGGTTATTGACATGGACAAAACTATCTGGTTGGTTGGGTAGACAGAACTTAATAAAGCATGTTAGCTAGACAGCTATTTCTAGATCCAGTACACTGATGGTCACCACCAACCTGTCTAAACAAGGGATTACAACTGTCTAAACACTAATCTAGAAATACAAGCTAACTCAGTATAGCCTAGCAACCGTTTAACTCAAAGTAAGACACACTGCTCAACTTAAAACACAGGTTTTTGTTCTAATAACTTTGTATAAGAAATTTAATTAGCTCAAATTTTTGATTAAACAAGGTTATTTTAAGTTACATTTTATTTGTATAGCTATGGGTCCCGCAGGAAATCGCTCACAGAAAGTCATGGATGACCACTTAAGAGTCTCCACTCTATGGATGCCAATGAATTGTAGTACAATTAGGTCTGTGGTTTTTGCTTTATAAATATTCTTTAACTGAATATTTTGTCAGAGCGAGACTGAGGTAATTACACAGTAGGAGATTTTTCATGACCTTTTAGCAAGGGTGTCAGTAATTATGGACTACCAGTCATCTAGTGCTGGTTGATGTGCAGACTGTCTGAAGAAGCTGAAGCTGTGAGGTGAATGTAAACTAGAGAGCACAGCCTAATTAAGTCAAGATGGCCTGTAACCCATTCAAAGCCCTGAACCCCCAACTCCCCGTTAACTCTCTTATCAGGCCATCGGATATTGCTGAAGTTATTTTTCTCTCTTTTTAATGAAATACAGCATGAACAGTGCCTCTGTCATTTAAGAGAGGAAAGAGGGCAGTGGAATGCACGTGTGTGCGTGCGCGTGCGTGTGTATGTGTGTTTTGGGGGAGTCCGTCAGTCTGGGTGCTGGAGGGCTCTGGGACGTCTCCTTCCTGCTGCCTTCCTTATCGTTATGGCCATCCTGAATCTATTCCTCTCTGGTGTCTGCCTCCACTCCCTAGACACATGCAACCAAGAACAACACGCATATATACACACACACACACACACACACACACACACACACACACACACACACACACACAGTCCTTTGAGTTGGGATGCAGGAAGCTTTCCCTTCCACTCGCTGTCAGAATGGCCCCTAAGAGCCCGCGAAGCACACATGTGTGTGTATGGGAGTGTATGGTGTGTGTACACGCGTGTTAAAGCACTTTCAGGGGCCCCGACAGCAGTGAGCTGCTCATTTGTTTTGAGAGCCATTACTATGACAGGCTGTTTACTGAGCAAGGCAGATTAGAGCCGCACTCCACACTGCTGCTAATCCACTATACAAACACCAGCCATACCCACACTAGCTTACACTTATTAATGCTCTCTCGCTCATTCTCTCCCTCTCTCTCCTCCCAGACTCTACTGACACTGTTCTTGTTTATGAATACTGTCTGCAAAAATACCAAGCACTACTGAAATAATGAATATGCATCGTTTAGAACTCTGGAGCCATGTTGTATGCGTGTATTATTGCACAGCTTATAGTCATGTACTCCTTAAGTAAAAGTGGAATACTGTTTCTTTCCTAATCTAAATAGCAGTCGAGCCAAAATTAAGCACAACTACAGCAACTATAGTTTCCTTTTGGTTCATTCATACTACCAGTTTTCCCCAGAAATGATAAGATGAATGATTTCTAGAGTAACCTTTTCTTTCGCTACACCTGCGTACACTGTTCCACAGACTTGTGTGCAAGTTTTAGGTGCACGTCTCTGGGTTTTTTCAGCCTAGGAGTTTTGTATGGGGTGCAGGAACGGAGATGGTTAATTACTTTCTATGTAACTGCTGTTCCTGTTGCTTTCTGAAACTCCTGATAGACTGCTAGCTTCTGTCTTACCTTCCTTACTATTCATTTAAGCGTGACATATTGCATGGCGTATCCATGTGAGGTAGATTAGTTGTGGTACTTTCCAATTCCATGTTACCAAACCACTTGTACTGACAAGGATGTTTTAGGTCTTTTCGAAGGATCTGTAACTTTTTCATTGCAGTGTTGTATAAGAATGAAAGTTCTTTGAGAACATTAGAAAGCTCCTTCACCTTCAATACGATGGATGCTTATCATGTGAAATCTTCCCAAGCAATAATGACACTAATAGCGTTATTTTTAACCTTTACATACATGTATAATTCAATACAATGTCTGAATAGCCCACATCTGTTTTTAAACATTTTCTTTAGGCTTATGAATACATACTTCCTCTTTATAATTATAAGCACAAGGTAAAACAATATTGTGTGTAGAAGTCTCTGAAAACGGTATGGTATCATCCAGTTACCTACAGATGATTCTCTCATGTGCAATGAAATAAATGGCTCAGAGCAACATTCCAAGGTGCAAAAAGTAATCAAGACTACATACTAAAAATGGTATAAACTGCCAGAAGCAGAAGTTTTGTGTTAAGTCCAATGTCTCAGTGAAGCTGGAGGATGTGTGACACTACAAACTCTCTTTAGAATGGTTAAATATTTCATGAGTAGAAGTAGACGACATACTTCTCATCAATTTTTTGAGGAAGATGAACGTGAGACGATGACTCTAGACAGGCTTTAGGCCTAAATTAATCTGTAAACTCCCCTCTTTCGCCCAATCCGAGGGCAAACAGACTGGTTAAACACACACTGAGCTTGGTTTTGCCTTATCAAAACAGACAGGTGCGGAGGAGAGGAGAAACTTCTCGGAAAAAGAACAGCAGCCTGTGCCAGACCGGATGCCGTTCCGGACGCTGCCCCACCTGGGAAAGCGAGTGAAGTGGAGCAAGCCTCAGAAAATGGAAGGAAAATTAAAGTAATAATTAAAACAGAGTGCTGACAGCGAGAGAGGAGTTCAGCCAAGTGTCTCGGTGGGCATACAGAAGTCTGCTAACGCTGAGGCACTGACTCATCTGCACTGGGGCTCACTGATACTCTTTTACCAGCCTGCCATCATGCTGAGGAAACTTCTTTACTCGCGTTTCTTAGATATGTTTCTTCTAACTAATACTGAAAGGTAGACAAAAAGAACACTAGTCAATTTGTCAGTGTGTCAGAGTGAAGATCATGTGTTTTGTTTTTTCAACACAAAAGTGCCTTTTGAAAGGATTGTGCAATCAGTGTGGCATCTGAGTCTGTGTGTCTGGTGCAAGTTAAACGTGTTTATGGTCTGAATTTTCGTCAGGCTGTTTTGAATTCCACATAGAAAAACATAATAGTGTACAGACAGCAGGAGAACTGGACTGGCATGCAATACTGTCAAGAATTTTACCATGATCTGTCTGCAATAAACATTTTTTAAAGAAATAGCATTGGTTAGCTAACACAAATACCTAAGGCTTCAAAATAAATTCAGGAATAACCTCTCAAAATAGGAGAGCACGAGCATTTTCTGGTTAAACAAGTCTATCTCGCTCTGAATGGTTCATTAGTACACAGTGGGGACAACCGCTTGCTTCTAATTAATCATATATTATTTTCATTCTATACAGTAAATAACATTGAATGATAAATACTTTGTGTATGACAATGAACAATAAAAATAATCTTGATTGGACTAAGATCACTTAATTTTAGTGGTAGTCCAGGACTAGGCTTAATCCCTGTCTGGGAAACTGCCCCATAGAAATAAAGGTATTTCTCTGGTCTATCTAAATAACAATAATTGAAGAAAGCAGCAGATTTCATGCACTCATTTATTCTCTCTCTCTCTCTCTCTATCTTTCTCTCTCTCTGTCCCTTAATGAAACCATGGATGATGACAGTGATGTGTTCGGTTGGTGGTCACAGCAGAACACGGCTTGTTAAGTTCTCCCAAAGTATGTTAAGCATTTCTGTGAGTAGTAGCAGTAGAGAGGGGAACTTCAGGGTAAGGAGTCTATCAGCTGAAACAGCTGTTCTCTGTAAAACTCCGATAACAGTTTCAGATTTAGCACAGCCAGTTGAGCCATTGGGTCTCGAAGCCGCGAAGATGGGTTGGCTCCAGTTTTGATACCCATGCAGAATTCTACAAAGGGTCTTATTGACTACAAAGGGTCTGCGTGGATGACGACACCATTATTCACCTGTGAAGCTCCTCTGGCACCACAGCGAGGTGAATTAGAGATGAGTTACAACATTCACAGTATAGTGATGTCTTTAAATTACATCACCAGAATATTCTTTGTGGTCTCTCATCTTGTCCATTGGGGAAGTACACACATGTATTCTTTTATGTCAAAACGTTTATGAATAGCTAGATATTCTTCTTTTGCACTGTATTCAAAGCTGCTGTGTTCGAATGGCCACAAAATGACTCAGATCTACATGAATCATTGAGTAGGATGACCCTTCCTCTCCACCACCACTCAGCACACAGAAGGCCAATACAGCTAATATATAGCAGACATAACAAAATTGGCAGTTAGCATTCTCCTAAAAGTATATTCAGCTGTTCATTACCGGCATTAGGGGCAGTTCAGAGAGAAAGCATCTGCTAGCCTTTACCCTCCCAGTATCGGTGGTATCATGTGTTTGTGGGTATATGTAGCTTGTAGGTGGCAACAGTGATTCATAACTTTTTTCAGTGCAACCAGCAGATGTTCTGAACCAACCCTCCATTGCTATTTTGTAACTGAATACTTGCTTAGCACCAAACCTTAAAACTCAGGCCTTAATGATAACCTCAGCAACAAAAAGGACACGACAAAATAAAAGAAACACGTAGCGTTTAACACAAACAACAACAAATATAATAATAATAATAATAATAATAATAATAATAATAACAATTAGATACATTTCTGGGAGAAACTGCGATTGTGTGGTTGTTATAAAATCAGTGTTTGAAGATACCCAACCAGCAAAAAAGTGTTAAAAACAAACCTTACACCATGGATTCAAATGGGTGATCTTCTGATTTAGGGGTCGGCACTCTACCACTGGACCACCATGGGGCGTGAATTCATCGTAAAATAGGAAAGTATCCATTTGTCATATATGAACACACCACAGCAAACAGTGTGAACAGCACGAAATTGAAAGTGAAGCATGAAACGTGGCACCTATAACTCACCTGAGCTTTAGTGTCTGTAAGTCTGTAATAATAATAAAAACAGGCATCTGTGGCTTTCCTAGTGAGAAGATTTTAGCCCTGAAACACACAAACACTGTACAGAAATGTAACAACCTTATTCTGACATTAGAGAAGACACATAAGCATAAAGACTGAGAAGTGGCTTTTATGCGGACAGAGCACACTGTGCTCAGTGTGTGTCACTGAGGCCTTTATTCTCTGCTCCGACTTTAGAGAGGAGACACTCCTCAAACACGCACACAATAAACAGTGGCGCCTGTCTTCATCTTCATTCACGGGCTAAACACACACACTCACGCAGTCATGCACACACACAAACACTCTTTCTCCCGCATACAAACCTTTAGAGACGGTGTGTGTGTGTGGCTATTCATTATCTGCCTGTGTGTGTTTGTGTGTGGGTGTGCAAAGACACAGAGACGCCATTTATTTCTGTGATTTACTGTGTGAAACACACACACAAATACACACACGCAGGCCCAAAATGTCCTGCGAGTGTCCACACATTCAGCAAGTGCCTTTCTTCCCCTTTTCCTCTTCATCTTCCAGTGTCTTTCGTTTCCACGTCCTGGGCAGGGCACCCAATGGGAAGTGGTCCGGACTGTTTGACGCACCACCTGAGCTCTGCCCCGTCACACAGAGGCCTCATTGAGGTGGGACGATAAAATCAGGCGAGAAGGTTCAACTCCAGAAAAATAACCCACAACGTATTAATGTTCCCTGTGATCACAGGACGGCGGCCCGGAAACTTCCAAAATGTTTAACATTATTCAGCAGCTGTCGGTCAGCTCCACACAGAGAGCCTTTCACACCAGCGCTAACCTCAAACTGAGAAGAACAGAAAACAGCAGCCCGGAGCCCCGTAGACCGCAGCCTAGAGAGAAAACGTACCTCTGTACAGCATGACTGCATCCGCTTGTGTGTGTGTGTGTGTGTGTGTGTGCACGCGTATGTGTGTGTGTGTGTGTGTGTGTGTGTGTGCACGCGCGTGTGTGTGTGTGTGTGTGTGTGTGTGTGTGTGTGTGTGTGTGTGTGTGTGTGTGTGTGTGTATGTGCGTAAGCACTTTAGAATACTCTCTCCTGTGAGTGGGTAACAATCTATTTCTGCAGAATTCTCGTGCCGTTTCTGTACTTTAACATGCCCTCCGCCAATGCTGACGCACCACTTTGAAGTGCGTCACACCTACATTACACACACACACACACACATAATTAGGCCCACTAACCAATCACCATGCACCAGTAAATCCTAAATGTAATGGAAATAATTAAACCTAAAAATACTTAAAGATATTGACAACATAATGATAGTAAAATAGTGAATTTTCATTAGGCTTGAAATACCTTGAAATATGAAATATTTGAAACATTAATGAGTCTGTAACATGTAGGGATGTAGTCAAGGAAAGCTCATTAACAGCAATGGAAAAAGGATGCAGTGATAAACAGAGATAAAACAGACAAAAACACAGTAGCTAAACATGGAGACAAAATACAGAGATTTAAACATCGGCAAACACAGAATCATAAACATATACAAACTAACTAACACTGTGGCCAAAGACAAAGAACAAACACAAAACAAAAACAAAATTAACATACCAACAAAGACTGAAAAACTCTGGTATATATATACTAATGCAGTATACACTTTCTTAGAACTGCACCAATAATTGGAAATTCGTGAAACCACAAATATCCTCTGCATTTTTTTTTGCTTTTTCGGTGGCAATATATTATTTTTCATGCAATTTAGTGCTAAATCAATAAGAAAAATAGAATTTACTAATTTTGTAAGTTAAATATTAACGTAAATTCAGCTAAACATCCATATAAAATATAACTGTATGCATTTTTAGTACGAGAGAACACAAACCATCCATAAATTGGCTGCTGCCCCGTGTAACGCATCTCTGGCAGATGCAGTCCAGCATTCCCACATCAGAACAGTTTCCCGCGTGGAGCGTCTCGAGTGTTCTCGTGTTTTTTGTTTTGTTCTTCTTAAAGCCCTACATTTTTATTACAGTAAATTAAATGTATTTATTATTGTATTTACCTGCTTATATCAAAGAAAACAACAGAGAATACCAAAGAAAATGCCCGTGCATGAATAACAGTACAGTCTATTCAGTAAACCCCCGACAATCGCGGGGTTACGTTTTAAGAGTGTATAGTGAAACGTGATGTGGTAAAACAAATGCCTAAAATGTCTATTTTTATAGTGTAAACCCTACATATGCCCCCATATATGCTCCCAAAACACATTTCATTTTAAACTCAGCTTTATTAAAGAAAATGTGAAGGTAAACCTGTATTCGTACTCCTGCAGTGCTAGGGGTAATACTGATATTACCCCTGTATAGACTGTACTGTAGTTCATGTAAGTCCGTTTTCTTTGGTATAAGCAGGCAAAAACAGTAATAAATTAATTTAATTTACAGTAATAAAAATGCAAGGCTTTAAGAAGAACAAAACGAAAAACACGAGAACACTCGAGATGCTCCACGGTGATGCAGCTGCATCAAAGGTCACCAGCCAATCAGCAGGAAGGAGAAATAAGTAATGTTCTCGGAATGGCTATTTTCAATCCTCCCACCTCTGAATACAGAGGGTATTTCACCATCCCAAGATACGCTTTCTTTGTGTTCTCTCTACAGTACCAAAAAACTATTGTTATATTTTATATGGAAATGTAGCGGAATTTATGTTAATATTTATGTTTCAAAATTAGTAAATTATATGTTTCTCAATAATTTAGCACTAAAATGCATGAAAAAATATATATTACCACAAAAAAAGCTGTGACATCCGGGCCTCGTCCACCACGCCCCTCGTCATCGTGCAGGGTTTTTTAGCAGGATATCTGCAGTTTCGGCAAATGTGCGGGTGCTTCCGTGAACAATTACTAGTTTGGTTCTCAGAAAAAATCCGCGAGAGACTAAAGCCGCAAATGCTGAACCGTGAAAAAGCGGGGGGTCACTGTATAGGGGTAACATCAGTATTTTACATTCTAGCACTGCGGGAGACAGCGCTTCAGCATAAACTGTACAGTACGTATACGGGTTTATCGTTACGTTTTCTTTAAGGGTTAAGTTGACTTTTAAATGAAATTAAAATGTTTTGCAAACATATTTGGTGGCATATTTAGGGTTTACACTATACAAAACTATACATTTTTTGGCATTTTTTTTTTACCACATCACAAATTTGAGGTTTTTCTCAACTCACAGGCGCACTTGGAACGTAACTCCCACAAATTACGGGGGTCTACTGTATATACTAACACAGTGCACAAAGCAACACAAGCTTATCAAAGTAACATATAAAAGTTGTATAATTGTGTGATTGTGTGTGTGTGTGTGTGTGTGTGTGTGTGTGTGTGTAAATCTTGGAGACTCCTCCAGACCCAACCCAAGTAATGACCATCAGCATGGGAGCTGTTCTTACCCAGAATGCTCTGCTCTCCCTGGCACCCTGACAGCAGGATGGGCAGATGGGGCACAGAGGAGAGGACAGCGGAAGAGGGGAAAAGGGGAGAAGAGAGGAGGCGTTCAGGGCCGGATATGAGGGTTAGGAGAGGATGGATGGAAACAGGATGAGGGCAGACTCCAGGAGACTCATTTAACAGAACAGAGCGACGCTTTTTAGACGGCACTCCTCCTAAAGGACGCTCTTTTTTTCCTCCTTTTTCCACTTCCATTCCCCCTCGCAGGCGTGTGAAGCAGTGGGCTGAGTAGTTTGTGCTCCTGATGTTTTCGATAATTTAGTCTCCAATGAAGGGTAATTTGAGCACCGACCGATGCTGAAAAACTGATGAAAACTTTAGTCAAATTCAAACCATATGACAGAAATAATTCAGTGCACATTTACACATAATATTCAGTGCGGTATCACCCCCTAAAGAGCTTATATGTAGGCCTGTCACTATCAGTTATATTCATATACTATGCAAAAGTGTGCAAAAGTTTTGAGGCACCCTCAGTTCTTCATATTTTGCTTCCAGAGATCCAGCCATTGTGTATTTAATGTAGTCTTGAGGAACAGTTCTCCAGGCTTCCAAATTCATTGTTTAAAATTCGGTATTTAAATCCATTTTCAGTCCAGTCCCTTAACTGACCAGTTTCAGAGAAATGTTTTTGGTTTGTTAAGCCACACAGTGACCTACATATGAATCATTCAGGCAGAACAAAGATCATCTAACTGAAGTCCTGAACCAGTGAAGAACCAGGAGCAGATGATTCCAGATGATCAGGCGGTGATCAGTATACTGAGTGGTTGGAGCTCCTTTATCTAGGCTCTTTTTTAGGCACTTTGTAGACTATCATAGTAAAACATTTGTTCCAATTTCCCATTTAATCTACTCAATGTACCAAAGATAAGAAAGTTTGACAGGCATGAAATAGTATTTTTGCACCAACAAGGTGATTCAAAGCAAATAAAAAATGAGGGGTGTCTCAAGACCTTTGCCCAGCACTGTGTGTATATGTAATATAGTTATTTTGGGTTTGTGTTTTAAATCCATTAGACTACAACACAATTCTAGAATATTCTTAGTAATTTCTCTCACTTTAAAGGTTTATTGATCACTGGTTTAAACAACATATTTGATCATGAGGCTGATTAATTATACAACAAGAAGTTGGTTTTATTGTAAAGATGAGTGCCTCCTCTTTAATATGGAAACACAAATCGACACAGTTCTGTGACCCTGGGACTAAAGGGAGAATGGACACTGACCAGGAACTTTAAATGAACCGACCATCAATGCTTATAATCATTTTGTGATTAAGGCCATAATAAGCTACAAAATCACCAAGTCAAGTATTCCTCAGACTATGGACTTTCCTCTGGCACCTACGATTTCACGAACCTCAATATTTCTCTAAAAGACCGAGTGAGGAACCGAAGGGTGAGACCCCATACAAATAGGACTGTCACATATTAAAATGTTAAAATTTAATTCCTGATAAATTGGCTTAATGATTAGTTCTCAATAGTCTCTTAACATTAATGTGAAAGAGAAATAATTAAACTCTTAACTTCAGAACTCATTATTAAGCCAGTTTATCAGGAATTTAATTTTAACATTTTAACATGTATGAGGTCTCACCCTTTGGTTCCTCATTCAGAACGTTTTCTCATTTGTAGATGCTGCATAAATCAAAGAAGCTGGATCTACTGAACAATAAGGGCATCTGTACTGTACACTCATTACTCCACCATCTACTCCAGGATGTCTCTTCAAAAGATGGAGAGAAAGAGAAAAGAAGAAAAGAGAGGAAAGGGTTTGGTGAGCAGTGACTTTCTCAGCAGGAAATGACTTATTACATCTAATTTCTAAAGAAGCCATAGGGTGAGGATAGATTAAATCCCACCCTGCAGAGAGAGAGGGGGGCTTCTAAGAGTTCAATCCTGTTCCAATTGTGATGATACTTTGGTAATATTTTATTTAAATAAAACTTGCTCAATGTAATTAAATTGAAGAAAAGAGTGAAAGACAGAAAAATAAAAGTTACATAGATGCAGAGAGAGAGAGAGACCTAGAGAGAGACAAAAGGATAAAGAGAGAGAGACTGAGGGGGAGAGAGTGACAGAGACAGAGAGTGAGAGAGAGAGAGAGAGACAGACAGACAGAGAGTGAGAAAGAGAGAAAGACACACACAGAGACAGAGAGACAGAAAGACAGAGAGAGAGAGAGAGAGAGAGAGACAGAAAGACAGAGATAGGGAAAGCAAGAGACAGAGCGAGAGAAAGAGCAAGACAAGGAGAGAAAAAAGAGAGAGGGAGCCTCATGTGTCTTTTGTGTGTGTGTGTGTGTGTGTGTGTGTGTGTGTGTGTGTCTGTGTGCGTGTCTGTGTGCGTGTCTGTGTGTGTGCGTGGAGTAGTAATAAAAAAAACACACTGCCACTATGGCAGGTGATACCAGGCAAGTGCCTGTAACTGAGTGACCTCTTGCATGTAAAAATGTTAATGAGGCCCAAGGAAACTGCAGAAGAGAGAAGAAATGAAAAAGTTCTGAACTTTAATGTACGTTCATGTAACATGAGTTTACTCCAAATACTTTTATCACTTCTATTTGTCCATTAATCACAAACTGTAAAGGGCAAGTGGTGCATTATGAGGTTTTAAAGTGACAGCAGCATTTAGTAATAATCCATTCATTTTCTAAACCCGTCAGTCAAAGATCAACCTGACATTGTATATAAACACGCTGTTCTACAACCAGGAGGAAATGAAGGCCTGTCCAGACCAATAGATGGAACCCAGTGCTGACACACACACAGAGGAATTGTCTTTTTGGCTTGAGTCCAAGGACAATAGTATCAGTCATAAATAATTACACTGTCCTGGAATTCCATTTCCGTTGCATTTAATTCCGTCTATTCCTCTCTGTGACGGAGGGAGTGAGGAGGCAGAGAGGCGGCAAGAAGTGAAAAATTAAACAAAGAAGGGTAAAAGCAAGGGATCTCTGAAACCATGACCAATGCACAGCTTCGTTTTCTCTCCTCTGCCAGGGAAAGGTAATAAAAGTTTTGTTTAAAATGGTTTAGTAAAAGAAGGTTTACTGTCTTCATGTGTTTGAGACACACACCAGTCAAGATTAGAGACACTTTATCCAAACAGAGCATCATGCTACACACACAGAGTCAGAAATTGATAGAAAGATAGAGACAGAGAGAGATAGAGGAGGGAGAGGGGAGAGAGAGAGAGAGAGAGAGAGAGATAGAGGGGGAGAGGGGAGAGAGAGAGAGGGAGGGAGAGCGAGGGAGAGAGATAGAGAGAGAGAGAGAGAGAGGGAGAGAGATAGAGGGGGAGAGGGAGAGCGAGAGAGAGATAGAGAGAGGAGAGGGAGAGAGAGAGGGAGAGAGATATAGAGGGGGAGAGGGGAGAGAGAGAGAGGGAGAGAGAGCCAGAGGGGGAGAGGGAGAGAGAGGGAGAGAGAAAGGGAGAGAGAGGGAGAGGGAAAG
>JBBPCX010000114.1:40297294-40315883 GCA_037974365.1 Hydrocynus forskahlii | reverse complement strand
GGAGAGAGAGAGAGAGATAGAGGGGGAAAGGAGAACGAGAGAGAGAGAGAGAGAGAGAGAGGGACAGGGGAGAGAGAGAGGGAGAGAGAGAGAGGGAGACAGAGATAGAGGGGGAGAGGGAGAGAGAGAGAGATGTGGAGAGGGAGAGAGCGAGAGATGTGGAGAGGGAGGAGAGGGAGGGGGAGACGGAGGAGAGGGAGGGGGAGAGGGAGAGAGACAGACAGAGGGAGGAGCGGGAGAGAGGGGGGAGAGGGAGAGAAAGAGAGAGAGAGAGAGAGATCTATATAGAAAGATTGTATTTGTTTGGTCATGTTCATCTGTAGACACTGAGAGAAATGTGTAACTGAATAACAAATGACATCACAAGCACACACACTGAAATGCTTCCTTTCTCCCAATCACATTGCATACACACCCTAAACTGTTCCAGACAAACAAAGAAAACTGACACCCCATCTGCCACTGTAAACACTTTCTATATATTATATGCTGTACATTATACATGTACATGTACCCTAAATACCGTTATACATCACAGTGTTGAAGACTTTTAGAAAGTAGTGGCTTATTTTACTACAAATCTCCACATATAACTGATATCAGTTATTCTTAATGTGCTCCTAGACTAAGTCTAAGCTGCCTCATCATTAGAGGACAGCTTCTTGTACAAATCAACCATGACTTTGATGGAGTATAGGGTTTGACAGTCGTACATAGATCCTCATGAATATGTTAATTCCAGCAAGGTCTGGGCATGTGTCTGACCTTTCTTTTCTACAGTATACTGTATGCCAGCCACTAATAATGTAAAGGTTATCATAAGATGGTTGAAAAATAAACAGAAAGCATTTAATTCTCTCTTCCTCTCCTTCAAAAAAAAAACAACTTGCAAAACAAAGCCCCAACTTATCCTCAGCAGACAGGACATGGAGAGTCTGTCGCCCTTTGGATTCTCATGGTCTAAACTTCTCTCAGCACTGTACAAAATTACAAATCATTCGGAAAATGATTCGGACGTACATTGAATTAATTCAAATTCTAATAGCAAGCGATAGAACTGAATCTATCTTACAACGTATCAAATGTTCAATGAGCTCAAAGACAGCTTGGTTACTACATTTGAGTGTTTTTTGTTTGGATATGCATCCTGAACACACACTACTATCTACTAAAAGTGTTTCACTAATAATTTCAGAGATCTGTAATTTAATCTGCAGTTTCAAACGGTGATGACTGGTCAAGCTGCAGTATTAAGGATCAGTTTCTTGAACAGGGATTAAGCCTAGTCCTGGACTATACATGGACACTTCACTGAAAGGAATTTATAGTCCATTACTAGACTTAATCATCTGCACGGGAAACTGGCCCTGATTTTATTTCGACACAATGTCTTGCACAGTTATGGTAATCGCAAAAATCGCAAAACTCGCAATATGAGTGTACAACATTTCTTAACATTATTATGTGCTATTTATGTGAGAATCCTGATCTGGTGCTTGTAATGCATGCAGGTTTCTGCAATGTTTAGCACAGATATCACACATACAGCTGCACTGTCTCTCCTTTCTGAAACTGGCTTCCTCCTTCATATAACACGCTCGCCCCCTCCGGTGCCCCTCTAGGTTCTTTATCAGTGGCCTCTGAACAGGATCCAGTCTTTCTTCCCTTCAAAAGACCCCGACAGGCCAATCTCTGCTGCCATCTCTCTCTTCCTCTCTCTTCTTTCGCTCCCTCACTTCCCCTGGTGGTCTGCATGTTGGCAGGCCGCGGGAGGCAGATGACTTTTCCCCCTCTTTGAAGTGAGTGCGTGAGGGAGTTAGAAAGCTAGAGAGAGTTCGAAAACGAGAGAGAGAGGGAGACAGAGAGAGAGAGAGAGAGAGAGAGAGAGAGAGACAGCCAGCTTAGACTTCAAACAGCACAGTCGTGACAGAGGACATTTAGGACAGTACTTTTGATCTCTCTCTGTCTCTCTCTCTCTCTCCCTCTGTCTCTGTGTCTCTCTGTAAATGTAACTAGATCCAGCACTTGTTTGGACTATGAGTTTGCTAGGTCAAAGGTCACGGCAAAGGCCTTGAGAAAGAAATGGGATTTTAGCAGTGTTTTATATCCAGATGCATTTAGTTTATAAAATCATTTAGACACCCACATCCTACACGTTTTTTGTATTTTATATTTTTGTCTGGGGTTCACATTCATGGTTTGACATCAAAATTCATTTTTAGCAGGCTTTTCTTACTGCATGTTAACGACTGATATGTAAATTGGCTCTGTCCTAATTGGCTGCCCTGTATTATGCACCATCAGTCCAGGCTGAAACCCTACTTGTAATTTAACCTGCCGTAGATCGAAGAGGTGAGTCTGAATGAATACACTAGTTTGCATGACTTCCCAGAAGCAAATTAAAAACAGCCTATTTTTTCCAGCTTAGTTTCCATATTTGGACTGTATAGACTGGGAGTGAACATTTTGAAACTTTAACTATGTTTACATTCCCCACATCAAACTTTTACTTCAAAGAATTGGGGCGAAAAGGATGATATGGGTCCTTTATGAGATTTAATTTTACATTTTCTTTACTTTCTTATCTTTAATTCACAAATCGTAATCTCTCATTATATAATACAAGTCTAGACGAGAACCCTGGCAAACATGCAGGTATTTGTTATTCCAATGAAGTAAATTTTTAAATCAAATAAAAGATGAAATCCAAAACTAAACTGGATTTGTCATAACAAGGCAATAAAAAAGTCTTTCAGCACTGCCATATGTTTTAACCACTATGTTTACTACACTTTTACTATGTGGATGGAGAACATGCCTCACATAATCTACTGCAAAATCCTTGGCAACTGCATGTTCCAAATGTTTTGTGTTCAGATAATGTCTTTATCCCTTCGATTTAGGATTTTTGTTTTCATTGCTTCTATTCCAGAAATATTCATAAGTCGTTTTGTACACACAGCTTGTGTAAGATCTACTAAATAGATTTTCAATAATAATTTTTGTTAGTCTGGGGGCAGTGAAGACTATTGCAAAACCATAATCTTTCATTTCCTACAGCTGTTCCATGTTGATGCTGATGTATAATTGGATCATTGTCTTGTTGTATCATACAACTTCTTTTCTTCTGCAGTTTCCTCACTGACTGTGGGACATTCACTCCCAGAATAATCTTTCCAGAATTCTGTCTTCTATTCTCACATTTTCTTTGCTACTTCCTGCCATACAGCCCCAAAGCATAAGAAAAGATCCACCACAGCTCATCAGTATTCTTGTGCGAGCCAGATCTCCATGTAGGACCATGGCAGTGATGTGTGGGTTTTGCTTTCAGAATTAGAATCAGAAAACTTTATTGATCCCGGAGGAAATTGCTTATGTGATGACTGCCACAACACACAAAGACACAGAGAGACACAAGACACAGAGACACAAGAGCAATATAAAAATAAAATAAAATAAAATAAGTCTAAATAAAATCTAAATAAAAATCTGTATAATGAAAACCACCACAATATGAATAGACTATGCTACATACAGAAATGCTTGGTATAATATCCTTTTATAAGTAACACAGCTGAGTGAAAAACAGCTGAGTAATTTGGAATAAGTTATTGCACTTTTAGAAAATCAGTAGTAATTAAATACTACTAAGTAATATTAAGTAATGAAAAGTAATATTGACCAAGTAGTAATATTGCACATGAAGACTATAGCACATAAGATATTGCAAGTAATTAAGTGATTTAGCACCATTTAGAGAACATATGATATTGCACATAATGTTTTAGCATCTGGTAAGAACATTGCACACTGTTGCACAGACTGTTGCACATCATAGCAAAAATAATGCACATAGTCTTTCACACAATGATAGTTTTTTTTAACTCATAATAAATATACAGCAATAAGCAGCAGGCTATAGGCTATTGCACAGATTATTGTGTGGGTGTGTGACTGAGGGAGGAGTTGTCGAGTCTGATGGCAGTGGGAAGGAAGGATTTGCATGGCTAACCAGACTATGAGCAGATCTTTCAGAGATTTCTAGATGATTTGTCTTTCAGATCATTTCTTGGCTTCAACCATTCTACCTCAACAGCCAGTTCTTAATGGCGTTTCATACAGTGAAAATTATGAACAGGAAATCTTTTTTATAATCTTGTTGGTTTCAGATCCTCCGTCAGATGCTTAGATGAGCCCATAGCTATTGAATGTAAGAACAATACTGAGAAGGCCGGAAGCTCACATAATCTACATAATTGCCTTAAACTGGATTAAAAGCATGATCAGTCAAATAAATTCTGAGACCTAATGGGTTTACTGAAAAAGTGCCCAAACTTTGACACAGGCCACGTTTTTCGTTTTTCTTCCAATACATTAACTTCAGCAAATAAATGGTAATCATGCAGTCAAACTTGTAAAAATAAATCAAAATAAAGTGTATTCCATGCAGACGTTGCATTAACTTTTTCCACTTTTTCCAACAATTATCCCTTTTAAAAACTCACAAAATGTTCAGTGTGTACTGTGAGCAACTTGAAAAACCTAGGACACTCCAGATGAGTTCATAAGAGTGTTTCTGGCAAATAAATGTACTTAAATAAGCCAACTACAGTAAACCTATCTGGTTCATCCTTGCAGAACTGGAGGAGAGGTTCATTATATTGCTCAGCATATGTCAAGCACAATATTTAGCAGGATAATCATGTATACTAAGGTTTTGTACACATTGTATAGCCTTAACATGCTGAATTCCGTTATTTTCTGGTACATAAACATCAAATATGAATATAAAGATGACCATATTAAAGTCTTATTAAGGCTCACAAGATGCTCTCACCACAGAGAACAGTCTACACAACGGTGTCCTGCTGAAGCGAGTGGAAGAGTGCACTCTTTCATTTAGCCACTGGAGAGAGGGAACAGAGGAGCTAGGTCAGAGGTGAGAACACTCTGCAGGCCTCAAAAGAGTACAAAGAGACAAAACACACACCCACACTCGGATTTCTCTGTCTCTGCCTCAATATACACACACAAACATATGATGTCCTTTGAGCCATGTGATGGTTAGATCAAAGAGAGACATATAATCTGTAGTGGCTTTTTAGTAATGATGCCAGAGGGCAACCACAGCTATATGCAATAGTATTGGCAATAAATTATCATCAACAGTTCTTCAGTACTTCTGTAAAAGACATCAAACAGACTAGGGTGGGGCACAAAGAATATTTATTTTATACTAGAAGGGAGACTGACTCCAACTTTCTCTACCATTTCCATTGTTATGGAGAAGACTTGCTTATTCTGAAAGATGGTAGTATACTTCAAACGACAAAATAACTAAATGAGACTGAACTACCATTGTAAATACACTTAAAAGGATCTCCATATGTCTTCCTGACATTCAGCACTGCTAGAAGCACCTCCATGCATGGACATGGGCAGTTATGCATTATGGGCCAATAACAGACGGGGGACATGAAGTGCATCATACAGTCTCATTGTTATGCTACATAAATACCTTTCATTTTGAAATATATGTCCAGATTAAGTCCTAAAAATATGAAAGAATAAAACAGAATATTTTAAAACCTTATTGGACATTTCTCTATAAGTGCCAGGGACAGCATCAATGGGAAGTCCTATAAAGGTTCTCACATTGTCCATTAAAACCTTGACTACACAAGAGTAACATAAAGTAATCAAGCCATTTTACAGACCACACATCTATTTGCACGTGCATTAACTTCTGAAATCCAGTGTCTTCATTTACATGCCTAATATGGTTCACGTTGGGTGGGAGTATGCATTAGCACACTCACATTCTTATGTTCCTGTTGTTTCTTCTGGAATTAACAGTTGTTACTCAAAAAAAACAATCATGACTCAAATCCTGACCTTGCTGATATAAAGGACCCATGTCATGGAAAACAAAAATAAAGGTTCCATTCACTCTTCAGACTGTAATGTACTCATATGGAAATAAACTTTCAAGGACAGACAGTTTTAAATAAAGTTTTACGGAAACCAGCCTATTTACATACGTTCATCCATCCATCCATCCATCCATCCATCCATCCATCCATCCATCCATCCAAGCTACTTGTCTTAACCAGGGCTGGTGTGGGTCCTGGAGCCTATCCCAGCATTCACATGCCAATAGGGCAATAGACAGAGAAACACCTTCGCATTTTAGACACACAGGCAAACACAATCACACCATTTACTATGTCCTATAGCAGGGGTCACCAACATGGTGCCCCCAAGGACCACGAGTTGCCCGCGGACCTGTTCTAAAAATAGCACAACTCACCAGTGAGCAGTGTCTAACATTTAATTTGATCCTGTTGCTATTCTTCTTTAATCACATTTGCATTATATAGATTTGAAAATGACAGTATCTAAAGAAAAAGCATTTAAAACATGTTAATAATGCATGAAGTTTAGATAAGTTTAGGTAAACTCTGTTCTGGTGTATCAAACGGGGAGCCCTTCGTGTGGCTCAGTACCCGTGAAGTAGCTCTCAGTTTTAAAAAGGGTGGTGACCCCTGTCCTCCAGCCTATTCAGCCTACAGCTGTTTAGCCCCACCCACTGATGTTATAAGAAGTGCTTCACCCCAAATTAAAACACAATAAAACATAGCCAATTAGAACAGAAATTAAAAATTAACCGTAAAGAGGATGTTTAAATCGAATGGAAATTGACAGTTTGAAAAATGACCATTTTTGGCACATATAACCACACAAAATGTCATATTTGAACCATAGGACAAGGAAGAGATTACAAAAAGTAGAATATAGGTCCCTTAAATCAAGTAGTTAACATTTGAGTTGCATTTTTAACAATATCGCCATCATGTAGGTCATTTAAAGATTAATGAGCATTTTATTGTTTATCTTTTGTTCAAACACTTCCTTTAGCCATTTTGTTCTTCTAAGATCCTACAGATTTTGGAATAAAAGAAAGACATTCTCATGTATTTCACCACAGTTTATCATGACTGGGCCACATGTCGGATATTTTAGTATTTGCAAATACATGACTTTCACGTACACAGCCCTGCGGCCTCACGTCTGTTTGGACAGCGGATGAATGCGAGGAATAAACAAGTGACATTTCCTGATACTAATGCAGATAAAAGCCCAATAAAAGACAATAGCAAGCTAATAACTGTCATCGCTGAAAAGCTGCCACAAGCAAACACTCGGCGTAGTTTGGATATATTTACTTTCTGCTAAAAGTGTGTGTGCAAACATGTCTGTACAGGGTGTGTTGTATGCGTGTGCTGGAAGAGTCTGCTAATAAAATGAGCTAAAAGGTTTTTAAGGGGAAGTGCGTGTGAGTGAGTGCTCCCCTTTGTTTAGATGTCTTTGTGTGTGGTTTCTATCAGCGCTTTGAGGATTGCGTGTGTTTGCATGTGTGTGTGTGAGTGTGTGTGAGTGTATCTCTTCTGTAATTGTCTTCACCGTTTGCCTTGGAGCTTCTGAAGCCACTAGTGTGTAAGTATCCTGTGTGTGTGTGTGTTTATGAATATAGCCTTGTGTCTTCCTACACAATAACTGTGGTTGGCAGTTCACTCTCCCTCCCGAGGCCAAAACTATACCTCACCACTCAATTCCAATATCTCCCACCTCTACTGAGGACCACTGCATAACTCCCTGACATCTCAGAGAAAACGGACAAATGGAGGAGAAGAGTGTTTACACCAAGGAATTTATACATCATTCCGATTTAACAGAGTAAATTTGCAGTTGAACTTGCAGGGAAACAGTCCTGACAGCTGAAATGGAACAACCAAACAGGATTGAGATTAGAAAAAAAAAACTAACATCAGGAAAAAGTAAATCAAGGGAATAATGGTGGAGAAAGTGAGGTGGAAAGATCAGGACAGACAACAATTTGAAGGACACAGAGCCATAGAACAGAAACTAAAAGGAACTAATATAGTGAAAGCTTGATTTCAGCACCAACACACCACCCACACTCAACATTACAAAACGAACCACAAACATAATGACATTACTTTCAATTGATCTATCCATGCTGCACCCATAAAAAACATTACTTCACAACAGCTGTTGGACAAGCTTTACAGAACCCTGGCAGAAATCCCATTAAACCTTTTCTTCCTTTCGCAAAGTACACAAGTGTAGAGTGAGCATAATATTCCACAAATGCGAAAGGTTCCACTCTAAGATTTTGTGTAAAAACAAGTGTAATTTCTTGTCATTTCACACCTGAATAGTTTTGATCAGCTACACAACACAGTCCAGCTCTGTAGCACAGCATGCTGCTAGAATACAGTGTAATACTGCCTTCGTTCACACTAGTGCTGTTCCTGCTCCTGCCAGTTGCACTGTATGTTGTCTTGTCCTGTAGATTGTTGTATCCGTTCCTGTCCTGCCTGCACTTGTGTAGTCCTGTGGTGTTTCTGTTTTGATTTTTTGTGTTGCCTCATGACGCACTTTCCTCCAGGATCAGTAACGTTTTCTGATTTTGATTCTGATTCTGGTCCTGGCATTTTATGTTTTATGCTTTTATTTTAAGCATTTATGCTTTAAATGTTCAGAGAATGTTCAGCAGTATCAGTATGACAGTGATATTGGACCAAAAGTGCACTCCCCTAATCCTGTCTGAGATGTAGTAACATTTAGCGTGTCCAGCCCATCAAAGGTTGCTGTGAACATCTTTGTGGCTGGAGAATGGACAAATCAATAGTGTTTCATGAGGAAGTAAGAGTTTGTATATGCTGACTGTATTTGATTGAATAAAGGTGAGGCATAATCATGTTCATCTAACCCTTTATTTGCATAACTGAGCCAACCCCTCACTTCTGTGTGCCACACATCATGTGACATTGACTTTAGGGGCCACTCTTTACAAAAAGGCACCTGATGCTCAGAACATCCAGCAAACTACATACACAACGAATTCTGAACAGCTTTGATCTGTATCTCGGTGTCGCCACACCTTGTTGTCTGTTCTCACACAGCATTTGAGTAAAGGAGCACACACAAACACACTCACACACACAAAAAGGGCACAGCAGGGCTTCTCCATGTGAGTTTGATCTGCTATTGTCAAGGGGAGGCTGAGTGTTTTGAGAGTGCGGCTGAGCCTCTCTCGGGTTTTGTTGAGCAAAAGCAAGGGCCTCCCTGCCAGGAATGAAGAACCAACTGTCCGGTTGCTGACAGTGTAAGAGCTTGTTTGCTTGCAAAGATGGAACAACGTCTCTTTCTCTTTTCTCACATCAATACGTTATGTATCTGCTAAGATCCACTGTTACTTTACACTATGCTTTAAAATGTGCTTTCTAAAAGTACAGTGCCCACACTGCTCCCTTTGCTCCCCTCACTCAACACGAAATCCATTGTTTGTTAAAATCTTCCACAAAATATTCAATTACAAAAAAGGCTAAATGTCTGCCTAGACACTAAGAACCCCCAATTCTGGTGATGTATTTTGAATGCGGGTGGAACTTTTGATAATTATCCACCTCGAAGGTCTTGGACCTTAATCATAAATTCATGATGCTCAAGGATGCAACACTGTGCAGTAGAATACAGTAACCCCCGCTATAACGCGGATCACCAGTCACGGATTTTCAAACCTCCTGCCTTTGAGTACAGCAGACTGTGACGTCCGAACCTCGTCCGCCACGCAACCTCGTCCTCATGCTGGTTCTTTATGTTTTAGGGGCTGTTACCAAGGCAATCAGACGCCTGATTGAAATGAACCTCCTCTGCTCAACGCTGCCACAAACATAAACAACCAGCATGAGGACGAGGGGGCGTGGCAGACGAGGCCCGGACGTCACAGTCAGCTGTACTCAGAGGCGGGAGGTTTGAAAGTAGCCAATCCAAGAAAGTTATTTATTTCTCCTTGCTGCTGATTGGCTGCTGCCCTGTGACGCTCCAGTCCAGAATTTCCCTCGTGGAGTGTCTCGAGTGTTCTTGTGTTTTTCGTTTTGTTCTTCTTAAAGCCCTGTATTTTTCTTACTGTAAATTAACTTAATTTATTACTGTCTTTACCTGCTTATACCAAATAAAATGACAGCGCATACCAAAAAAAAACGCCCGTGCATGAATTACAGTACAGTCCTTACAGGGGTAACATCGGTATTTACATTCTAGCATGGCGGGAGTTCAGTGTAAACTGTACAGTACGAATACAGGTGAATTAAGCTGAGTTTAAAATGAAAGTAAAGTGTTTTGGGAGCATATTTGGGGGTATATTTAGGGTTTACACTATAAAAATAGGCATTTTTAGGCATTTTTTTTACCAAATCACAGCACCACATTTTTTCACTATACGTGGAACATAACCCCCTGGAACATAACCCCGTGATAAGCGGGGGTTTACTGTATCTCAAAATCAAGTCAACTTTGTTGTTCATTTTGCCATTTGTATAGGGCTCACAGATTGAAATGTAATTTCTCTGAGCCACAAGGTGAGTACAAAAACAAACAAGAAGCAAGAAAACACCAATACTATATGATTAGACAACAAGGCAGTTTTTAGTTTTATAGTCTTTGTAGTATGTAAAATGTATTATGCAGTATATGATCTGTATGTATGTGTACTATGTAATATGTATGTATGTATGTGTAGTACAGTGGATCCACAGTGCAAAGGTGGACAGCAGCAGTGTTTTCTACTGTAGTCTTGTAACAAACTGCCTAGTGCTGGATATTGGTGGGTGGGGGCTTCAGTCCAGACTTTGTAGGGATAAATAAAACCATTAAAACTAGTTTTAGGATGGAATAACTTTTTGATGTCACTCCACAGGTTGTATTTATTCATTTTGACCCCTACAAAGCATTGTGTGCTTTGTGCTGGGCAGATACATATTAAAACCAAGCATATGAATGTCCCTGAGTGGGCATTTGTTTAATCAAGTTTAAATGCCTGCAGAGCATTGGGTGTGGCTGTTCATGTTGCTAGGGGTTTCATAAGAAATACGGACTGTAAGAATAACATTAGACCACAAGCAAGAGTTTCTGACCTGCCAAGCAAACTGGGCAAACAAGACCCTTGAGGCCCACCCTTAGTGACGAACCTATTAAAACTACATATTGCATGAGTACTGTGGCAAACACCCAGAAAATGAGTACGCAGTGTAATGGTAGTGTGTTTGTGATCATTACAGTGAGGTTCACAAAGTCCAGTTCTGGTCCTGGATAGTCAGAATCTGGCGCTGGCTGATGAACCCCCTGCTCTAACACACCTGATTCAACTCATCAGTTAGTTGCCAGTTTCTCTGGGTGTGTTTGAGTTGGGGAATCACTTAAGTGCTGGTTTCTAGGGCTGCACAATATGGACAGAATATCTGGATTGCAATTTTACAGCGACATATTGTGATTGCAATGCCTTTTAATATAGTAAAGGGTCTGAATCATCACTAAAAAAGGCATAAAGCATGTAAATATTTGCTGCTCCATCCACACAGTCCACATCTAGAAACTAATCTGCAAAAACAGCCCGTTTTCAGAAACAATTTTTGTAATGTCACAAAACCCCCATATTTCCATGTCTTATTATTCAGCCTATAGCAGTTTAGTCCCCCTCATTCATGCTGAAGTTCTAAGCAGCTCTATACTTTCTTTTGAACGAGCTGCAATGCAGGGAAACCAATCAGAAAAGAGGTTACACATACCAGTCTTGAACAAAAAGAGCTTGTTGGAAAACGGTCGAGTAAGAATGAACTGTGATGAATTATGCAATCTTTTTGATACACAAAAAGGAAAAAAATGAAAGAGAAGTAAAATGTAGAATATGGGCCCTTTAAAAACACCTCAGCCAATCAGTTCCTTTAATGGTAAAAGACTGACCAAAATAATTAGACTTTTGTTGGTCCTTGATTCATTAGAACACACAGTAACTCACCTGGAGCTGTGATTGGTCACCCTGTCAGAAATACTGTGACTGGTAGGAGGCGTATTTGCATATTGCAGCGATATCATTATTGCAGAGATGGATGTTAGCAGACGATATATAGTGCAGCACTGCTGGATTCCAGACCGCAGTTTTAGATCATCGGCCCATGTCTCCTCAGTACAGTTCATCTAACTCCCCCACACCCTTCAGAGACACAGAACAACCACTAAACACCTCCACACACTCCAATGCACCCAAAGAAACATCTCTACGATAGCAGTTCAGCCCAGAAAACAAGGAATATTCTGTGGTTGCATTATAGTCTGCACTTACCTTCCACAGCCTGCTGGTGGCGTTCCCAGACTTCTCTGCAAAATGCACAATTAATGAGTACCAGGCAACATGTTTGTGCGAGTGTGTGTATGTTTGAAGGGATTATATTCTCACACTGGACTTTATCCTCCGTTTCCTGCTGGACTTTGCAGATCAATCACATTCTAACAAAGGGAACGGCGTTTATCAGGCCTGGCTGACCTTTGACCTTGTAAAGGTCCTGGGATAGTGGGGTCAAAGTTTATTACTGATACATTCACACCTCGCAAATCCTGTTTATACGCAAACACCTACACACACACACAAGTATGACGAAAAGCAGCTTTTTGAGAGTTGCAGGATGAATAATGTAACATGAGGAGAGAGAGAGAGAAAGAGAGACAGAGAGAGAGAAAAAGAGACAGAGAGAGAGAAAGAGAGACAGAGAGAAAAAGAGACAGAGAGAGAGAGAAAGAGACAGAGAGAGAGAGGAGAGAGAGACAGAGATGGAGAGAGAAAGAAACAGATAGAGAGAGAGAGAAAGAGAGAGACAGAGGGAGAGAAGGAGAGAGAGAGACAGTGAGAGAGAAAGACAGAGAGAGACAGAAAGAGAGAGACAGAGAGAGAGAGGGAGAGAGAGAGAGAGAGAGAGAAAGACAGTGAGAAAGACAGAGAGAGACAGTGAGAGAGAAAGACAGAGAGAGAGAGAGAGAAAGAGACAGAGAGAGACAGAGAGAGAGAAAGAGACAGTGAGAGAGAAAGACAGAGAGAGAGACAGTGAGAGAGAGAGAAAGAGAGAGACAGTGAGAGAGAGAGAAAGAGACAGTGAGAGAGAAAGACAGAGAGAGACAGAGAGAGAGAAAGACAGGAAGAGACAGAGAGAGAGAAAGAGAGGGAGAGAGAGAAAGAGACAGTGAGAGAAAGACAGAGAGACAGAGAGAGACAGTGAGAGAGAGATGAATCAGCTGCAGCAGGTAAAACAAGATACCTGCTGAAACACAGGATGAAACACTGTCATCCCCAAGCTCTTGCTTCATCTCTCTCTCTCTCTCTCTCTCTCTCTCTCTCTCTCACTCTCTCTCCCTCTCTCCCTCTCTCTCCCTCTCTCTCTCACTCTCTCACTCTCTCCCTCTCTCTCTCTGTCTCTCTCTCTGCCCTTCAACCTCTCTCAGAAGCGAGGGGCTTCATTAAAGCCTGGCCCTGACAGCTTAGCCTGAGCAAAAGTGTGCTCTCAGAAAGAGAAATGAAAATGAAAGAATAAAAGAGAGAGACAGAGAACAGAGAGAGGGAGAGAGAGGAACTACAGAGAGAGAGAGAGAGAGAGAGAGAGAGAGAGACAAAAGTAAATGAGAGACAACAGAGAAGGAGAGACATAAGGAAGCGAAGAGAGTGTGAGAAAGACAAAGAAAAGTCCTTGAGAATAAGAGAGAGAGAGAGAGAGAGACGTGAGGCAAGATAAGACAGAGAGAAAAAGTGAGTCAGAGAAAACAGAGACATAAGGAAAGAGAGAGAGGAAAGTATGTGTGAGAGAGAGATAGGAGGGAGAAACACAGAGAGAGAGAGAAAGACAGAGTGAATGAGAGAGAGAGAGACAGAGAGAAAACAGACAGAGAGAGAGACACACACAGAGAAAGAGAGAGAGAGAGTGAATGAGAGATAAAACAGAGAGAGAGAGAGAGAGAGTGAATGAGAGATAAAACAGAGAGAGAGAGAGAGAGTGAATGAGAGATAAAACAGAGAGTGACAGAGAGAGCGTGAAAGATAGGGAGAGAGAAAACAGAGAGAGAGAGAGAGAGAGAGAGAGAGAGAGAGAATGAGAGATAAAACAGAGAGAGAGAGAGAGAGAGAGAGAGAGAGAGAGAGAGAGAGTGAATGAGAGATAAAACAGAGAGAGAGAGAGTGTGATAGAGAAGCTCTCCTGACACTGAAGTCTTGCGTCTCTCTGTGGCTGTAATTTATTCTTTCTGCTCCATTTGCATGAAGAACGAGTTAATAACGAGGTTTGTGCGGGAGGGTTAAGTTTAAGAGCGGATTAGAGCTCGACTCAGCAGGAGGGAAACAGACGACAGCTCGTTTACAGCACAAATTAAAAACTGCTTTATGGGTCACGGCTCCGAACCGTGCTGAATGTGCTGGAACCCAAAATGTATATATTTATTAGTTTCTCAGGTTCCACTTTACAGTGACTCCACCCTCAAACAGAGTGAGCTAAAATTAGTTCATTAATGGATATTGAAAAGGTCAAAGTTATTAATAAGCACTTGAAAAGGCCAACACGGTCATACGTCGTCCTTTAGCTCTTCGTCAGTGGCCAGTTTCTCGCCACAGGACACCAGTGCCTGGATATTTTTAGTTTGTGGACTATTTTCATTCCAACAGCAACACTGAGGTGTTGAAACATTTTAATATGTAATAAAAACACACATAAACATGTTACTGCCATGTCAGTATCACTGCTGTGACCCCAGAATACCTGCTCCCTGGTGGACCCGAGGGGGTCTTTACCATTGAAAATGCAGAGAAACAGATGAACTAATTGTGAACTACACAGTTCACCTGGTCAGTGCAGCTGGCAGAATGGGCAGTGAGTGCAGATACAGGGTAGATGGGCTTAATGAAGAGGCTTCTTGTTGTTTGTATGCCGATAACTCTGCGTTTCAGACCCTCGCCCCTTGTTCCGGGGTCCGTTTCAGTAGACGTTTATCTGTGATGCTCTCCCAGTGTGCTGAGTTGTGAAATGTCTCATTATTGTGCTCTGAGCTGCACATTGTTTTCAGTCTCGGCGCCGTCAGAGTTGACAGCACCGGCGTGATGTAAGGCAGCGCGCTTTACTGTGCGGACAGTAATTAACCCTCCGACTGAAAGGGATCATTTCAGCGTAATTACAAATCTGTGTAATCGATTTATTTCTGCATTTTTTATAATGTGGTGCCAAGGCGACCAAACAAGCAAACAAAGGCAGGCACGCTTCTCTTTCTCCTCTAATTATGAACATATCCAATTAATTACACACACACACACACACACACACACACACACACATACACACACAAACACACATACACACACATACACACGCACAGAGACACACATATTCATGCACATAAACACACATACACGCACACACACACACACATTCATGCACACACACACACATACACACACAGAAACACACATTCATGCACATACACACACACAAACACACAGAAACACACCTATTCATGCACATACACACACACACACACACACACACACACACACACACAGAAACACATTCATGCGCATAAACACAAACACAGACTATGCACGTTGGTATTACTATCTTTGAGAGGACATTCTATTGACTTGAATAATATTTTATATGTTAGGGTTCCTGACCCTAACGTCAGTTATATTCTTTCTCTTTCAGTTTTTCCTAAAAAGTTGAAAAACAGCACATATCCTTGTGAGATCCAGTAAAATGTCCTAAATTCTACAAATTTTCCAGTAATCCCATCATTATGAGAACATTTGGTCCTCATAAAGAGATAAATACCCGCACTCACACATACATTTTTGAGACAATGATGTCTATTCATTGTTTAGTGAATGTCAGAAGTATAGCAATGAGTGTGTGCTTGTGTTTGTGTGCGTGTGTGTGTGTGTGTGTGTGTGTGTGTGTGTGTGTGTGTGTGTGTGTGTTTGCTGACTGCTAAATTAATTTATCTATGCTTATTAGGCACACAGGAACTGTTTGTTTGTTCAAGCCTGGATTCAATTCAGACCCAGACCTGCCATTAACGAAAACTAGAGAAAATATATTAGTACATTAGACATTAACAACAATTAGTACATTAATAATAATTATATTAAGCAGATAAAATTGCCAAATAGGTCAACAATGAGTGATATTTGTTCATTTATATTTTCAGGGTTTTTTCTAGTTTTAATGATTAGATTTATCTTGTTGCTGTTGCACCATTATACCAAGTCAAATTCCTTTTCTTTTTTAAAAGCATGGCAGTGAAATGCAATTCTGGCTCCAAAATAAGCAGTAATATCTAGTTATTTACCCTGAAAAATCTTGTTACTAGTGAGAAAATCCTTCGTTCTCCGGGTGATGCGCTGCGCTGTATGGACAAAATATCAGTATTTCAATTTTTATTGTAATCATGACCTGTTTCAACATAATGAAGAGTCAATACCAAAAAAAGGGTTATAGTCTGTAAATATTTTTTCAAATGTTTACACCTCCCATCCATACAATCCATAAATGGAGAATAAACAACAAAATCAGCCCGTTTTAAAATCGTTTTTTTGTGATGTCACAAAACATGCACATTTAAATACAGCTCCTTATTCTAACTGCCGCAGTTTAGCCCCGCCTACTCGTGCACCAATTCACCAACACCTTTAACGGTTAAAAATGAGACTTTTGTTGGATTACATGAAGATCTCCATTAATCAGAACACCCAGTTTCTCACCAGGAGTTGTGATTGGTCTCCCTGTCAGAAACTGTGATTGGTTAGAGGCTCATTTGCATATTGCAGCCTGTTGTGATGTCAGTACTGCAGAGACGAATGTCGCGATAACGATTAACGAACGATAGTAATGGGGGGAGAGAGAGGACCACCATCCCGCCCACAAAGAGAGACAAGGCAAGACTTTTGGACTTGAATTCGCGATCTCCCGGGAGCCCAGGTCATTTTAATCCTAACCCGAGCCACAAGGGGGCGCTAACTTAAAGCCGCATCATGCCCTGAGTGGCAGACTGTGAGGCTGCTGGCGCTCCAGGTCTGCAGATGGATGATGCGGCTCTCGGCGCTGGCCCGGGGGGGCTTGAGTCCGGGCCAGGTGGGAGCCGTATCAAAAGCTTTAGCGGTGTTGGCTGCACACACACACACACACACACACACATACACACACATACACACACACACATAGACAAGTCCCTTTTGGCACCGTTTCACACCCGAAACCCCCAGAAACCCCCCAGAGTTTCGGCGTTCAATCACACTGCTAATACCACCACTGCTCATATAACCCTTCATTTAAGAGCCATTATTCAGTAAGTACTGTAATTCAGTACCTGCTGTAAAACTACTGTGTGATTTCTGCAGTGAGGAATTCAATTATAGGACCATACAGTTCAAACTGACCTAACCCATTTTTTCCAGTGACTTTTTATAGGTTCAGCTTAAAGAAATACAACGACAAATAACTGTAATACTTTAAGTGTAGATAAAACAGAAAATAAAGGAAGGAGGAAGAATATAAAAAATAAAATAATGGGGGCAAACAGTATGTACATGCAGAGAGTTAAAGATTTTCACCAAACACACTCTGCTGTCCTTGATATGCAGAGGCTGAACTCTGGCTGTAAACTGGGTTGCAAAGGGGTGAAAAATATCCGTTAAATTTACAGAACATTTCCAGAAACTTTCCAGGGGAAGTTTAGCTCGAGAGTGTTGGAAATATTCCAAGCTGGAAACTTTCCATGGGAAAACATGGGAATAATTTAAGTAGTATTTTTGCACCAACAAGCTGATTAAAAGAAAAATATAAAGAAATGAGAAACTTCTGCACAGTACTGTTTTGGTATTTTGGTGACTATTTATAACTATTGATTTTGGGTGACTATTGATCGTCAGGCTCGTAGCCCAGTTCTTCACTAAGGAGGCAAAATTTAGACTTGAAACATGTCTTGACTAAACGATTACATCTGTGGTCAATGGAAAACTGTAAATAATTTTTTTTGCCAAGTTGTTCCTTTAAGTACAGAATCTGCAGTTTACTCAGAAAACGTGATGTACTGATATACTCTGTCATGAAAATGTAAATATATGTGGTCATTTTGTTATACATTCGAGTTACAGTTCCAATCCATTCACATGTAAGTGCAGATTTAAATAATTAATCATGCATTTAGTTACATAATGAAATAATGAGTCACATTTGCATTTCATTTGCATTCTCTGTTTACGGCCTTGAGTCTCTGTCGGTTTTCTCTCTGTTTTTTGGCATCAATAAACGACAAATGTGAGGGATGTTTTTTCCTCCCAGGACATCAACTTTTCTTCAATTTCAACCCAAGATAAAATATTTCCTCTTCCCTTCACAAACACAGATGTGGCGCAGATTGGAAGTTTTTCTCTCTCTTAGTCTCTCTCTCTCTCTCTCTCTCTCTCTCTCTCTCTCTCTCTCTCTCTCTCTCTCTCTCTCTCCCTCTCTCTCACTCTCTCTCTCTCTCTCCCTCTCTCTCTCTCTCTCTCCCTCTCTCTCTCTCTCTCTCTCTCCCTCTCTCTCGCTCTCTATCTCTCTCTCGCTCTCTCTCTCCCTCTCTCTCTCTCTCTCTCTCTCTCTCTCTCCCTCTCTCTCTCTCTCTCTCTCTCTCTCCCCCTCGCCCCATCCCTCTCCCCCTC
>JBBPCX010000114.1:40285438-40297194 GCA_037974365.1 Hydrocynus forskahlii | reverse complement strand
ACACACACACACACAGACACAAATATATATATATATATATATATATATATATACATATACACACACACACACACACACACACACAAATATATATATATACACATACATACATACATATACACACACACATTATATATATACACATTACATATATATATACACACACCTCTCTCTCATGTATATATATATGTTCTCTGTCTTCTCTGTGTCTCCACTAAGTAGTGTGTGACGGCCTGTGTGTAGGATTGTATGGCAGGATAAATGCGAGGTTGAGTTACACTAATTTCAGAGCCGGCAAACAAACTCTGCTGCTCAGTAATTGCATGGTTGTGCTTCCCATCAACCAAACTATTTCCAAACGCAACTCTCATAAATAGTGTGGTGGAAGGAAATGCTTGTGTCTGAATGAGAGGCATGATGTTTATGTACTATATATGTATAGGGATGGCCTCTTTCTTACAATAACATGAGCGCAACAGGATCTCGCCAATTCACTCCAGTCACATTTAAGGGCAAAAGATTTTTTTCTTGTGCTAAAAAAGGGCCTTTCATCCGTGTCTGCATTCTATAAGCTTTAGTCTCCAACAAATGACCAGCGTTCAAACGTTTTTATCCATTATGGGGAAACTAGGGCCATAAAACGCAATTTTGTTTCATGAAGCTGAAGCATAAAAGTCTTTTTTTCCCCCCACGGCTAATAAGGCATCATCGTTTATTGTTAAATCATATCCAGTTCGAAACTGTTTTCCAAAGCCTACCGCCTGTCTGGAAAGAGTCAAAAATAGTATGCCATTATGCATTTGCTGACCACAGATGTTTTGAGAATGGTGGTTGTTCCATTGTTTCCACAGCGCTGGGGATGATGACATTATAGTAGATTGGAGGCCCAGTGCAAAGCACTGCATTACAGTAATAAAATACATTGTCTGTGGGAACAAAATCTTGTTTCTCCAAAAAAAAAGACGAAAAGTGTAATTTTATTCCAGCCTCATTTTGGGCCATTTCTAATTGACAAACTTTACTTGTTTGTGTGTCTCAGTATTAACAGAAGACAGCCTTTTCATATTAAATTTTAAAAAATGTAAACACAAGGTTAGGCTCTCATTACATTACATTACTACCAATATTTAATAATAACTAGGGGTACGAACCTCAAGGCAATAGACATAAACAATTTATTTAATTGAGACGTAATCTTTTTTACTCAAATCTGATCCTATGGAAAGAGTTTTTGAATTTGACATGCATTTTCATACAGCTATAACTTCATCAGAATGGATCTGAACCTGACCATCACTTACAATCCTGGTACTAGATGTGCATTTTAATATGGTTAAAGCTGAATCTTTAACAAATATGCATATTTTATCAGAATTACCACTCAGTTCTTCTATTTAGTTGTGCATTCCCATCATTGCAAGCTCTCATTAAGCTCTCAAACCCAGTCCATTCATCAGCTCATCGAAAGCCCCCGCTGGATTTGTTTTCCCATACTATGATTCCATTCTTGGCCTGGCTGAGCACTCTTTAAAGTGCAATCACAGCTCACACAGCAATAGCATGCAACATTACTACATTTACCATCTCCAGTCTCGTTTTTAATGAACCACAAGCTGCCCGAGTTTTCTCCTGTGTCACCACAAATCACCAGCTTACGGAACGCAGGGTCAGAATCCCCCCCATTATCTGTAGGCTATTCCCATTACTTGCCCCATTATTCCAGAGAAAGACAAAGCAGGCAGGAAATGAGATAAATGCGCTGAAATTACAGCCTGTGATTGGGCCATTGCTCCCACTGTTTAGAGTGTCTGGCTCCATTTGGGCTGCCTTGCTCCTGATGGTTTCTCACTGTTGTGTGAATAAATGCTGTTTTATAGTATACCTGTCTGAAGCACTCAGGCGCTCAGAAAAGATCTGCAAAGGAGCACTACAGTAAAGTGATATATGTTTGTGCGTGTGCATGCCTGTATACAGGTTTGGTTTATGTATTGTGAGGACGCTGCAGTCATGCAGACTTCCCATATGCATTACAGTAATAAAATACATTGTCTGTGGGATCAAAATCTTGTTTCTCCAAAAAAAAAAAGAAGGAAAGTGTAATTTTATTCCAGCCTCATTTTGTAAATGTAAACACAAAGTTAGGCTCTCATTACATTACATTACTACCAATATTTAATAATAACTAGGGGTACGAACCTCAAGGCAATAGACATAAACAATTTATTTAATTGAGACGTAATCTTTTTTACTCAAATCTGACCCTATGGAAAGAGTTTTTTAATTTGAAATGCATTTTCATGCAGCTATAACTTCATCAGAATGGATTTATTATTAAAATTTAACCCCAACTAGTAAGATTTGTAGACCCCAATGTGGGATAAACATCCTAAAAATATTCAAAACCATTTATTTACCATAAAAATTCACTCCCTTGAGATGTTTGCTGTATAACTGCTGTATAAACATTGTTTGAGATGCACAATACACTTTGGGTAGGTGACATCAAATGGTTGCAAGTGAGGAAAAACTCCTGCAGCTGTAGCTCAGAATGGTAGACAGACAGATAGACAGAGACAGACAGACAGGCAGATAGATGCAGTGATCTGGGGTATGATTTTCATTTGGAAGGCATTAACAAAAACAATGGCAGAACCTTGTAGCTTCCCTATTGATAAAAAGAAAAAAGTTGAAACAGTCCATTTTTCTCTCTGTCCTCTCTGTCTTCCTAGATTTGACCTGATCAGGTAGACAAGTGCTACTCATCTCTGCTAATACATATAGTGAGGCCATGACTTACAGATCTGGTACAATGAAGGAAAACAGACAGGGCAGACATGACACAACACAACTGGCAAACCTCAATGGCTCCATGATGTTTGTTAATCCAGTCTGACCGTGATGTACAGGCGGCAAGCATGTCCGTCCACACCGCTGTTTTCTGGCCGCGGATATGTTCATGTAATGCGATGACTGCATTCACAGTCAGATTCAGTACCCTATAGTACTGTCTGAAAGTGACCGCAGAGCCCAACTCGAAGCTAGCCGGGTGTGTAGAACTTTCCTACGCCTACTGCTGCTGAAATATAGCTCCTGAACTGTTTTGTTAAAAAAGGTTGGAGAGCATTGTTTTGCGGTGCCACTTTAAGGTCAAAAGGTCTGATCAGAGGATGTTTTAATAGTGGATACATGTTCTAGCCAATAAGTGTATGCAAGTACTAGCCATTTCTCAGCCGCATTAGCATAGACAGCTGCAAATATCATTACCAGAACCCATTCACTAGAATTTGTTAATCCTGTGCTCCAGCAGCTCCACTGGCTCCCAATTAAAAACCGTATCAACCCCAAGATTCTTCACAAACTAGCACATCTGTATCTTTCTGATCTTTACATCTGCACACCTTCTTGTACTCGTAGATCATCCTCTTCCATCAGTCTCTCAATACCTCCTGGCCATTTGGCTACCATGGGGTTCAGGGCCTTTGCTTTCGAATTCTTTTCCACAAGACATCAGTAATATTGACTCTCTTCCAGTCTTCAAATCCCACCATAAAACACACCTCTTTAAACTTGCTTACTCTGCCTGACTCTAACATTAACACTATTATATCATCTTAGGTCATTATGACACAGTTTATGGCTTTGGTAAATTGCTGCACTCTACTTCATATGTGATTTCACTATGTATTGTAAAGTGTCCTTTAGTACCTTGAAAGGAGCCTATAAATAAAATACATTATCATCATTATTATTATTATTATATAGTTGCAATTTGTAGTTTACATTTACAGACTGTAGCCCATCTGTTTCTTTGCATCAGTTGTTAGCCCCCTTTACCCTGTTCATCAATAGTCAGGACAGCTACAGAGACACCATTAAGTACTATTTGGGTGGTAGAAGAGATTCTAACATGGTATTGGTGTGTTAATCTGTGTGTGTCTGCATGTGTGTGTGTTGGAACACACTGCAGTATCCCTACTAGACTGAGACTAGAAAACTGACCAAAAATATTCAGCCAATAGTGTCCTGTGGTTATGCAATTATTTATTGCTGTCTACCTCAATCTTTGCATTCCTTTGCAATTTTTGCGACTTTTAACATCTCTGCTGCTAGAATACAATATGTCATGACACTGTATTCACTCACACCAGTGCTGTTACTGTTCTTGTTGAAGGCTCTGCATGTTGTCTTGTCCTATAAATGATTGTACTGTTGCTCTTGCCTTTTCTTGCACTCTCTCTTTAGTCCTGTCCTGCCTGAACTTGTGCAGTCTTGTGTTCTGTTTTCATTATTTGTGTTGCACCATGGACCTGGAGGAATGTTGATTCATGTGACTGTGTACTGGGTATGTGGCTGAAATAGCAAATGTCTACTTGACTTGACCAGGTCAGAAACTGACTACTGACATCTGCAAGGTGGGCCAACAGGTTATACATGTTTAATAATGGGGGAGGTCCTGTGGAGGTCCTGACTATGAAAGAATGAGCTAAAGTGGGCTAACAAATTATACAGAGCAACAGATGGGCTACAGTCTGTGACTGTAAACTATGAAGGGCAGGTACAGTATTGTGCAAACTGTTTTGTTTTTTTTCAGTGGGTCTTTCTGCTAGCAAATATGAGAATACACGCAAACAAGCAAGAAAGCAGTGAAAATTAAGAGTTGTTTTGTTTGTGAAAGTAGTTGATGTTTTATGAGCTGGTGAGGAGAGCACATGTTCGGTTCCAGATTCCTCCTCGGTTCCTCCAGCCAGTGTTTGGATTTGTGAAATTCGACCAGCAACTCCTGATTTAATTTAATGAGGGACTGATTGAGTCAAACCAGGTTTCTGATGAAACTACAGTAATACAGGACTTCCACAACGAATGCATAAAATCAATATTTACTGTATAATGGTATAATGATATTTGTATTTATTCTTTTCAGTTTTAGTTAGTATATTTAGCAATATTGAGAACCTCTAAACACAGTTTTTAAATATTTTCACAGGTGCCCAAGACTTTTGCACAGTACTGTATAATGTAATCAATGGTTCCATCTCCTCCACAATTGCAGCCTCACACTTTTGTTTAAATGAGAAATTAAACATGCTGCTTTGCAAAAAGCACTTTAGTCAGGACCACTTTTTGATCATCTATCATTGCATGAAAAGAAGAGTGTGTGTGTGTGTGTGTGTGTGTGTGTGTGTGTGTGTGTGTGTGTGTGTGTGCGCGCGCGCGCGCGTGTGTGTGTGTGTTTTCACTGTGTAGAAAGGGAGCTGGGCCTCCCAAAGGGGTTCAAGGGTTCAAATAAATGTCAACATTTTGCAAACTGCTCTCTGAGCACAACATTAAGGGCACTCCTACAACCCTGTAATTCAGTGTCCTTTGACCTGCTTTCATTCTGGTGGCTGTAAAAATGCATTCTGCCTCTGTGGAGCCAGAATGAAAACCGCTGCTCACAGCATTGCAGTCGCCTCTGCTCAGAAGCAGCGGAGGTCCCCAACCACCGGGCTGCAGACCGGTATCGGTCCGTGAGTCATTTGATACCGGGCTGCACAGAAAGACAGAATAAAATATTTTAATGATTATCAGAGTCTGAAAGATCTCAGAAGTTCAGAAGCTCGTCTCAGTCACGTGATCCGGTCCATCAAAAATTTATCCCACAATCTAGCCAAAATGAGCAAAAAACAAATGCACTTCGTTTTTAGTTGCATCTATACCGGTCCTTGAAAATATTGTTGGTCCGTGGTGCAAAAAAAGTTGGGGGCTGCTGGTCTAAGAGAGGTCATCTCTTCAAGATACTAGACAAGCAGAGCATCTGAGTGTATCACACACTAGCGTGGAGACAGTAACCCAAATAAAGTCCTCACTCACGCATGCACGGACACGCACACACACACACACACACACCACACACACACCTGTGTAATTAGGACACAAAGGCCCGATCAGGCCCTGTGTCGTTATGACACATAGGCCTGATAGAGCACTGCTAAAATGGGACAGTTTGAAGAAATATAATTGTGTTTCACTGAGTCTGCAATTAAGAAAAAGCACTTTGGGTTTAATTATGCTGAGGTAACTGTTCATTCCACCACTAATCAGCACACGCTGTTAAACTGTAACTACACTTAACAAATGTATTGCGCAACAGCGGAGAAACAAGAGTGGCATCCAAGACTAAATCAGAGCGTGCACAACATCAGCATCGCTCACAGCACCATTTAGCGGCTCAAACCACCAGAGCTAAATGCTGTGCAGCACAGAGCCAAATGATCTGTGCTGCTTTTCTTGGACAAGGCAGAGGTAGTTAAATAATTTTGTTTGATTACCGGTAATGAATGGAGGAAACGCTTTTTAATATTCTCCCCCTCTGATATATCACTCCTGCGCGGTAAAAACATCCTGAGCCAAATCAAACGATTATGCTGAGTAAACACTGAAGAAACACTGCGAGATGAAAAACACTTCATCCCCCTCCTCTCCCACCCAAGCGGAAACCCGATGACATTAGCGCGAGGGTCTCTGGAGTGTGCATGGAGCCTGGTAGACTTTCATCGTCCATCCATCACCTGAACCTGTGTCCATGCTCTCAGTCATCTGGATGCTCTGAGTCTTCTGGACATCACATCCATCTCTCTGCTGCCCAGGGTACTTTTTCAGCTGTGAATCGGTTTTGGACGGTTCTGCTTGCCATTCTGAGTGATTTTCTTTTTCTTTTCTTTTTTCTCTTTGTTAAAATAACATTATGAATCACTCCATTAATGCGCTGTATGTGACTCAACAAATGAATGCAGGAAAATGATTACATGCTTGCACAACACAAACTTGTCATTACATTTGACCAAAACACCACACACACATACACACACACGCAATGTACTAATATCACAATAAATACAAATACCATTAATACAGTAAATAGTGATTTTATGTATGGCAAAGTATTTGCTTAAGCATTTCCAGACCTCTTCTCATGTGTTACTTATAGCTGCCATCACATACCTGGGTTCACTCCTTTTACCTCATTAGGTTAAATTAGGTTTGTGGCTTATTGAATTTTACAAATTTACGCAATGACTGGAGGCATCGATCAGAAATCTGGAACCAAATCTGTGTTCTTCTAACCAGCTCACAAAATATCAACTACGTTTTAGAAAAAGACAATAAATCTTGAACCTTTGCACTGCTTTCTTGTTTGTTTGCATTTATTCTGATGTTCACTTGTGTTTTGCTGGCAGAAGGAAACCCACTGCTAACTGGCTTCAAACTATTTGTATACAACACTAATGCACAGTATTGTACATTCATACATCCCATTCCACTGTCTATAACAGTTATAGTCCTGTTTACCTGGGTCAGTGTATGCCCCTAACTACCCACCTCCCCAAGTCTAAGTCTGAAAGATTTCTGAACAATATCTCTAGGTGCTGAGGAAATTCTATATTCAAACCAATATAATTAAGCCAACACAATCTGTATTCATACAGCTCAACTTTTAATAATGTGCTACGCTGAGGAATCTGTGCAGGACTGCAAGCTTGTCAAACATATTATAGAGTGATATGGAAAATACAAGGTTTCTTGTGTGTGTGTGTGTGTGTGTGTGTGTGTGTGTGTGTGTGTGTGTATGTGTGTTTTTATCTTTGTGTGACTCTGAAACTCTGATATTGCTTATGCAGTGCATCCTTGCTCCAGCTCTGTCAAGGCTGAGAGCTACACAGTCTAATAAATCATGACACTGCTTCGAGCTGCTCTAAAGGGGAATTCCTTCGGTTTATCCACATTTCTAGATAATTAAAACATTAAAGCCAAAAAAAATAATAATTTGGATGGAAATGCAGATTAGAGAAGTGTACTTAGTCATAACTGTTCACGGTGGTGACAGGAACCAGACATCTATAGCGTTTAATGCCTCTAAAAGCTTCCTCTCAGAATGTTATTACACTGAGACATTACAAGCCTAAGACAAAGATTTATGGTGGTTTTGACATAAGCTTTTCACCAAAACTTTTATTAGCATTCATTGTCAAGAGTCCATGCGCTGCAGGCCAAAATTCAGGCCAAAAATAACATTTTTGCCCCAATTTAGTCACTGGAGAGCTTAACGTGCTTGGAGAAGAACAGTAACCACGAGTTCTTTATAATGGGAGAGGGAGGACCATTCTACTCATAGAGAGAAATGCCAGTCGTGCTCTATTGGACTCCCAGCCAAGACAGACAGGCCCATCACTTAGCCAGTTTTATCAGTTGGGAAAGCCAATTAGTTGTTTTTGATAGAATATAAGATGACTGTATTCTGATTCCAACACCATTTTTAATCAATTTGAGTTTGTAAGTTTCTCTACAATAAACCATTTCACCTCATACTGCTCTGTATGACTTTGTGAACCAGTACATTTTGCAGAAAATGAAAAAAATGAAGGAATTCCCCTTTAAAATCCATCTTACTCCCTCCCTATCGCAGACACACACACGCACACATCCTTCACGATAAAATCCTTTTCCGATTTGCTCATTTGTCCTCCCTCATATCTGCTCTATTCATTCTCTCTTTTCCTCCCTCTCTCCCTTATCCTTTTGTGCTGCAGAGCGGTGCGTAAGTCAGGGACAGTGAGGCAGTTTTTGTTGTTTTTGCTCTGAAGTCCAAGTACATTAGATCTGAAATGAAATGATAGCTATGAGGTTGAAGTGCAGAACTGAAGGACATTTATAGTGGGCAGACCATACTGGAAATCACCATTTTCCACAATCTCCTCAGGGGACTGGACGTTCAGTATAATCCAAAACAAAACTTGTGTTCAGTAGTTGTTTTCAAATCCTTTGATATCAATGATCCACGACCGTTTCCTACTTGTTTTGGGGGGTTTTCATCTTCAGTCTTGCCTACAGTGATTGAGAAGCTGCTCAGTGAGGTTTGGACCAGACGGCTGAAAACATTCCAACCTTTTTGGCCTGAAAAAGTTAAGTCACTTTTGTGACTGATCTCCTGCAAGGAGAAGCATGGTCAATTGAGTTTCAAGACAAATGGATTGAACAGTTAAGTTGCTTCTGTTCACTTGTATTTTGCTGTTGTCAGTCACGTCATCAATGACGGAGACTTGATCAGGTCCACTGCTGTGTCTCACAGATGACAAAAAGCACTTACTTGAGATTCAGCACTAAACAGGGAAGATACTAAACTGTGCTGATGTTTCTAGGAAGGAAATAAGGCATGAACGTAAACAGACATTCAACTTCATTCCATTAAAAAAGTGCTATGACGATCCTGTTAGATTTGGAGTTTAGAAATGTGATCATGATCCCATACTGGTGTTTTTCCAAATGTTTGCTTCAGATGTGTAAAGTGTAAAGTGATCATTCTGCACACAGTGTGAACGGCAAGTAATTCTTCCTCTATATTTAACCCATTTAACCCATTCACCAAGTGAAGCAGCGGGCAGGCAGGAACACAGCACCCAGGGAGCAGTGTGTGAGGATGGTACCTTACTCAAGGGAACCTCAGTGGTGCCACTAGGAAGCTTGGGATCACAAGTGGGTTCTTTAATTAATCACACACTTACAATGTTATCATACAGGTCCAGGTTATGATCAGCCATCCACAAGGGCTTTCGCCAGCTTATGCCAGTTGTAATTACTGTACTACAGATTCTGACACATTAAAAGTGTTGGCTATGTCTGACTGGTTTATGCTGATTCAGCCTGCTGTACAGCCAGTAAAACTTATGTTGAAAGACAGTAAATGTCTAGAATAAACTCTCGAGAACTCTCCTGTGCATCGGCTACTGAAGCAACAGCGCACAGCTGGCCAAGAAATAAATGCAGCCAAACGTACTTTTGGTCCCCCTTGTACTAAAAGGGCAGTAATTCCTACACAGGTCACCTAACAGGGACGGATATTTACTCAAATTAAAGCTGATAGTCTGCACTTTAACCTCACAGTTATTGTTTCATTTTCAGCCCCATGTGCCCGACTATAGAACTAACTGTAGTTGTATTGCTGCCCAGTGTCTTATTGACTGCAGTGTGTCCTTCACTCCCCATACCTCCCTCAGTGAAATCCTCCTCCCTCAGGAAAACGTAAAATAGACTGATTTGTTTAGAATGAACAATACACTGTCAATCAAAGTCAAAGTCAATCAAAAAGAAAAGGGAGATGTATCATATGGTGTACAAAAATTTGTAGATACCTGCTCAACCAACACTTACTCCAAAATCAAGGGTATTAGTACTCGCTCCACTCCCAGGAAGGCTTTACACTAGACGCTGGAAAATTGTTGTAAGGATTTGATTGTATTCAGCCACAAGAATGTCAGTGAGATCAGGTATTGATGTTGGGAGTTTAGTTCTGGATCACCAACACCAACTTGCACTGGATGTTAGGTGCACAACTGAACAAAGTAATGGGTCTACCTTAAAGAAGCTGGTTTCAAAAACAAGAGGTGACAAGAGGTGCTTCGATACTTGGAAATGGCAAAGGCAACATTTGGGAAGGAAACTGAAATAAAAGGTAACTGTCTCACCTATCTTTCCATTGTCTTTTCCATCCCCAAATGGAAATGGAGGTGGGTTGCGCCCAGAGGCAACAATTTAGGCCTACAGAAAGTAATTACTAGGACAATGACCATGAATAGTGTTATTCATTCATTCAATATTTGGGCTACTTCTCCTAACCAAGGTCGCAGTGGGTGCTGGAGCGTACATAAGTGGTCAAAGGGCAAGAAGAGGAGAAAGACCCTGGACAGATCGGCAGTTCATCGCAGGTCAGACACACAGACAAACATACTCACACACTCAGGCACATCTCCAATTCACCTGGAGTAGTTGTCTTTGGACTGTGGAAGGAAACCAGAGCTACAAGCAGAAACCCACATGGTTTGGACCGTCTCACTGTGAGGCAACAGTCCTGACCACAACGGCATCATGTCATAGTGCTGTTATTCTTCCTCTTATTATTATTATTTGTGAATTTTGAGGACGCTTCTCCCCCAAGGTCGATTGGAAAAGTGGCATGGTTCCACCTCTGACTCTCAAATCCTGTCCTAGTGCGCTTGTAAACAGCTTATCGATCGGAAGACCGGGGCTATGTTTTGATCATTTGGATTTTTGTGTTTGAGTCGCCTCAGCAATGTATTCGACATGGAGCTTTGCTTGCTTAAAGGTGATAAAACTGTTCAGAAAGTTCACATCCTTGTTTTGTATCTTGGGAGTAGTAGTCCTGGCTTGCAGCCCAGGCCCTACAGCACAGATATTGAAAAGAGAATCAGTTTAACATGACGGCCATGGTTTACATTATTTGACTTGGCAAAGGAAGAGGAAGTAGACACCTACACTGACTGAGAGTGGCCTCGGACGAGGAGCGCAGAGGGATGATCAGACGTAGCCAAACCTTGAGCAGGAAGCGGAACAAAATCAGTCAAAAAAATGAAAGCTTGAATACATGTCTGACAAAACTGCACACACGCACACACAAAAAGGTTTAGTTACAAATGTATGTACGATACAGTGTGTGTCTTCTAAATCTAGAGATGGATCAGAACAGCCTTAACTACTGTACGTGTCTTTGAAATGCTAATGCGCCGACTTCAAACCCCAGGCTTTACTATTCCCCTGAATAAACTTCATTCATAAAAGCGGAGGGCTGGAAACGGAAACTTAAACACAAAACCATATGCAGGGAAGTTTCTCGCTTGCTCTCTCTCGCGCTCTCTCTCTCTCTCTCTCTCTCTCTCTCTCTCACACACACACACACACACACACACACACACACACACACACAC
>JBBPCX010000114.1:40256787-40271889 GCA_037974365.1 Hydrocynus forskahlii | reverse complement strand
CATTAAGAAGGCAAGAAATTCCACTAATGAACTCTTGACAAAGAACACCTGTTAATTAAATACCATTCCAGGTCAATTCCTCATTAATCTGATTGAAAAAATGCCAAGAGTGTGCAAAGCTGTCATCAGAGCAATAGGCGATGTTTTCAATATTAATCTACAATGTAGCCAATAATAAAAACAAAGGAAATTGCTGAATGAGAAGTTGTGTCCAAACTTTTGACTGGTAGTGTACATCATCATCCAAGTTTATTTTAGACCTCTGTTCACACTGCTTTGGTGTGCAAAATTAGTGACCCCTGTAAGCCACTGTCAAAAAGAGCAACATCAAAACACTGGAAACTGAACAGGTTTGTGCAGCTCATTTCTGCAGGGGACACATCTTAATAACGCTGATTACAGGGTTTAGAAAAAACTGTCATTTCAAATCAATGATAGTTTCAGACGGGTCAGTCTGAGGAATGAGGGCTATTTGACCACAGGCTCACAGATAACAGGACAGGTCAGGGCAGCACTTCAGAGAGGCCGTTCATTAAGAGTGTGAGTGTGAGTGTGTGTGTGTGTGTGTGTGTGTGTGTGTGTGTGTGTGTGTGTGTGTCTCTGTGCCTCAGGCCACAACTTTTCATCCTCATTACAGCAAAGGCCAGTTTAATCTATGGCTCTGCAGAGAGGTGATGTGAGATGAAGCTGAAGCTTGACAATCAGGCTGCATGTCAAGCTTATACTACAATTGATTAGTTTAAAAATATCATATTCCCACCCAAAAAACAGTATATTAACAGATATATTCAGTTTCTTTAGCCTTGTATTGACGTTACAAATTGTCACAGAGAAAGGGGAGTCTATGCGAGGTAAATTGGGATGGGGGAGGGGGATGTCCAGCAGAGGGCGCTATTTCAAGTCTGTGCGTGTGTGTGTGTGAGTGAGTGAGTGAGTGAGTGTGAGAGAGAGAGAGAGAGAGAGAGAGACATGCTCATTCTGCCTTTATAATCCCAGTTTCTCCCACAGTCTCTCAACAGCCCCATTCTGCTCCGAGAGCAACCTTTGGCCAACCCTAAACCTAATATGTAAAGCATACATCCCCTTCAAAATGCTTTGACATGGCAAATATCAGCGGCCAGATTCATCAAAAATAATTGGCTTGCTGTAGTCAGTGTGGTGTGGTACCACTCCCCCTAGTCTCTCTCCTTTTCTCTTTCATTCAGAGAGCTTGAGGTCAATGCAAAGCGCTCTCCCGCCATTACCAGAGCCTGGAAAGAATCCAGTGTCAAGAAATCCGATCGCAGGCCCACTCAATTTCTGGATTTGGGAAAACTCGGCTTTTCTCAGAATATGAATGGGCAGGAAAGAGAGGGAAGTTGTGAGGATCACACTAGCAGCCACTTTGTCGACATCAGAGAGTTGGAAATGGGGGGTGGGTCGAGAGATGGAAAGTGAGAGAAACCCTTAGACCTGTCAATCGTGATACTTAATACTTAACAGATGGTTAATTGCAAACAACATTTTAACTTGTCTTTTTTATTAATTGTGTGCAAGTTTTAAACATACTTGCCTACACTGGACAAAATAGGCTGATTAACTATTTGCCTAGTTGCTCATAACTGATGATGGAAACTGCTTGAGCTCAAATAAACAAACATCACTCACTGCTGCCCTCTAGAGGTGTAATAGCATCAGGTCAGTGGTCAGAGTTTTTGTTGTTTTACAAGACTTTAAATGTTTTCACCTACAACTGTGAAAAATAATTGTAATCAATTCCAATAACGGCAGTCAAGCTACTATGTTAATACCTGTGACACATCTAGGAGCCTGTGAATGTCAGTTGGCATTTTAATGGCTTGGCAATTCTGTAAATATGGTCATCATGAACTGAACAGAATGAGACTGAAAGAGAGCATTAATGTAAAGGTTCTTTGGAGCTGGACTCTTAAGAAACTTTATGCAAACATTCAAGACTTTTACTGTACTGGAAATGTATACAGACCTTGATTTTTCTTCTATTTGTCAGTTAAACTCCTCACACCTTCACAGATTCTTTTTAGGCTGCTGCCGTTTTAGGACGACCCAGAATGCACCGCGTCAAGCCCTTGCGCCCCCTTCGGCGCTGCGCTCAGCTTTTGTCTGGCCATCAGACAGAATTAAGAGTTACAGGAGCTGCAAACTCAGTCTGACATGAGCTGATGAGCTCCGCTATGGGCTGAGAGTGAGGGATGGGGGTGGGTCGAAGTAGAGGAGGGACTTCGAGCAAGGCAGTGAGAAACAATGCCCACCGACACACTCCAGCCTGGAGCACCCAGAATCCACTCCGTATTTGTTTTACTGCCGCAGGGTGTTTGGCAGGTCTCTAATTACAGGTGAAAATGAAGCTGATCTGCTCTGAACTGGTCCAACAAAATAAGCTAATCTTTCCCCCCGTCCATCTCTCTCCCTCACTGTACCACTGAGACTCTGTGAAAGAGGAACTCATTAAAGATGAAAGCAAAAGAGCTGCTGCTCTTCCCACTGTCCCCACGCAGACTGGAACAGGTTGAGGTCAAAAGGGTGGCGTCTCTGACCAGCTATTAAACTTCCATCCCCACCCCCTGAACAAATGCTCCGTGGCCCACAAGGTGTTGGATGTGAGAGAGAGAGAGAGAGAGAGCGAGAGAGAGAGGAAGAGAGAGAGAGACAGAGGGAGAGAGATACGGGGAGAGAGAGAGAGAGAGAGAGCAGATGGTAAGAGACAGATTGAACTGTATACAAAAATGCGAAGAGAAAGAACAGAAAAAAGAGAGAAAGAAACGTTAACGGACCACAAGTGTTCCTGAGTGTCAGCGACATTATCTTTCTGCTTTCCAGTCACAATCTTTCCCCGTTGTTGTCATTTCTGATGTGTGTGTGTGTGTGTGCGTTCAGTGCAGCAGCAGACACTGCACAGCTGTAGCTGATTTCAACTACCGAAGTTCTGACAGCTTAATGAGATGCTTTATAGCTATTACAGATCTCCTACCTCCTGCACATGCCAGTAAACACACACACACACACACACACACATCCACCTTTACTTCCCAGTCCTGTGTCTTCTTTATTTATTTATTTCAGTTTTGAGAAACCAACCAAACCAACCGACTTTGAGATAACCCATAACATTATAAAATATGCTTTGGTGAGGAAAAACAAATCAAAAAGGATCAAGACTGGATTTAACATTGTCGCACAAAAGCAACATCAAAAGGGTTAATCAACTTTAATTATTGTATTTATTGGAGTTTCATATACATAGCATTTGCATTTTATCATTCTGGTTTCATGGTTTGCATATTTTACTCAGCAGAAAGCCTGCTGCAAATCAATAAAGAGCATGTTTGACATGGCTAGACACGAAAAATACACATTTTAAATCTGATGTATGATTTTCCTAGGAAAAGGTGACACAATGTACCATATCTCTTTGTTTAAACTGGATGTAGAAAAGCTGCTGTAGGTAAAAAGTTGGGAAAGTGACTCGTTTTCTTTATAAAATAATTTTCTTCCACCTTTTCCATCATCCTTTCCCTTTTCTAAATGCAATGTTCCCCCATCATTCCTGAAACAAAACTTAGACAAACCTGGGCAAGACAACTTTGATTTCTTTCACCAGTTTGTAATGATCAATGTTATACATATGTTCATTTAGTACATTCTTGTCCTCTTTGTGGTTTTCATATTGTACAGTTTTGTAAGTGCAGAATTCACATCAGATGTTACTTGACAGCAAAACACTCACAAATCTACACATCTTATTCATCCTGACCCTGAGATAACTGTCCCTGCACTCCATTAAATGGCCTGAATTCACTTTTCACTGAAACACTATTCTTTTCATGTCTAAAAAAATATGGATTTTTCTGGTTAATAACCTTACAGTTCAAACCAACATGACTGAGGACTCTGAAGTGAGGAATGAGGGAATAAAAAGTGATTGCAGCTTCAATAGGAGCCCATAATACCCCCTCACTCTCTCGTAGCTCATTCTGTTTTTTCATTTTATGTCTTAAAATCTAATGTCAAATATGAACAAAACTTCCAGAATCAGACTGTTCAGTTCCGTAGAAGTCAATGGGCAGATGCTGCTCTAAAAGTGATTCTTTGTAAACAGAGAAATGTCTGTTGTAATCTATTATAAATGCCAGCCACAGCTGAAGAATATCAGGGGAGGATCAGGAGACCGAACGTAACTACAGCTTCATTTCTTTTTCACATATCTACCAACATCAAGGCGGCCAGTTTCATACCTTGGCATCACACACACCGCTACCCCCTGCCTGTACGTGTAACCCAATCTGCTTTTGATGGTGTGTCATTCAACGGGCATCCTACCATCCCACCCCATCCCTCTCATTCTCTTCCCTTCTTTCCTAGAACCTCTCTCTTCACAGACGAGCCCTCTATCTCTCCAACCCTCTGTGTTTGTCCCAGTCTGTGCCTGGCTGAAGTCTCTGTGAGATCACAGCATTTCAGTGCTCCTCTCTCTTCATGGGAAGCTAATCTGAACGTCGCATCTCATTCCCACGCATGACTTTTGGTTCATGGGTCACCCTCCCCTGCCCTTCCCTTCCTCAGGTGCTTCTCCTGAGTCAATGAGATTAGTCATCACCACATGTGTCCAACTTACATGTCATTCTTGTGGCTTAATGGCTGACCATTTATTCTCCCTTTCGCTTATTCTCAAGTCATTTGCTGAGAAAAAGCAACCGGTAGAATATTGTAATTACCCGCATTTGTCTTTTCTCCTGTCTGACGCCGCCAGTATAAAGTTTGGAGACACCTCTTTGGTAATGTTTAAAAAAAGTCATGAATAAAGCCTGCATGTACATGGCATGAATGATTTTAAAATGCATTTTAGGCCAAAACTTTATCTCAGAAATATCTTAAAACAATGTATATGCATATTCAGAAACATTTCACAGGTAAGGCAGATTTTAGAGACTGCCTTTAAATCTCTGCTCTCTTCTAGTCCTATCATAACTAGGGGTGTAATAATGCATCAACATATCGTGATATTGGAATGCAACTATGTGACAATGTGCGTTGTGAAGTATAAGCATTCTGTTAATTATGATTTGATGTGACTGCGTTGTTTATAGGTTTCAAGGGACAATCAACGACCCATCCCCGCAAATCTGTGTCATACAGACTGTTCAGTTCTGTAGCAGTCAATGGGCAGATGATGCTCTAAAAGTGATGGTTTGAAAACAGCCTTCTTTTGTAAGTGTAGGAATTAATAAGAACTGTGAGATCTAAGATTGTTTGAAGCCCCATTTACTTTAGTAGCATAACGCTAAGACAAGGCAGACGAGGAGATCGCAATCTTCCGATGAGGAGGTTATGCTCAAATACTTTTAAGACGTTCTCTGTGACCGTTTCACCCTAATGAACACCACCAGCACTGGGGGAAGGAGCGGGGAGATGGACTACAGCAACCCTTGAGCAACATTTAAGGACATCATGAGCAAACAGAGCTAAGGACAGACATTTCAAACAAGCAGGCAGTGTATTGATAACATCCCAAGCCGGCTCACATGTTTACTTAAACATCCTGGTTTCCGGTGTGTAGCCCTCACCCATGGATTCATTACCACTTTAAATACCTGAACCCCAGTTAAGCATCAACAGCTCTCCATTAATACCTAATAACTTACATAATCCAAACAAATTGGCTCACGTATCCGTCCTGGCGCAAAATTAAAGAAGACATACCACAAATCATAAAGCAATAATGAGTGTTTGTATGCGGAAACGTCTTAAACCGCACCTTTATTTCTTGTTTTCCTACAGTCCAAGAAGTATTCAAGAGAGGCTTGTTCGGAGGTAGAGGAACCCAGAAAAAAAGAAAGGGTCAGGGAGAGTGTGAGTGTGAGTGTGTGTGTGTGTGTGCGCGTGTTCAGTTCAGTGGACACGTCCTTTGGCCTCATTAGATGATTAACTCACTGCTCATTCAGCCATGTGAAACAGGACACACAGGAAAGCTGAGGAGAGGAGGTGCAGTGTGTGTGTGTGTGTGTGTGTGTGCATGTCTGTGTCTGTGTCTACAGTCTGTATGCACTATAAAGAAGTTGTGTAGGAAGGAATGAAGTTAGAAGATGACAAAATAAGGGACAAACCGACAGAGCAAAGATTTCTCTCTCTCTCTCACTCTCTGTTCCTCGCTCGCTCTCTCAGCATGCTAAAAGAATGTGACATTGCTGACTGTAACTGCTTGCTAATTATGGCTGTTGTGTCACTATGGCTCTTGTACAATTCGCTGATTGTTGTGTGAGAACATTAGCCGGGCAAGCACAAGCCTCTCTCGCTCCCTCTCTCTCATTTTCTTTTTTTTTTTTTTGCTTTCCCTCCCCCAATTATTCATATTCACTCCACTTCATCGCACTGCTCTGTGTAATCAGCAGAAAGAGTTAGCGAGAGGGACAGAAGAGAAATGAAAGATGGAGTTACACAACATGGCAAGTTATAAAAGCAGTGCAGGTCCCTGTGAGCCACGCTGGACGTTGAGTTCCACTTAACGGCCATTGCACGAAAGCGAGCCTCAGCCACTCTCTTTGTGTGTGTGTGTGTGAGGGTGTGTGTGTGTGTGTGTCTGTGAAGGGGGGGAGGAGTGTGTGTGTGGGTGCTGGATGATGATCTGAGTTAATGAGTTGACGTAAAGAGTATTTTCTAACTTTGCCTTCCTCACCGTACAAGAAATGGAGCTGGACCCTTCAGAGATGATCAGCAAGTTCAGACAAAGAGTTTTAGTTAAGAATCCACCTTGCAGTGTAATTTAAAGGAACACTTTAGCATTTTCCAACCTGATCTCCATCCATTTCATCTGTGGCACATAATCTATGCTCATACACAATGATTTTCTTACACAGAAAACCTGCAGTTCCTGTGCTTTTAAAATAGAACCCAATGGAAATCTGCCCTTTGGCTTTCATTACAAATGTGTTCAAATCTTCATGTGCCCCAGAGAGGGATCAGGTCAAAAAATGCTGGAGTATTTCTTTAAATGAGAGTCAACATAAGTGGGGACATAGTTTTGTGCATCACACCTCAACCTGGGGAGTTTCTCCTGTTCTGTGAGAGAGCAAATGAACCTTGTGTGTGTGTGTGGGTGTATATACCTTATCTGTGTGTGTGTGCACAACTGAAAGGGGACATTCCCACAACAACGGGTGAATGGTCGTCTTTCCCACAGGCTTCTCTGGGCACAGAAACCAGACAGACACAGATAACACCAAACCGGCCAGGCCTGACCTCACTCTCACTGCCTGTGTGTGCCGGGCTGGGTGAAGGACTCCCATTCCTGCCTGGCGTCCGTAACCATCAACGCTTCCTCTCTTATTACCCACGGTCAGTTACTACAGCGACCTTTACATCTCTTTGTTCTGTAAAGGAAATGTTTGAGACACAAAAATGTAATTGTTAAAGGGCCCATACCATGAAAACTAAAATGATCCGTTTGCTTATTTTTTTATTCCAAACAATGTTACATATAGCATGTTGAAAATGTGTTTTTTGTTTTTTTTTAACACACACCATTCACTGCCCAGGACTGGAAACTAGCCTGCGATAAGAACACAATTTCAGTTGTTTTTGTGACATCATAAAAACAAATACTGATGCACCTATTCAGTCTACATTTTTGTGAGGTCACAAAACAAATACAGATCCATCTATTCAGTCTTCAGTGGTCTAGCTCCACCCATTCCCACAGGAAACAGGACAGCCAGTTCTTGAATGTGTATTAACTAAAAACGCCCTGTTTAATATAGAAAAAATTTATCACATAGGCCCTTACACCATCCATATACACCAGATGTGACTGAGGATATTATTATTTAGTAATTGCTCACAGGTGTGTGTGCGTGTGAGAAAGATAAAGGTTATAACCAAATGGACATTACGTCTCTTCAGTGACTGAATGGAAGTGAAGGTCAGCTCCAGAACCTTTTCTCTGTCGTGTGTGTGTGTGTGTGCGCTCTGCATCTGTCATCACTTCATTGTGTCACCACCAATTACCCATAATTACACCTGGCAGCATCAGCTTCATTCAACCAAACAAGCACAAAGAGCAGACTTTCTTCCAGTTTCTTATGGGGCAAGTGAGGCTCTTTTACCTTTTCTATCTCATCCTCTTTCTTTCTCTCTCTCTCTCTTAGTACAAACACTCACTCTCACACACATACACACCTTATAACTAAAGAGAACACATGAAGCAAAAAATAGAACACAGAAGAACAACTTAAAAGTAAGAATCAGTTAAAGGGCCCATTTCAAGCTAAACATTTAAATTCCCGCATCATCCTTCCATTCTGAATTTCTTGTTTTTGGGATGTCACAAAACCTTTTTGCTGCTTGTTTAGTGTCAGTTCAGCCACATTCACCTATTATATATTATATTGTATAAGGAGCCTTATATAAGAAGTGTAGTCTGTTTAATTTTAAGGGACAAAAAAGATCTGAAAAAAAAGTTATTAACACCAAAAATGGGGTGCATAAACAAGAAAAAATAGTAAGTGGACTTCTGAGGGAAAAAATAAAACATTAAGGAGGATAAGGCCTGTTTAAGGATTAGAGACAGACCCACCTATGGGCCATCAAATACCAATCAGAACCAAACCTCTGCTTGGATTCTACACTGACCCTTTCACTGTATATGGTCACTCAGCTCAGCTGTCTTTGTACATCATTTATCCAGCCTTTCTTTAAAGTAAATGGTCATATTTTATTCGCTGTGTTTTCTTCATTTATTAGCTATGTTTCTTCATTTGAGTAATTCTTACACTCCACAACCAACTCTAGAATGTTAGCTTTCAGAAGAACAAGGTTATGACTAATCCAAAGGGCAAAAAAAACAACAACACTTCAATGAACCGTCATCTCATGATTTGTCATTTTGTACTGAATAAAAAGAAGTACCTGGACAACATTCTCAAGAAGAATACTGATTAGATTTCATTTCCATCTATTAATAAATAACTATGAGAATAGGAATAATTCTTTATGAAATCAGGGTCATAAAGTCTCTATGTGCCTTTGTGTCCCATTAACAAATAATGCAGAGAGAAGGAGAGTCAGAGAGTTTAGTTTAATTATTAAAGTGATCAAACATGTTCTTGTGTCTCCAGCTCCAATTTAGCCATCATTTGTCATCCATGAGTGACTGAGCTTTAGGCTTTACAACAGCAGCACTCCACTTAATCATATTTTACTGCCTGGCCTAACACTGACACACACACATACACACACCTGCTCGACAGTACACAAGTGCACATGCACATGCACATGCACACGCGCACACACACACACACACACACACACACACACACACACACACACAAACATACACACACATTTTACATATGCCCCAGTGCTGTTTGCACCTAAAGTTGTAACTTTATCACGTCATAAAAGCTCCAGTCTATGTGAAGCCTTTCTGTTTAAAAAGGTGCGAGTATGAACGCAATGTTTACTGCATGTGTGTGTCTATGAGGATGCAATGACTTGGTGCGGAAGGAAGGCCCAAACACTTGCTACAGTGGAACAAAGTAATGTATTTAATTTCCTGGATTCAAAGACGTAATCCGTTTAATTTACCAGATTTACACATGCAATTCTATATGAACACATTCCATCAAAACATTCATTCTGAGCATTAAAAGAGAAGATGTTGTGGATGTAAGATTGTATTCATGTGGAAATGGTGTAGAGCTATCAAGTCTAAAATGTTTTTAGATTTGTGAGGTTCACACACTCATGCAGCCCCATGTGAAGGTCAACAGTCACTCACACTGGGCCTAATAAAAGGCTGCAGTCAAAGGCCTGGTCTGTACAAGGGCTGAGCGATAAAATGATGATCATTCTTGCTAAATCATTTTCCTTGATAGAAATATAACAAATGTTGGATAATGGCTTAACATAATTAACCCTTTCCAGTCATGACCAACCATTAACATCCACTTTAATTCTAAAAGGTGCCAGATTAATTTGACAATCGATGCTACAGTTTGATATATTTGGTTAAAAGGTTTTAAATGGAAAAGGTTTGAAATTTCACATTCCAACAAAATATGTGAGAAAAAATGTCCTCTCTCAGAACGACGGCCGGCGCACTCTTCGTTAATGAATCACATAGGCCTGCCTAAATTAACCTAGATTTATTCAAATAACATTTTAGGCATGTTTAAACATCTAGTTAAGTATGTACGAGTGTCTTAAACTTACAAGTGACACTATAGTATGACACTATAAATGACACTGCTGAAGTCCCTGAAGAGGAAGAGGAGGGACTGTCCCACTGAACGGTTTATTATTAAACTTAATATATGGTACATTCATATTCAAATATTCGTATTCAATATGAAAGGGCATTTGAGTGCATACCAGTGATTTTTTCTTTTATGTTTGATTACCACCCTCCAAAATGGAGTGATGGTTTGGCCTGAATTAGAATTGCAGTAATAATTCAATATATTACTAACAAATGAAGCTATTCTAAAAATCTGCCAAAATTCTTTCATTCTTGCTCGTAATTGCCCAGCTCCGGGCTGTTCCTTCAGCCATTTCCAATTTCACACAAGCAAAGCCAAAGTCCTACACACAATACAGTCATTTAACCCACCAAACAGAAATACACACACTCCCCCAGACCAACAACAGCAAACACTGATCACACACTCTATACCTGTTATAGTACTGAGTCAGAGAGTCAGAGAGAGCAAGAGAGGAAAGAGGAAATGAATGAAAAAGGTAGCGAGAGAATGAGGTAGAGAAAGAAAAAGAATGAAAGAAAGAAAGAAAAATAAACTAACAATGAGGGATACAGGAAGCAAAAAAAGAAGGAAACTGAGAGAGAAATGAGAGACGGCATGCAAGAGAGGAAGAGCATGAGAGAGAGAGCGAGAGAGAGAGGAAATGAATGAAAGAGGTCAGAAAGTAAGAATTAGGTATAGAAATGAAAAGAAGGAAAGGAACAGAATAAGGAAAGAAAAAGAAAAAGAAAACAAACAATGAGGGATACAGAGAGCAAAAAAAAGAGGGAGACAGAGAGAGAAAGAATCAAAGCGAAGGAGAGAGGGAGAGACAGCATGCAAAAGAGAGAGAAAGCACATGAGAGAGAGAGAGAATGAAAAAAGGCTATTCTTATTCCTTTAATTATGTAATTCTGCCTCCGCCATTCTTTTTTTCTCCCTGGGTTTCCAGTGACATCTTTAAACTGTAGAGCGAGTCTCCAAATGAGAGGTCAGGCAGCCGCCTGCTTCTGATTTAGAACATAAAGAGCTCAAGAACAGAGAGGCCGACTGCTGCTACCACTGAGATGCTAACCGTTACCATATGTGCCTGTGTGTGTGATTGTGTGTGTGTGTGTGTGTGTGATTGTGTGTGTGTGTGCCTTTTTGCAAAGTCTTTTTCGCCCTACCCTCTCTCACCTCCCTCTCCATCCGCATCCCGCTGCTTCTTACCCTCTCTGAACGCACCATAAAGCACATACATGTAAGAGGAAGTGACTTAACAAGGTGCAAGGCCCCGACTTGACCAATGAGGGGTCACGTTTTGAGGGTCCTCGCCCGTCCCCTTCATTCTGAATGGCTGCCCATGTTGCCCAGATGTTTTGCCTTTAATGATTTTTTTAGCCATTAGGTTGATAGTTGTTTATGGCTGTGAAATGCTGGAATGTGGGGCTCATAGGAAGGGGCTCAGAGAGGGGGCACGAACATATCAATGGCACGGGGTTTAGACCCAAATTCAGCTGTCTGCAGTTCCACAAATAATGTTTGGTTCTACTGTAATTCAGCGTGCTTTCGAATGTGTTTGGGTTCTGACCTGTCTAGACATACAACAGGCTCAAAGGCCTGCCTGACAGCACAGTATAGACTAGCCTTTGTGGTGACCTAACAGTAGTTGAATCAATGCAAACAGCACTCAGTCATGTCTTTATATTGGTAAACATTACTAATTAGCAGCAAGCAACTGACAGAATCTATGAATTTCTCAAATGAGTAAATACCCCTCCTTAAGTCATAGCTTCCCAGAGGAAAGAAACAACCCAGAATAAGATCTCTTCCTTGTCCAGTCTGCTTCTACCACACATTTCTGAGCTCAGTTTAACATTCATATGAGATTCTGACCATTTTTCACACTTCTTAAAATTATCTCCAGAGAAAGACCCTTCCTCTAATCTCAGTCTGATCCCAATTTAAGATCTTAAAATGCTCTTTTCTCTCACCGCTCTGATCTTTATTCGTCTCAGATAATCAGATCTTGAGATAAACTATAAGATCCAAAATAAAACTTGGCTCATAAATGAAAACCCAGCTCATAAATCAGCCTCTGCAATTTGCTTTAGTCCACAAAAAAGTCTCAACTACCAAAGTCAGACAGTTTTGAGATCCATAAGATTTGTTAAACAACAAAAAAAAGCACAGAGAAGCAGATGAAAACAGCATAAGAACTCCTGTCTTAAATTTGTTTTTTCTTTTGCTCCTTATTTTTCCTAAAGCAAGGTTTAGGTGAAAAAAGTCAAACTTCAATATTCTCAAAATAAGATGATGATTTAATTCTGATGGGACAAAGAAAAGACTGTTGTGAGCAGCAAACTCTTCCTCTGGGTTTCTCATAAATCAGAGCAAACCACTACACCACTGCAGCAAAGGCAGACTGATCATCTTATTCAAGCCAAAAATGATGAATGTAGCTGAATTTCCTACTCACTGTCCCCTCTGAGCCGAACCACAACTTAAAGCCTGTTATAGTTTGCATATTGTCCTGCATGTATAGACTGTACTTTCCTCTCCACTCCATTTGAAGAAACCAAACAATCCTCAGTATTTCCCCCTCCCTCCTCCTCCTCCTCCCTCCTGTCTCATAAACCAGATCTAACTACCTCCACTTGGCTCATTTTCTAAGAGGCTTGTCAATAGCCACAAATTTAAGTTCCTCAAGAAAACACAAGCTTTTGACATAGATAATCCAAGTAGTTTCCATATATTGTAAAAAGGATAGCAATTAAACCTTCCTATACTGATAGCTGCTGGGTGTAGTAAGGAGTACAACTCTTCTGTTCCACTTCTTATAAAGCAGCTCAAAGATATAAAGAGAATAATTCAGAGAGGTCTAATGGAAAATGCTCCATTCTAGAGACACATACAGAGACCTGTTCATGGTGGTGGTGATAGGAACCAGAAGTGGTTAATGCCGTTAAAAGCTCCCTCACAAAAAGTTATTACAACAGGCTGTCTGATGATGGAGATGAGAGAGTTTTGGCTTTAAATGTTTTCCATTCATGGTGGAAAAGTTCATGCAAGACTCTGAAAGGTGAAAGAGTACCTTTTTTAATTTCATGATAGAATAAGCATGCTTGATGTTTGCTAATCATGATTATCACTATATATAAACACTCAATGACAAAGTTCACCAGTGGTTTTGGACCATGAATAAAATGGCTATATTTGTGTTGCAGACACTGTGACCTCTGGTTCCCATTACCACCACTGTAAAGAAATCATTAAGAAGTCAATGAATGTCTCTAGAATTATTCATTTTACATTAAACCACTCTGAATTACTCTGTTTACATTAAAAAAAAACTGAATTACACTCATGAAAGCAGGAAAGCACTATACATTCTACATATCTGCTCTCGTTTCCAATCATCATTGGCCCAATAATGGAGTATTTAGCCAAAAGGCTTCTACAATGTTTTATTATATTCGTGGAACACTTTTTGTTTTATCTGAGTAATTAACATAAATGATCAAATGTGAGTGGAATGCAGTAATGGAAACAGACATCTGTACACTCATCAATGACCTTATAGTTAAGCAATAAAGGTTTACCCAATAAACCAGTACCACTTCATTGTAATCAGACCAAAACCAAAAGTCTTCAGTGGATTGGAGGGACCATTAAAGTCCCATCAGCTATTTAGACAACAAGGCAATCACAGAAATGAAAACCACCATGGTCTACACACTAGGCAATGAGGTTAGTGCATTCACCACCCACCCACACACACACACTCACAAACCACCCACCCACACACACACACACACACTCACTCAGACACAAAGGCAGAGCAACCTTCTAGACACTTCTGACACCATCCGAATTCAGAGGAGAGGCCTTCGTCCAAAATATTACAATTTAAAGCAATGGCTCCACCCAGAAAAAGCGTATAGATGGTGATGTTTTTGCTCATGATGTGAATCTCTAGTTTTTGGCCATGTTCTACATATTCACTGACACTGTAGTGTACTGCTTAATCTTTCTTCACCATAACAATTTTATAACAACCAGCATTTAAATTAAGGTGGTTGTTAACTATTGCATGCATACGGTCATAAAAACACACCAAAAAGGCCTCCGACAATGAACAATTCCTTAATAAACTTGACCCAGTCACACAATTAACCAAACTGAAATCTAGCCATTACGGTGTTCCCAAATCCCAGCTCTATACCATTAACCCTGCACACGGCTTGGTCACTAACTCTATTACAATAATCCTATGTGCTGCCAGTCACAAGCATGCTAACTGGGACCACCTGCCACTGCAATGAAAACCAGCCCTGAATACACCCCAACACACTGAGATGAATGATATGCAGCTTCAATTATAAGTTTGTATATTATGTTTGTATATGTTAGGACTTTTTAAGCACCAGGTCAAAAAGCACACAGGTAATTATAGCATGAGATGGGCAAGATCATACAAGCACATCAGCACCAGTGTCACAATTATATCAATTTTTTATTTTACCAAATTGTTAATTGCAACATTAGCGGCCTACTGGGTGCTCCATGTTGCTGTGGAAAATAAAATCCACAGAAATTAAACACCTGTAGGAAATTTGGTGTATTAACTTTGTACATGTATACTGTGGTAACAGAACAGGACAGTATAGAATATATAAATATAGAAAGCGTTAGTTTATTCACTTAATGTGTGTGTGTGTGTGTGTGTGTTAATTTTTATAAACTATCATCAAACATGAGGACAGGCACATAGGCATATATAGGTGTAAATATTATATCTATCTATCTATCTCTCTATCTATATGTGTGTATATATATATATATATATATATATATATATATATATATA
>JBBPCX010000114.1:40229623-40240493 GCA_037974365.1 Hydrocynus forskahlii | reverse complement strand
GAGAAGAAAAGAGAGGAGAAGAGAAGAGAGGAGAAGAGAAGAGAAGAGAAGAGAAGAGAAGAGAAGAGAAGAGAAGAGAAGAGAAGTAGGGAAGAGATCAGGAATGAAGAGAAGAGAAGAGAAGAGAAGAGAAGAGAAGAGAAGAGAAGAGAAGAGAAGAGAAGAGAAGAGAAGACAAGAGAGTCTATAGAGTTTTTTGGTCAGCCAGCCAAAGTCTAAAATCCTTTCCCCTGAATAATAATTCCTTATAATATTTTCTTTAGTAGATAAATGGATCTTAATGGAGAACAGAATGTCATGAATTCCTGTGAATCCAAAGGCCCGATTCATGTACTCTTTTTTTTTCAAGAGATGAGAGTTAATCTTTTGATATCACTAAACAAACATTCTTTGGTCCATTTTGCAAAGTTAACCTTGTCTATGAGTGTTTTTGTTTGGTCTGTCAGTTACTGAACAGCCTCTTACACTTTTTCTGTTCGAGGAAAATAAATTTATTCACCAGCGGAGGATGTTGCAACATAAACACAAGGGCACTGCACAAACAAGACACAATCAAGATATATTTAGAGAGGCCAGACTCAGACTGAGGCCAGAATCTGTGTTTAACAAACTTAGTGAATGAATAAGTGATTAAAGGGAAAAGGAATGAGGACTTCTAATAAGAAGGGGATTTTGCTTTATGCTATAATCCACAGTGGAATGCTAATACTAACTGTTAAATGACGTGAGTATATGTGTAGTTAGCGAATAAGGCAAGTTACAGAGGAGAGGGTCAGAGTGAGGGAAAGAGGAGGGGGGAGAGGGAGAGAGATAGAGACTGAGGAGGAGTGGAGGAGTGCGAGAGAGAGAAGGGAAAAAAGAGAGAGGAGGAGGGGAATTTTGGAGGGGTTTCTTATCTCCAGACAGGCGGGCCAAAGTGATAATAAGCTCAGGGGACGATGTCCACTCCCATCACACACCACGACCTGGCAACCCTTGTGCGTGTGTGTTTTGTAGGGTGGAGTTCTTGACTTTACAAATACTTTCTTATCTCTAAAATCAGACAGACCACTGGTCACCCTGCACATCCTGATTAATAACTCTCTCCTGTGGGCATGGGCGTGTCTCCTTTTATTTGACTGATCCTATTTTGTCCTGTGGCGGTGGGCAACATAAGTACGTATATGATTTAGCTTCCCCAATAAATAACATCATAATAAGCATTTTGTGGGTATCATCAGTACTTCAGGGACACCACCAGTATTTTATTTAGTCACACATCGAGTGTTCTAACGTTCCTTTAAAGGCAGAACTAACTGTGGTATTTGTCCTTTGTTATGACTGCTGTTAACGCTCAGGCTGAATTCTCAGACTGGCACACCAAGATAAGCAGGCCAGCAGACAGCACATGCATCAGTCAGCCCGGACTCTGGTTGCTAAGTGCAGCTAAAATTCACTGATAAAGTTGCTCCAGTCACATATAAGCTACATACAACTGGCCTACTGCTAATTACATGAATCGCCACATGACTTCATATGACACAAGAGCTGGAAGAGACTTCCAGTGTTACTCTTTTTGAGAGTAAATGGAATTACTGCCATTAACCAGCATTCCGTTTATCTATTCAGCCACATTCAAGAATTACAGAATTAATGCTACTGGTAAGTCCACTGTGGCATCATTGTCAAGTAACATTAGTGGCCTGGGGGCCCTCTGTCCTCTGCTCTCATTAGACTACACAGTAGGGCTGAGAAATTTTCGGAAAAAGACCAAACAATATGATTTTTGCCAAGGTAGGGACATATCTGATAAACAAATCATTTAATCATTCATTTATATTAACAATCATATTAATGCTTATCACAATGGGAATTGGAAGTGTGTATTTAGAGGCACAATTAAGGTAATATTCTGGTTAACTCAACACAACAGTATTCTATTAATATTTGCTAGGGCAGCCCCCAATGTTCAAAATAGGATATCACAATTACATGACATCTTATTTGAAGAAATACTAAAGGATCAGGACAGTGGGAGAACCTGAGACTTCTAAGTGCTACATTTTTAAGCAGGGAGTAGTGTGAGAAGATGTAAGCTTATTCAGATAGAAGAGCAAATGTCATTTATTGTAGATTTAGGACAGAGGACAATTATTTTGATGTGTATTGTAATTTCTATATATATTAGAGCACACAGATGACACTCAGAAGGTGTTGTCATATAGGCCTCATATTGCAGCCTTCTACAATGTTTATACTGCAAAAGTCAATATCACAACCATTAACAAGAGACAAATAGTTCAGTCCCCCTACACAGCAAAGGAGCACACCTAAACTACATTATTACACAAATGCTTTAACTCTTCACTCTAAATTTACTGCCCCAGAAGTGTTAACATATTGGAGGAATTTGGAAAATCCAGTGTGCCCAACCCTTAATCCCCAGACATGTGTGTCTAATCAAATAGACTCAGTTTCACAACAGAGATCAATGCACACTCGCACCTGACATCGCATCTGATATGCTCATTTTAAAAACAGCTTATTTATCTTAAGAGTACAGACACACAGAGCCAAACACATTCTCACACACATACTGGAGAGTGTCAACACAAATATCTGGCAATGTTCGTTTTCCGTACATGCTTCAGGGCTTAGCTAATTAATCTTGGACGGCTTGAGCACAAGGCGAGTCTCTTTAAAAACACAAGATTATTTTTAATACTGCTTTATCGTCTGTGTTTAACCAAGTCTCTGTCAGTGCTGATACAAGGCCCTGCTACCATTAAGCTGAGGCAAAACACTGTTTGCTTTGGGCATTTTTTGGCCTGTAGCCACGAGACCTATTTGCACTTAATATAGAGAGAAGCAGAGAATTCTTATGTAAACACCAGGTACAACAATCCTGTAAAAATGGACAAAAGAGCGAGAGCTGAACACAAGCAGACGAACACAAGCAGACACGGATATATACAGTTTGGGTTGCAAGGTGATGGACATTGGCCTAAAATGCAAGAATAGGGTGTAAAATACAATTTGAAGCAAGTTATTCAACAGTTAGAATGGCTCATATGCCAATTTTTGGTCAAGCAAAACTTCTGGGACTGTTTTCAATATACACACATCAATCAGCCACAACATAAAACCTGCCTAACAATGTGTAGGTCTCCAACATGCCAACATAAATGCTTTTATTTGTTGAAGCATGAGCTCCACAACACCTCTAAAGGTGTGTTGTGACATCTGGCTTTAGCAGCAGATTCTGTATATCCATGGATCAGACTAGTTTATTCAGTCTGACTGAGATCTGGAGAATTTGGGGGCTGCTATAGTTAGGTAACACCGCTGCCATGATAGGGGTGTACTTGGTCTGTCCTTGGGGCGTGCCTGTTTAGGTAGGTGATACATGTCAAAGTAAAATCCATATGAATGCAAAGGTCCAAGGTTTCCCAGCAGAACATTGCCCACTGCCTCTGCCGGCTACAATGGCGTGCTCCGCCTTGTCTTCTTTTCTCTTGACATGATGACCAGGATGTATTGTGAGAAGAAGAGAAGCTGATGGAAGAAGTGAGATGCTCTGGACAATGTTTTGCTGGGAAACTGTGCACCTACCTCAACACTGTTGTGGACCGGATACGCTCCTTCATGATATTCCCCTACTGTACTCAATATAATGCGTTCCGCCACACTGCACCCATTGTTCGAGAGTGGTTTGAGGAACATGGTGAAGAGTTCAAGGTTATTCCCTGGCCTCCAAAATCACCAGTGCCTGTGGGATGTGCTTGAACAACAGGTTATATCAACCACCTCAGAACTTAAAGGTTTTGGTGTCAGATACCACAAGGGACCATCGGAGGTCTTGAAGAGTCCATTCCTCGGCAGGTCAGAGCTGTTTTAGAAGCAAATGGAGGACCAACAGCATATTAGGTTAATGGTGTGTGTGTGTGTATGGTGAGTATTCAAGTGGGGTGAGGTGTGGAGGTGGGATAAGGAGTTTCCACCAGTTCGCCAAAGGCTCTTGGCAATGTTCCCCCTTGCTCCCTCAGAGACATTCTGTATTGGCAATGTAAACAGAGATTAAATAATGGCCTCGATCTGTGCTGCTCCCCTTTTTCTACACACACACACACACACACACACACACATAGTATAGCTATATTTGTGAGAACATTCCATCAATTCATGAGGACCAATCATACTAGTATCATTCTGAGGATTTACACTCACACACGCACACACACACATACACACACAAAGAGTCACCTCTAGGACTACTAGGTGTGTGTAATGCTTATAGTAAACTCCGTGCTTTGTGTACTGTGATGTTTGGTTCAGCAATAATCGAATAATTGACTAGCGGTAGATGAATTGATCATCTTTTCACATTTAAATTTTAATATTTCTGAAGTCTCCATCTTTAATAAATACAGTATGTCTGTAGAGCACCTGATTTCTTTCTTTTTTGACTGACTGTGTTATTTGCTTGAGGCAGAAAGTTGTATATCTAAATCAAGACTAGTTTATAGCTGAGATTACCGCAATGGCCCCGAGCCCACTAACAGCTCTCAGACAGAAACAGAATGTCCTCATACTGGGATCACTGTGTCAAATATTATAATTCAATTCAAAAACACTATCTCGTGGAATGTTTGCTTTTTTTTGCATTTGCACTGCATTCACGTGTAGTTAAAGCTTTATGGATGGTCTACCAATGCTTTAGAGCAAAACCAGCTGTGAGAACATTCCCTGTTTGAAAGACTTTGGTTGAGCGGCAAAAACATGCTGTGCTCATTTACTACATTTAATGTCTAGCACCAGATAGGAGAAATCTCATCTTGAAGCTGGACAGTATCACTCATGCTGAAATAGAGCTCTATCCATCACACGTATCAGCAAATGTGCTCTGTAACAAAGTCCTGAAGATGAAATAATGGAACCGTTTAAGAGCATGGCAACAGAGTAAATGTGTATTTTGGTTCTCAATAGCCCAGCACTACCATTAACATAACCAAAAAGGAAAATGTCCATAAATGTACATAAAAAGGAAAATTTAATTTAATTACTTGGTTTAAATGGTAATGGTATAATGTGTATTTTGTTCTTAATTATGCCATAAACATATAAACATGAAAAAATTAAGAGGCACTTATAACGTAACTAAAACAGGAAACAGTGGGCTACTACTATCTGCTAAATATGAGTACCTGATGAAGCAACAAGTATAATACTGAGTGGTGGAGAAGACAAAGTAACCAGCAATATTTGAGCTTTAACACTATAAATGAATGTGGGCTCACTGTTTTGTGTTATATGATGTGTTATAACTGCTCGTTAAGGATTTTGGGTTGTTTGTAACCTTACTGATCACCATTAATTCATTTTAAACTACTTACTAAGAGTCCTGTGAAATTAATAATATTACTTTTAACAAAGCCTTTGAAAAAAGCAAGCCAACTAAAACATATGTAGAATGATGAACCCATTTAAATCAAGCTAATTTAATGTTTCACTTTTCCAATGTATTCATTTCTTTATGTTAGACCTGGAATTAGTTTTTAAAAATCAGTTTGGATTCAAGAAAACCTGCATTGAAAACTGCAAGGTAAGGCTTTGTGTGAACACCAGTTTCCAGTCATGTTCAGCAAATGAAGCCATGGCTACAGTGAGGCGCTTTAATCTTCCCACACCATGACATTACAGTAGCACAAACACAGCACTTAAATAACAGATGTCCTTACCCTTTCAGGTGTGTGTGTGTGTGTGTGTGTGTATGTGTGTGAGAGCTGTGGGAATGATCCCGTTTCCAGGTGTGTGTTAACATTGCGTCTGAATTATTTACAAACTCCATGAAGGTTCCCATGGTAGAGAGAAAAAATCTGAACTGTACTGACACAGCAGCTTTCGGGCTGATCTTGGACTATAAACCACATTAAACATCACATTATCATCCTGGTGGTTATGGCTTCAAACACAACCTTTAGATACCCTTTCAGAAATGAAAATATTTGCTAAGACGCTCAGAAAGGTCACATCCTCCCCCCGATTCCTTGAAGGCTGAAAGCTGACGAAACCTGTTGCTGCATTTTCAGGCTCCTGTCTATGAGGCATTGTGCAGTTCCTCTGTCTCTGTAGACGTTAAGACAACACAGGCCTGTGACCATGCAGGCGGTTTGCTAACTGCAATATAACATAGCCAACAGTGTTGCATAGTCACGTAAAGACTAAAACAATTGCAACCCCTTGCAATCCAAGGTTTTCACAGCCTGTTCTGAGTGAGACATACAGTGGGGTCCTCGAGTTACAACACAGATCCGTTCCTTCGACAGTGATGTAACCTAAATTTTGGTCCTAGTCGAAACACACCTGAGCCTTACCGATCCTAACACAGCTGTAAAATCATAAACACAACTAAGCCACAGAAAAGGTAAAGGAAAACTTAATCACTCATCCGTCTTCTTCCACTGCGCGCAACCGAACTAGTTCGCTCACGTAGTCCATAAGTACGAGGCTAAAGGTGTAAGTCAAGTGGGAGTGAGCGTTGTAAACTCAAAATGTATGTCAAGACTGTTGTAACCCGAGGACCCCCTGTATATATCATGTGAGAAGAGGAACTCCCGGGCCACTTTCCAACACGCACTTTTACTTGGGAATATGATGTTAAATGGGATGGGTCGATATTCTGGTAATGCTGACTGGGCAATATATCTGTACAAGACCTGCTATAATACCTGGGAAATTACAAAATGTCCCTTTTTATGACCTGAGGCCTTGTGTCGACATAACTGGAAGTACAGTGAGGTCTAGATTACAGCTGCCAAAGCCGAGTGTTTTTACAGTTGAGTTTTCGTTTTTTATGAGAGATAAAAGTCACAAGAGTGTATTTTGTCCATGATTTAGGAATAAAGGAGCTGTTGGCTGGACATGCTGAGGCCTTCGCCTCCTGTTCACCAGGGCAGCATGCAGGAGTGTGTATACCGGTAAAACCGCATTTAAAGTGTGTGAATGACGCAAAGCGCAACTACTACTAGCGAAAGTATCCCGATAACATCCAGGGTTCTGGGTGTGAAAGGGGCTTAAGCAACTGCTGTTAACACTGTGTTTGCTCTATTGTTAGAATCCATGGCTGGGAGTCCAAGAAGGCATAAAAAATGGACCTAAATCTCTCTACGTGGTTAAGATGGCCGTATCATCTTTACCAACTTAGCCAACTCAAGCATCTGCAAGCTATTGTAATTGAACTAAGTTTTCATTTCAATTCAATTATATTTATTTAGTGCTTTTACAACCAACGTTGTCACAAAGCAGCTTTACAGAGTCCAGGTCCGAGCCACTAGTGAGCCAGAGGTGACAGAGGCAAGGAAAAACTCCCTGAGCTGGAGGAAGAAACCTCAGGAGGAACCAAGACTCAAAAAGTGGAACCCATCCCCCTCTGGTCGAACCAGAGAGAAAGAAAAAGAGACCCAGTATGAAGATAACTAACAAGACAAGGCCTTTGTGTACAAACTTAATGACAGATTGGCCATATATGGCTAACAGAGCTGGTACTGTCAGTTAGTTCTCCTCCAAGCATGTTAAGCTGTCAAGTAGAATGCATTTCCGACAGAAAATATGATTGCGCTCCTGCGGCCACAGAAGCTTATTTCTGATGTGCTTGGACGAAAACAGGTGGCGCATGGGTCCTACCCACGTGGGCACAGAGACAAACAGCTCAGAGAATCAGAGAAAAATCTTTGTTCAACACTAAAATTGCTGGCTGGTTGAACCTGTCACACTACCACACTTTACTGTCCTTCAGGCTCACTATGAACAAATTTTTCAGCCAGAATGTTGAGACACAACCTCGAATCAACTAACTGAGCTGGCTAACTGCTTGCTAGCTAACTAGCAGCACTAAAACAAGCATTCACAGGCAAATTATTTTTTTATAAACAACAACAAACAGTGACCCACATCTTTCTTTTCATAACTGACGTTTACTTTAGCGTCTTAAAGGCTGTTCATGTGCAGAGTGAGATGACATCAGTGTGCTTGTACACAGATCGGTAAGATGTGTACAAGCACACTGAGGGCGATGGTCTAATGCACGTGTCAGAGTTGGAACCATGGCAATGTGTCAAACAGCCTCCGAGAGGTAGCGTCCCCAAAATTCACCTATAACAAAAATAATTATAATAAACATCTTAGAAAGAACAATCACACTAATGATGTACTGGCTGTCTCAGAGAAATCTCATCCTAGCCGTCACCTTCCCAGTTCAGTAGCCATGTGTTTTTGGAAAGATCTGACCAGCAGATGGGTTTAAAAAATTAAGGTGTATTCCATGGGGCACATGGGAGGGTTTCAACAAACTCAAAATCAAAATAAGTTCACAGAGGTTACTCTTAATCCACAAGAGTACAGACAATTTAGATTTCTGTATAAGCAATCTTGAGTTATTAACAAATATTTAAATAATATAAACCAGCCAGATTGTAACTAAAGTCGGTGAGTCTGTCTCTGAGAGTAGGCCATATTAACCTGATTCAGGAAAATGATTTAAAAAGATTATGGAGCACTCTATTACATGCCACTTAGGACAGGAACGGACACTCAGACAGTGTTTGTTAGCAACGATGCATTCATTCACTAGGGGCATGTTCTATCCTTAAGGAGCCTCAGAATGGCCCCACACAGCCTCTGACGCTTAAACATTCACCAGCACACTATTTTGAGCCTTAGTCTTGTGCCATTGCTCATCTTTTTGTTCTCTATTGGAAACATCTTCTGATTTATTTGATTTCTCAAAAGTAATTTTGACTAAAGAGCGAGCCATTGATGAGCCATCCAGTATCTATCATGCACTTTGTCAAATGTTCCCAACAATTCAGACATGGTAGACAGACAAAGACATAAAAAAATAGCAGGAGAGTGCCTTTACACACTATAAAACATTCACACTGTGTGGTCTGTCTGCTTGGTTAAGAGCTGCGGTCATGTTGAGAAAGCAGTTCCACTTTTCCTCCACCTCATCTCATCAGTGTCTAACTTTCCATCAGACTGGGTGAAAGTATCGCCCCACGTCGCCAACGAATGTGGACTGTGAAGTGGGCGCTTAGGAGGCGCTCAGGCTAGCTTATTAAAGTTTGGTTTCTTTGGGGGGGGGCAAGGGGGGGGGGGTGGTCTGGGCCTTTTAGAGTGAAAAGGGAGCTAATTTCATGTGTCACTCAAAATATATGATGCCAGCTCCCTACTGCTGAGCACTTAAGTTGCTGTAATAGTGCAGCATTAAGTGTAGACCACTTCCCATGTTCATGGCTTGGATAATGAAACATGCCATTCCAAATGAGCCACACGGCTGCTGACTTAATCCATCCACTGTAACACTGTAACAGTGAGGATCATGTTTTACCTCTTTCTTTAGACATTTTGGCCTCAGACACAAATACTAAAGGCACTCTTCAGCTCACACAAAATGGAAAATTATATTTTGTCACTATTGTATACAAAACTTTGTATATCCAACATTTTAAAGGAGAAGGAAGGTGTTCTTATAAAAGGTTTTTGAAGATTTTAATCTAAAGATTTTGTTTCAAGCAGATATGGCCTATTTCCATTGGTCAATTAAATATGAAATAACAGCTCCTAAAATTAAGTGGCAAAAAAGTTCCTCAAAGCAGTGCCATTGCAGATCATAAGAAGTTACATGATTCTGAAAAATGACTGTATCATAAAAAATCTAATAAAATAAAATACACTTTTCGCACTTCTGGTACTTGTTTGTTTCGTCTGCAGAAACGTATTGAACCTCAGAAACACTGGTTACACTGGTTGTGTGTACTGATAAAGTCTTGTAATTCATTATTGCTATATAGCCTGGTTACCCTTAATTCATGAATTAGCGAGTAAAGTAAATGAGGGACCGCTTGATTATGTGGACCCCACTTTGAGGGCCATGTCCCAATGTTATTTTGAAACGACCGCCATTCAATAAGGTTTATTGAGGCAGAATATGTGATTTAATCATATGTTTGCATGTCTCTGTATGTAGTAGCTTTTTATTTTACTGTTTATCTTGAATGTTTCCACTGTTATGCTTTAAAAATACAGAGCCCTACTGTAAAAAAGGCTTCAGGCTCAGTTATGTCTCTCCATAAACCAAAGCTTTGAAATGAATTGTACTTTCTAGATGAGGATGATAATGCATCAGTAAAACTAATTTGATGGAAGCTACAGCAAGGAGCTCCTTGAAAGTCCCCCACATGCTTATTATGTGTGTGTTAATGACATTTTAGGAGAAAATATATCCTCCAAAATCAAACTAGCCTTTCTGCATATCTACAGGGAATCAATCTCACTTCCTTTCTCGCTCTCCCTCTTCCTCTCTCAAGCATATTAGTAGTTTGCTCTCACATTAGATGATGTAGAAAAGTGAACGAGGAGAAACTATTACAGATACAGAACGGAAAGAGGGAGATGAATGAGGAGAGGAACAGAAGGAGACAGGGGGGGAAGTGGGAGAAGTGCAGGGAAAGACTGAGCGAAGGGAGGGAACAGGCAGACAGAGAGAGAAAGAGAAAACTTAGAGCAGTTTGTTTCTCATGCAGCCTCCCCCTGTCTGTAACCTGATAGCATAATGAGCTTTAACTCCTGCCAGCAACTTCTCTCTCTCTCCCTCGCTCACTCAGGCACACACACACACACACACACACACATACACGCTCACACACAAACATACACACACACATACACACCCCTGCCATTAGTTTAGAGTTGCCTGATGTCTGTTTACATTTCTCCTACTACTTATACTGGAATGAAATGGCCTACTTGAAATACTGGCTACAAATGAGTAATATTCTAGTTTTTAATAGATATTTCAGCTGGAAGTATAAGGAAAAAAATAAATAAATAA
>JBBPCX010000114.1:40207973-40229523 GCA_037974365.1 Hydrocynus forskahlii | reverse complement strand
CATGTATATACATATATGTACATATATATGTAATATACTTTTCTATTGCCCATCCAAACTTTTGAGGATGAAACTTTTATTTGCAGTGACTTCAAATCTCTAACATCTGATTACCCGGTTGTAAAAAGGGGATAAAAGTGCTTTTAGTTTATAAAAAGAAAAAAAGAACATGTCAAATTTGTTGTTTATGAAGATCAGTTTGTGCTGTGCGTATTTGCAAGGTTTCTGTTAACAAAAGTTAAAGAAAGTTTTAGAAGAATGCAATGTGTTCCCAAACTTTTGACCTAGGTATTGGACCTTTCCAAGTCCATGTACTTCCAGCACAAATGTGTATGATCTCACTTTACAAACCTCTGCGCTTGTCCTCTTTCTGCCACACAGAGTACATTTCTGACTCACAGTGTTTAGTATGGGGACACACAGCTACAGTGTTTACATGACGAACACTGGCCTTTGTGCTGATGTAGAAATCACACAGGCTGCTGAACACACAACACTGTACATACATGCCAGAGAGAGAGAGGGAAGGAGTAAGAGAGAGGGAAGGGGAAGGAGAGAAAGAGAAAGAGGGAAGGAGGGAGAGAGAGAGAGAGAGAGAGAGAGAGAGAGAGAGAGAGAGAGAGAGAGAGTGAGAGAGAGGGAAGGAGAGAGAGTTTATATGAGATGCAGGTGTTGGCTGTTCAGAAGCATTATTTCATCGTGAGCTTCTGATTTAGACAGAGCTACTGGGAAAGAACTCCTGGGCTACTGGGAAAGAACTCGGTGGGCAGGGAGTTGGGGATTGCCTGTGAATTAAATTATTTTCATGAACACTGTTGTTTATATTCAGGCTTCCACTGCATGTATGCTTTGAAAGAATACTCCAGCTTTCAGCACCTGCACACTGGCTTCTGTTATAAAAGTGTCTTACAAGTCTGGGAAAACAGTAGAAATTATTGTCTGTGATAATCCACTGAGAAATATTAGGTTTAAAAATACTGGAGTATCCCTTTAAACAAAAGGAACAAGTGATACTGTAACAGTGATATTAGTGATATTATTTGTGATATTAGTGATGTGATATTAGTGGGCAACAAGTGGCTTTTCTGCTTTGTAGAGGGATTTGGGCTCATTCTGTCCTCAAGACAGAAGAGAAGGAGAGACGTTTCTATTTTGAGTGAGTTAATTTTGGAGACAAAGAACTGACATCATCAGCCAAGACACAAAAAGGGCAGCAAGAGATGGAAACACGAAAAGAGTGAAAGCAGAGAGGCATGCATGCACACACACACACACACACACACACACACACATTTTAAGAAACCTATCGAATTTTCTTGTATTACAGAGATATGTCACTGCTTACAGTTCCCACATTTGACTCTTGCCAGAACTGGAAACTGAGATGCTATTGGTTAGGTGGGAGGAAGCAATGTGTGTGTGTGTGTGTGTGTGTGTGTGTGTGTGTGAGGGAGGGAGGGTGAGACAAAGAGAGAGGAGAAAGAGGAGAGAGAGAGAGAGAAAGAGAGAGCGCGAGTGAGAGAGGGCTACTGAATAAGTAAAATGTTGGACTATGCAGCAGGTAAAGCATCAAAGCTGCTCTATTGTATTCATTGTTTCGGTCAGTGCTAATAATAATGTCATTTTTATCATTTCTGTTTTCATATCATTTGAAAACACCAACCGAAAATTGTTTATTGTACCAATACAAATGTTATAATAGATATCTTCAAGTTAACTTCTATTGCAGTTTCTCAGATCTCCTTCCTTCTCCTGAAATTCTGTTGTTTTGGAGACATGAGGTTGTGTAACAACACAGACAATAACTAAATATTGACTCTAGGCTTATCCAAACCAAATACACAAACAAGTTAAACCTCATAATGAATTTAAAAGCCAGCCTCGTTAGAAGCAGCAGGAGGTCGTGCAGCAGATGTTTACCTGCATGCTAATGACCCGATTGTTTAAAAGTGACCAGAATAACAAGGAACTCTTGTAAATGACAAGGATCATCATGCAGGTGTCTTTAAGAGCACATTAATCCACCAACAAGTTTAAAGCCTCTAGTCAAAGGCCAATACAATATGACTTGCTGGCTCCCTGCCTTACACCTACTGTACCTGGGCAAACATGGACAACATGACAGAGCTGGCAACTGATACTTGGAAAGCTGCAGGAGAACATCAGGTGGCCCTGAATGAAAAGCAAGCTAAACAAATCTCGAAGTATTTTCAACCTGTTACCTTTCCCCAAATCCAGCAACTCTTAAACAAACCATGACAGGTAGGAAGACCAACCTCACCCAAGGTTGCTACACCTGATGGCACAATCAAGTCCTCAAGAGATTAGCATCAACGTTTGAGAACAAGTGGGCGGCAACAAACTCCTTTCCTCCAAGAGTAATCCCCTGAGATATGAGAAGTACAGAGAAGGCACAAACATCTTTCTACTAAGGCAGAAACAAGACACCTATGCAGAGCCTGTGACTGGAAGATGCTGGTGGATATTGACCTTTCCACTTGAGGTTGCTTCCACCAGCCTTAGGCCAGATTTGGTACTCTTTGGTCATCATCGAGCTCAGAGTCCCATGGGAAGACTCTGTCAAGGAGGCCTATGAGCGTGAGAAACTACATTACGCAGAGTTGGTAGCAGAAGCAAAACAGCGTGGCGGAATACCAACCTCTATCTGGTTGAAGTGGGAAGCAGAGGATTTGTGGCTTCTTCTACCAGACTGTTGAAGGAACTAGGAATCCAGGAACAGCCTCTCTGACAAAACTAGCAGCCAGTGGATACTCGCAAGCAGAAAGACCCTTGTTGGGCTCCAAGAACAACATAGGATCAAAAGACCATGAAAATAGAAAGGAGGGTGGGATTGTTGGGGACACCAGAATCCATGTTTGAGCCCCCTTGAGACACAAAGGGCTAATCAATGAAACGGTGGGTAATGGAGGGTGCCCACTTGAGAACTCCCACCATCTGCCACTCTCAAAAACATGGTGAATCTCATGTTCTCACCATCTTTTGGAAAAGGGATTGGCACAAGCGGGTGGCCTGGTGGTTAGGGAGTTGCACCTGTGACCAGAGGGTCATGGGTTCGAATCCCAGGACTGCTAGTGGCACCACTGAGGTACCCTTGAGCAAGGTATCATCCCCACACACTGCTCTCATGGCAGTCCCCCCCACACTGTGTGCTGTGCTGTGTTCATGTGTGACTATAAGGTGCCATTTTTCCTTTACACTATGTTCTATTGCTTTTCACATAAAAAATAAGGATGGTGATGATGATGATTACTATTATTGTTGTTGTTGTTGTTCTTATTATTGTTGTTGTTGTTATATTTTGACATTGCGTGGCTAATATGTGTTTTTCACCTGACGCTGACAAAGCTGCACAGGTAGAGTGAAGAACAGAAAGAGAGATGAAACCTCATGAAAGACCTTCCAGTGGAACCTTTCAAGTGTGTATGTGTGTGTGTGTGTGGTATAGGCTGTGAGTTTAACAGCAAGGGCTGAACTCATAAACATGTCATTGAGACCTTGACCTTGCAGTAAACAGCTTCACTCCCTATGGACCCACTGTTTCTTTTACTTTCCCTTCATCTCTCACTCTCTTTCTGTCTCCTGCATGCAACAACACTCCATCCTTTTCTTCTTTCTTTCATTTGCCACAATCTTTTTTTCTCATCTTTTGTGGGATTAAACCACAGGAATGCAAAACATGAACTAGGCCCACTTTCCCACCTTAACGCCACTGGAAGATCTGAAACTGTAGATAGTGACATGGTTCTCAGCCCATTTCTTTAAACTTGTTCTTTACTAACTATAAAGATCAAGCCAACATAGTACATTTTACCGATTTTTACCAATATCTGTTGATGAGCCAAATGGCAAAATTCATTGTAGGATTACTACACTACACTAGATTGAGAATATAATGGTGGGTCATTGATTTGTAAATGGATATTTTGATTTGGTGAATCTCTGATGTGCCCATTGCTGGATGATTTTTATTTATCCAAAATGATGGTGTAATCAGTATTTTACAGTATTTAGCCCCACCCCCCTTACCCACTCGCCCCCTGCAGATTGGGAAAAGATGCAAAAGAATTCACACTGTATCCACTACATCCCGAAAGAGCTTCTACCAGCAGGCAGGATAAGTGATTACCAAGCTGAAGTCATGGATCACTGTAGTGTTGATAGACCTGTCATACTCACTGAAACTAATGAGCTCTTGTAAGGAACCTCACAGCCTTACAGCTTTATGCACAGACCACACAGCAGCTGCTATTTAGAACACAGAGATTTATACAGTGACAACACTGTCAAAAATACAGATGCATGCAATAGTTTAGGTGCCCCTGGTTGAAAGCCATGTCTTGTTGATTTTCTAATTGAAAATAAACACACATCATCTACAGGGAACACACGTCTGGACACTGTAATGCATAGTTACTCTTTATCTGTTGAACTGAATAAATAGTGGAAAACAACAAAACGATGCACTAATATTTGCCAAAAAAAATATTCCCTATAGAGGATCCGTTAACTTACTTTTACTTAAAAATCAATAAAACACGCAATGTGATTGAGGGTGTTCGGACATTTGCCCATGACTGTGTACTGTAAACCTGTTTAGTGTAATTAACTGGCTGTCATGCAAACTGTAAGTATAGCAGGGATTTGTAGAAAGTAAGGCTTCCATTATATCTTTTCTTGATTTTCTACTCATTATTCATGGCTGCCATACATAATAAACCTTAATACCCTGAAACGGATCAGTTTACAGTTTTTTCACATGCCGATGTTTCTGTCATTCACCAGTTACTATGGCCCAGACGTTTGCTGGCCTGTGTCGCGTCTGTGTCCTGCAACATTTGCCTCAATTAGTCATTTTCTTTCCCAAGGCATCTGCCCCAGCTCTCTTAGACCTGACACTGGCTCCAAACAATCTTCATTCTTTAACGTTAACCAGAGAGGCGCAGTAAACCATCGGAGGAGATTAATTACCGTGCATTTAGGCGCGTGTTTTGGAACAGTGAGAACGGCTGTCATAATTTACTTCTCCTGCAGCGGATGATCCTCCGCACGCAGTGGCGATGTCATTCTGCAGAGTAAACAAACGGATAAATTCATTTCTCTCTGACGGTTTTATGACAACATTTGATTTTATTGCTAGAAGACTCCTCCAAAGTGCACAGTAACAGGTCTTTAAACTGCAATTAGCCTAATTCTCCACAACACTATATCTCTTCGTCGTTCTGAAGCAAGAAATATCAAATCCTGATGTAATCAAAGGATCAGCGGACTGATTTATCTTGAGGTCGTTCAGGGCTGACAGTTTAGAAATGACTGCCCTACTGCTGAGAAGTTCATATGCTCCTTTCCTGGTGGTATATAAACCAACTTGATGGACTAAACAACACATTCTCAATTAACCAGCCTGATCATGTAGAACTGGCAGAAACGTTTAGCATGTTGTCAGAAAGAGCATGACTGGAGTGGCTCTGTGAAGACAAAGATGCGAAAACCCTCTTCAGATATGTAACTGCCAGCAGCTTCGCTGTACCGGAGCACTTAACTACCCCACCCTTTTCATAATTACTGAAAGAGGGTGGGGATACAGGTGGGGCCTTTGGCATTCTTCAGCTATCACAAGCTCTACTAAAAGATAATTGCCTTTACAGCCTGCAATACACAGGCACAGTCTTGGCAGAAAGCACCTTGATAAGCTACAGACGAGGAGGCGAAGTTAACTGATTGTGTGCTCTCTGCTTGATCGAGCTCAACAGACTGAAGTGAGGCGGCGGCCTGAGCATTCTACTTTAATCTTTCTACTGTTTGCTAAATGACTATTGATCATCTCTTTTTGCAACGCAATTCAAGTGGCAGGCTTAAATTGTTACACTCAGAACAAAACTTTGTATCTCCTAATGGTAACTTTACAGCAGAAAACAAAAAAGAAAAGAAAAAAAAAATCTTTAAATTAATGAATGTAACAAGACTTTATTCAAAGAACAGCAATGAATGTGTGTATATATATATATGGTTTTATGTCCATCTATTGAATGTTTTTCTCAACAAAAAAAAATATATATACACCCAGGCCAAGAGCCATTTAGGAGCTTTTAGAAAAACATTTAGAACATTTTAACAGTAGACTCTAAGCAATTCAGGTTCCTTTTTGTCCCATTTAACCAAAATTGTGTTTTAACTTTACATACGTTTGGAACGTTGAAACCATCAAAGGCAGAGTAAAACTGCTAAGACCTTTTTCTTATTCAACTCAAAGACTGTAAAACACAGGCAGATTAGATCTGAACCAGTCAGTTAAACTACTCAAATGCTCTTGATCTTAATAAACTGATTCTAGGTCTGGAAACTTGTGGAAAGAAGTGAGACTAAACAGACGTGGAGGTGATGCTTTTCAGAAGCAGGCTAGAGCAGAGAGACACAGGCTTCTCTCCTTTCAGAGCAGTAATCCAAGGGCTCTGCATTCACAATACACACACATTATATCTCGGCAGGAGGCCTGGGGCTATGGCTGCCAAGCCAGGGTGTGTGTCACAGTTTAAAAAGGAGAGAAGAAAAAAAAAGATAAGAGGCTTCTCGGGCCAGGAGCCAAATCTGCTTCTGTGAATTCCATTATTAGTCTCAAGCACGCACGCAACCTTTATAGTTTTTTTCCCCTCTTTCTCACTCTCCTCCTTCAATTACACCTTTGTCTTGCTTTTACTATTTTTTTTTTTTCGCCAAAAATGTCACAGAAAGCTCATTACCGGCAAAAGCTCAGACGAAGTTTGTTGACCCTTCGTAATGAAAAGGGAATTCATGATTTTCTTTTCAGACCTTTTGATATTTCTTATGAGTCAGACGTTAAATAAAGCTGCATGTCAGTGGTTGTGTTTGGAAATAAGATCTGAAGGAGGTGCAGGGTTGGGTTCCAAATATTGAGGATTTGTGAGTTAGCCACCAGTGCCCAGATTAAGGTGTCCGGCCTTTAGCTGCAGTCCAGCAAAAATGTCATTATGGTCGGAATAAAGTGGGCTGCCATTTCAGCACAAGAGGCTTACAGGCAGGGGAGTGAATTCCTGCCGAAGTTCATGCTGGGAATGTGTTGTTTGTACTTTAGAAAAGAGTAGCATTGACATAAAAGTCACAGTTATTACCTGCAATAACAAAGGTACGTTGTAATTGAGTATCAATTACTTCTGATACTTTCACTTCTAGCACAAAGAGACAAATGGAGAAATCCTGTTGAAAATGTGGATTCTAAACCTTTAGCATTTCAAGGGCAGATACTGTGTTAAACTTCATTTGCTGAACTGTTTTTCATGCATGCAGTCTTATTAGTGGGGGATAAAAACTGCCACATTTTTCATTTCTTGGCATTGCCACAAACTAGTAAAAATAAGGAATGCAGATTCGTCCCCCTTTACAGAACGTAAACTGAAGGTAAATCACTATGTAACTACATAATTGCAATTCATTATGTAGTTATGTAATTAAAATTAGTCATGCAATTACTGAATTGAACAGTGTAATAAAACTAAGCAATAACTTTAAAAGGTTAAAGCTTCTGTTTAGTCTCACAGTGATATAAGTATTTATTGTGTTAGTGTGTTACTTACCAATAAATAATGTAATACAATAGTTACAATATAACTATGGATTTCCAGCTAACACTAAAAGATCAATGACTTCTTCAACTAAAGTGAGTTTAAAGCATAAATGCATTCTCAGGCATGCGTGTTTATCAGTCCATCACTCCAGTAGCCCGCAACAGCAGCCAGGGAGGCATTTGGCCCTCTCTCGTATCTGCACTTCCGCACACACTCCAACAGATCAGTCACACTCAATCACGAGTGCCAGAAGCTTCGGGTCAGGTCTGGCCTTGTTTGGCGGTAGAGATAAACCCGAGTCCATTAGACCAGCTGAGTGGAGAGGGTTTTAGCGACTAGGGGTCAGTGGCTGAAGCCTTGCTCTTGAGAGGCCTACATTGTTCTGCCATCTTTGGATGGTTTCTCTGGGGAAGGATCATGGTGTCTACTCATACGAAGGAGCCCCTTAAGTGCTCAAAGCCACTCTGGGTCTACAGATCAGAGGGTCTTTACTTGTTAAGAACAACCAGAAGAGGACTGCTTTATGCTCAAATGTATGCAGCTGCCTGGTCTCTTCTTTCGGATTCTATCGTGTTTTGTATATAATACATACAGAGGTGTACATGCACATGCCTGTATATGCATATATAGCTGCAAAAGTTTGCATTCCCCTGGTCACATGTTTCGTTGATATGGAGCAAACTCCCTGAGACAGTTGTCGTGAGGTCAAATTACAAACAGCTATTTCTCGTGTATTAAAATTGATAACGTCAAAAAATAATACAGAGATGTAAAAAAAACACTCTTTGAATCTGCTCACAGCGAGGTATCGAACCAAGCTCTAGTGGCGTGAAGTCTGTTTATGAGTCTGCTGTGTGTTTGGCTCTGCAAGATTGATTTGCTGCTTCTCGTTTTGTCGCATCCTGGCCACCATAGTTTCCACTACACACTCTTAAGGCGACTCGCTCCTCCGCTCTCTCCCTTCACACATTACAGAGGCGATTCAACCACAAAAATAAAAAATTTAAACAATTAATACTCGGACCCTGATCAACCAATCAAATATCTGATTACATGTGCTGTACACTGGGTATTAAAGAAAATGTAAGCATTGGAATTTTGCCAATACGTTTGATATAGGCTCGGACAAGAAGCGGCGCCGAAAAACAGGTGGAATCAAAATAATAATAATAAAATGTAAGAACAATAGCCCGTCTGTAGTCGCACTATTTATTGATTTTTCTCATAACAGCTAAGGCCTGCTGACTTCATCCTGAGAATATAATCCTGCCTTATTCAAGAGATTAAGAGGTGCTGTACCCATCTATGTAGTAGCGAGAGGTCAGCAATGCTGCCACTTTAGCAGACTTGGCAAGCACAAGCTTCTGGCTGACCTTTCATGCAAAGACTTTTCTCCCCACTTTAGAGCACTCGAGCGTTCAGATTCAACCAAATTAAACAAAAAATAAAAGATCAATTTAAAGAGGCTGACATTTAGGTTTTGAAGGGCTATAACCAGTCTCTTAAACATTCCCAGCATTATTATTTCTCTTGTGGGGCAGATTTATATCTAAATGTTAGGCTGACTTCAGCATAAATGTTTGGAGTGGAGAGGGCCGTGAGGACATGGTTCCGGTCGGTGTTTTGCTGTCTTCAAAGCATGTCACTCGACTTGTCTCTTCCACTCGGGCAAATATTTACTTACGCTGTCCATTAAATGGACACTTGTCAGGAGGCCGTCACTTGAGTTTCCAGGCCTTCAGGTTCCCTCAGTGCTCTGCTCTGGGCGTTCCATGTAAATAGCTATTGTGGAATGATGGATTATGTTTGTTTGTTGGGAGTGCCCGGGTTTATTTCATTAGCAAAACCAATAAATAATTGGCTGGGCCAGGGATTGGATTTGTTAGGATCTGGCCAAATTAAAGTGGAAAAGCTACCTTTGGATGCATGTTTTTATTTTTGAAAAAGGTAAACAATGCCAAGTGGGTCAGAGGCAGCACGAGTTCAGCGGATGTGCGGTTTAGCCAAAGCGGCTGGATCTCTGTCCTGGAGACAACAGCCCAAAATATTACATTTTTTTCTTTTACTTAAACGTTTTACTTAAACAGATTTGTGTGTAAATATTGACATTACCGAGCAATTTATGTCCCTGAAAGACAACAGAAGTCCTACATCCTCCTCTTGAAGATAGCATTAAGAACTGTTATTCATTCAGAGGAGAGAGACTCCATGTATGAATGTTGTAGTGCTTGATATGACACATTTCAAATATATTTTAGAGATTTGATTTGTCACCAATATTGTTCTAAAAAACAGATCAAAATGAAATTTGCACTTTGGGCTATTAGAGAAAGAAAGAAAGAAAGAAAGAAAGACAGAAAGAAAGAAAGAAATAATTAAAGAAAGAAAGAAAGAAAGAAAGAACAAGGAAAGAAAGAAGGAAGGAAAGAGAAAGAACAGGGAAAAGAAAGAAAGAACAAGGATAAGAGGGAAAAAAATGAACAAACAAACAAGCAAAGAAAAAGAACAAGGAAAAGAAAGAATAAAAGAAATAATGAAAGATAGAAAGAATAAGAACAGAGGAATTAAAGAATAAGAGAAATAAAGTAAGAAAGATAAACAGAAAGAGAGACAGATAGAAAGAAAGAAAGAATGAATGAAAGAATGAATGAATACACTAGTGGAGTGATTCAGTGGGTTTTCCACGGTGGAGTGTGAATCTGAGCCTTTCATGTTGTCTGTTTTCCGTCATGCTTGTTTAACCCTTAAGAATGTACGTGGCTTTATGCTTACTGTATGTATTCGTCTGAAGCGGAGGAGTGTGTGGGCTCTGACAGGCCTTGCGGTGAAGACGAGAGGAGAGAGAGAGAGGGAATGGCCGAGAGACACACACTGATTCAATAAAATGTGATTGCTGTTAAAAAGGGGGCCGTCTGAAGTCACATCAAAACAAATTGGGCTGTTATAGGAGCCTCAGCCGGTGCCCCTGTTCAATTTGCATGTCAATGCGGGCAGTCTGGTGGGCCAATGGTGTGGTAAATGAGCGATGCAAATAACGCACACACTGCTCTTTATGCACCAACAGAGAGGCAGAGCACAGAACTGCCATAGAGAGAAAGACTGAAGTTAATGGTGTTTAAGTGTTTAAGAGAAGTTTATATCAACACATATTACAAGACGTGGTCATCCAAATGGCCATGTAAGTGCACACACACACACACATATACACACACACCAGTCAAACTGCATGTTTTGTTAACTAAAAATAAGTTAATACATCCTCTACAGAAAACACACTACAATGTAACATTTTTTGCATATTTATGAGCACAATTTCTCTTATTTCCTGAGTTTATCATACAGGAAAAACAACATAAATGTTATTTGCACAGGCCACATGTCTTGTTTTTTCCAAATATGTAAAGTCCAGCAAATACACAGTAATCGTGCGATAAAATGCGTGGAAGATTTATTTTAACTTATATAACCAACAAAATATGTAATCTGACCAGGAGTGTCAACACTTTTGCATAGACATATTTCAAACTGTTCATTAGAATTATACTCATAATATTTCTATTACAGTATTCAATATATTTCTAATAATATTCTGTTAAGACTGCAAAATAAACATTACCTTACCTCTGAGGCTGGTGAAAACCAGATCAATCGATGATCTTTGCCTGGACGTCTTCACACACAAACAATATAGCAGTCCTGTGAAGGCAGTGACACAATTTGGGACATTTTCATGATATTATCAGCCTGAAAAAGCCAGATAAAATACTGGAAAACTATTCTCTCCAAAATGGCAACTTGTAAACAGAAGGGACAAATGTTGATTTTAATATGTGTTAATGTAACAAGGTTTTACTACTATGTTAAATCTTCACAAACAGCACGGTTAAAAAATCTATTTTCAAGAGGTGTAAAAAGAAGACAAACCTTAGATCTTAGATATAAAATCTATATACAAACCTTATATCTATAGACCTTAAATCTATAGATATAAAGTTAATATATAAGTAAATATATTCATAAATAAATGTAATATATAACTTTTGTCACTACTATGCTTACATAAAATTGCCATTTAAAATAAACAACCTTCTATCATAAAGGAATGGAGATACAGAAAAAGAAAGATATTTAAAATAAAGTTCATCAGGATGCAAGAGGCAGAAGTGACTGAAGCAGAGAGTCACTAAAAGCATTTGTGCCAATTTTTTTTTAGTTGAGGAAGGTGATGACCCAGGCAGAGCCAAGTGAAGAACACAATCAGAGCATTAGCTTGTCCAAACTCTCAGGCTTTTGTTATCATTAGCTGAGCACTAATAGTCCTGAGGGAGACTATACTCACTAATGCTATCGGCTGTTAAGTGGACGGCCTGCTAATGGCATCTTCCAGGGGTCCTGACTCACAGCAAGGTCACCTGAGCTGTGCAGAGCAGAGAGCGTGAGCTGGGACTGACCAAGGAACCAGAATCACATGCTTATGGTAGGAATTCTTCACTGCAAATCATTTTAGTCTAAGCAAGGTTTAATCTGTCTGAGCTGTACATTAGCAGACAGTATAAGTGAAGTGAAGTGACCATTTCTGTCAGACGCGAACACACCTCAGCACCTCTGTATTTAACCCATTCACCAAGTGGTGGGGTGGTGGCCTAGTGGGTACTTGCCTCTGGACCAAGAGGTCATGGGTTCAAATCCTACCTTCATCACACCTCCACTGGGTTCCTGAGCAAGACCCTCAACCCCAAGTTGCTCCAGGGAGACTGTCCTCTGTAGTTAGAGAATGGAAGTCGCTTTGGATAAAACCGTCTGCTAAATGCCGTAAAAAAGCAGCGGGCAACCAGGAACATGGTGCCTGGAGAGCAGTGTGTGGGAACAGTACCTTTCTCAAGGGTACCTCAGAGTCCTAGGCGTTAAACCCACAACCTTCTGATCACAGGGGCAACTCCCTAACCACTACACCACCAGCTGCCCCAAATCATTTATTTGCTTTGGCTTAAATGTAAAAATAATGCTATGACATATAGCATTAAAACGACATACAGCTGAAGTGAAGAACATTGTTTTTACTGACGGTCCTTGTCCAGAGGTGGAATTTAATAGGCAGCAAGTGAGCCGTCATTTGTTTAAGCTGACATATTGGAAAGTGGAAAAGTCTCCAAAACAGCAAGTCTTGTGGGTATGTAATAGTCAGTACCTCCAAAAAGTGGTCCATGTAAGGGCAACCAGTGAACCATTGACAGGGTCATGGACACCCAAGGCTCTCTGATGCATGAGGGGAAGACTACCCATCTGGTTTGATCCCACAGAAGAGCTAGTGTAGTACAAATTGCTGAAAAATGCTGGATATAATAGAAAAGTGTCAGAACAACTCCAGGGATTGCAGCTCACTGTGTAAGGGGCTATGTAACTACAGACCAGTCAGAGCACCCATGCTGTCCATCACCAAGAGTGCCTACAATGAGCAGTTTATCATCAGAACTGGACCATGGAGCAATGAGAAAAGGTGGTCTGATCTAATAAATTGCGTTTTCTTTTGCACCATGTGGACGGAAAGGCATGGGTGCATTACTTACCAGGGGAAGAGATGGCACCAGTATGCACTATGGCAAGAGGGTAAGTCAGAGGAGGCAGTGTGATGCTCTGGGCAATGTTCTGCTGGGAGACCTCAGGTCCTGGCACTTGTGTGAAGGTTACTTTGACACCTAAACATTATTGCAGACCAAGTACACTCCTTCATGGCAACAGTATTCCCTAATGGCAGTGGCATTTTTCAGTGGGATAATGTGCTCTGACACACTGCAGGACACTGTTCAAGAATGGTTTGAAGAACACGACAAAGAGTTTAAGGTCTTGACTTGGCCTCCAAATTCTCTAGATCACATGAGCATCTATGCTTAGTCTGTTAGTCTGTGTTTATTTTATTGCATTTTTGGAATGTCTGTATGTTTATATGTGTTAATATTGCATGTTCTATGTGTATATTGTCTATATATGTTGAAACTTATTTTCAATTTATTTGTAGTCACCTTGGCCAGGACTCCCTGGAAGAAGAGAAAATGTATCGCAATGGGACATTCCTGGTAAAATAAAGAATAAATCAAAAAATTTAAATCAAAATCTGATCAAGCATTTGTGGGATGTGCTGGACAAACTAGTCAGATCCATGGACCAAAGATCTGCTGTTAATGTCTTAGCTCCAGATACCCCTGCACACATGCAGTCGTGTGGAGTCAATGGTCAGTGCCTCGACTGGTCAGAGCTGTTTTTGGTGGTACAAGAGGGACCTATATAAAACAGAAATGAAGTAATTTGTCCAGCACATCCCACAGATGCTCAATTTGAGCTACATTAGCTCTTCCTTGGGATCAGACCCTCTCAATCGGCTCATCAGATGCCCTTATCTGGAAGATTTTTGGTAGGAACTACCCAATACATACCAGGAACACCTCACAAGACCTGCTGTTTTGGAGATGCCCTGACCCAGTCATGTAGTCAACACAAGTTGAGCCTTGCTGCTCAGATCCTTATCCTCAAGAGTAGGTTGTGGTTTGTTTGTAAGTAGCCATTAAATTTTGTGTTCCACCTTTCAATAAACTGGATGATGACATTGTATCACAATTTGCAGTTAATACAGGCTAGTTTCAATATAATTAAATCCAAGTGCTCCACTGAGATGATACAGGTAAAAAAAAAAACACATTACAATGATTCAAATTAAGTGCTATGACTTTACATGATTACTCAGCGGAGTAATTAATCTGCTTTCTTCATTATACCTAGTTATAAAATTTTAATAAAATCTAGCTTACAATTACAGCCTGTTTTCCTTTCTTACACCAGTTGTTATGCTATAGTTGTTATGCACCCCGTAGAAAATCATGCTCATTATAGACTCATTATCAGTGTATGTTGTGCCTTTTTACTGACTTCTCTGTAACCAGTGATAAACATCACAGAACGTCCAAAAGAATGACCCACTGTAATCTGATCTAAAGAGAAAGACATTAAACTGTATGACTGAGCTGAAATGACTTCAGTCTTCATTTAGTCTTTAGTTCACCTCTTTTGGTCTCACTGAGAATTTGCTGAGTCCTTGACATTTACTACATGCGTCTGCAGAAAGCTAATTCACAATGGATCGTGAGCAAAAGGTCAAGTCGAAAGCTAAAGCTCGCAGATCAGTGAGTGAGTACAGTTACCTGGACACTATATTGACTTACCCTGAAAATATCACAGCTCCTGGAGTAGTTTTGCAGGGAGCTGAAATCTACAGGCTGAGTGAATACAGGCGTGTTTCTGTGCTCGCTGAATGCGAGCCAAGGGCTCAGAGCTCACAGCTTACTGCCATTCCCTCACACACTAAATAAATACTCACTCTACCTCCAGCATTAATCCCCAGAGTGCAAGCTAGAGAGCAAGAGAGAGATGTAATGTGTCCCCTTTGGAGGGACTTCAGAAATGACGCAGCCCAGTGGAAGCACTACTTTTGAACAAGGCCCCTGTGTTAACTTCCTTACGCGTGCTACTGACTGAAAATCAGAGCACACACACACACACACACACACACACACACACAGCATAAAATAAACACGAACAGAGCCTGATAAATAGAATAATAAAATTACAGCTGGACCCATTTAGAGTTTTACAGTCAACACTGAGTTCTTTATTTAGAGAAGATGACTGAAATAATAATAAAAAAGTCCATATTTGTACCCTGGTGTCAGTGAAATTCTTCTAAATCAGCTTTTTTTAAATGCAAAAAAAAAAAAAGGATTTTCATCTCGTCACTTTTATACAAATGTGCAAATACGACGGACATTCCGAATCCTTCAGTCTTCAGTGTCAGTCCAGGATCCACAGGACACGGCTTGGGGAGGGACGGGCCTCAATTCTCAGCAGCTCCGCCCTCTCAAGTTCTTTTTCAAGTAAAGTGCTCCATCAAGGAAAAAAGCAAACGTAAAACACACAACGCGTGGGTGTCCTTTTTGATTTCTCTCTCCATTTACAAAGGAAGAAACAATAAAATTACAAATGTAAAGAGCAAATGACAATAATAATAAAAGTACAACCAAAAAAAGATCGCTACGCAGTTTAAGTAAAAGCAGCGTCCTCAGTTTCCTCCTGAAAGTCCAACTGCAACATCGGAGGCGCTGAGAAGTAGTCATACGAACTCCAGCTTGCCGTGGCCCGTGTACATCCCCCAGTGCACGAGTGACAGAAAGCGCTCCCCGCCTCCGCCGCCCCCTGCCAAGCTCAGCTCGGCCTGTCGCAGCTTATCGCATCCCAGACAGCAGTTCTCGTGTCCTGTCACGGGGACCATGCACTCCAAGTCCAGCTTGGCCACATGACCCTTTTTGGCATGGTGGTGCCCATGGAAGCTGTAGTGCAGGCGGGAGAGCATCTGCTGCCTCTGGGCCCGCAGCCGCTTGTTCTCGCTGCGCAGCATTCGGAGCGCCAGCATGATCAGCAACACCAGGATCAGACCTCCGGCGATGGGAACGGCAATCACCGCCGCACGAAACCACACCTCCTTCGCCGAGGCCAATTCCTGAACCCGCGTGATCAAGTTCTGGTTGGAGCTGTCCGACTGGTATCGGTCTAAAACGGAGAGAGCGGTCATTAATGATAAGAAGAAACGGGAGTAAAACATGTAGGCAATGTATGTTAACGAGCAAATCTGACTTTTTTTCGATATACCCCAATGTCCCTGTCTTATCTTTTCATAAATGCTGCTTTTATTTCTATGATTACAGTGCGTCCTGTCAGAGAAGGCACATTCCAGCACAGTGGGAAAATTACACGATCCATATGCAATAAAAAGTATGTGATCTGTATCCAAGTGCTTAAAGGTATACTGCCTACTACTGACACACTTACACTGCACTGGAATCCATTAAATATCAGACAGCAGCCTGAAGACATGGGGGCTGTGTATAATAAGCAATAACAAGAACTAATGCTATCATGACCAGGCTATAAAAACCACGACTATTTTCAGTACAACAAGCAGCACTGCTGCTACTGCTGCACTAAACCTCTGCAAACCATTAGAACACAAAATGAAACATTTTAACTATTTGTGTGGATATGTGGACAGAATTCTGGACCATTAAATTAGTCTCCTTTTTCTTACCTGTAGAATCACTTCGAGTGTGTGCGATGTCGTGAAGCCCTCTGTAGTTGCACATGTCATCATGGCAGCACTCAATGGGAGATAAGCCTCCGTTTAGAACGTCCACGTTCTTCTTGGCACAAACATCCACCGAGTTCAATAGCGGGTCCAGACACCCATGTGTTAATGGGGAGTTTGTATTAAGTGGGTCCAGTACCTTGGTGAAACAAGCGTTAAGCTCCGACTTACACATGTATCCTGTGGCAACGCAGTGCGGCGCATCGCAGTAGCACCTGATCTCTCCTGCAAATCAGAAATGATTTATATCAATGAGGGTTATTCAGTAACCTTTCAGATATCAACACCAGGTTAAATCAACACTTAATGACACTCAGCCACAAACAGCCCCACTGGTGTTGACCCAATATTCTTACACAATGCCATTGAGGCTGGTTGTGAAAAACAGAAAGGCTCCCCTGAATCTTCATATGTTTTTGCTTTAACTGAATGGGCTCCAGTGTAACTGCCAAATGCCACTACAAGAGAGTTTGCGTGTTTCAGCACAGAATTGGCAAACGCATTGTTATAAACCACATGGCAGGTTGTTGCTATAAAGTGCCCCAGAATTTGTCTACTTGTAATTGCTTGGAAGGGAAGCATCCGCTTCTCATGAATGTACGTAGAATAAATATACTAAAGTGACGGCACTGTGAGAAATCCACCGCCCGTCAAAACCGAGTGGGCAAATTACTGTTTGAACCCCCATATATTATAAAGTTATATTATAAAATGACTCATTTCCAGCACAGTATCTGTGTCATGGGTTTAAGGAGCTTTCCGTGCTAAAAAGTCTTTTCAGCTTGTGCTATAAAACAGGAGTCCTGTAGCTTATAATCAGTGGTTTGTTTGCCCAAGTCAATTTCTTTCAACCCAAATGGAAACTCATAAAGGGAAGGGGGTGCTCAAGACTTCTGCAGTTTGCACGCAAGCTTGTGTTTGGAGCTGGTAGGTGTAATACATGAGTAATAAGCTTTTAATACCCAAATATATGAATATTTTATAACTATACAGCTAGACCAGTAGTTTGTGCCTATTCCAAAGTACAGGGACTTTAGAGAAATGTAGTTTTCCTTACAGACTTCTTACACAGGAAACAATCCAGTCACATGTGGAGGTATGAACTGTGTTGTCTGTTTGTAAAGTGAGCAACAACTGCTACTAAGGCAAAAACACACTCTGACACACAGCCTTCCAGTAGAGCTGGAAAATGTTTTTGATTCCCTAAACATGAACTACTGACAAAGAACCCACAGGCATGGAGGAGCCAGAATAACGAAAGCTGGGTCTGGGCAAAGCGAGAACATATTAAAGCTCTGATCCTTCAGGCCTGATCTGAAGACCTTTTTCCAACTGTTTAGCTCGTTTTGCTCCTGAGATCTCTCGTTTTTTAGTATGCGTTTGGCAATAAAAAACAAAATAATGGTACATCTAATCTTATTATGTTCCGTTTTTCCCACAAAAAGGCTTTAAATCGAGCCAATCCACAACATATGAATTCACTTATAATGGTAGAAAATGTGTAAAGAGCAGAGGGAGCAGCATGCAGCTGGAGTTTATTCTGCTCTTTTCTCCACAGTGGGCACAAAAACCTCATAGAAAATAGAGAAAATGAGGACTCCCCTGCAGTTGGAAGACAGAAAACACTGGAGCTGTGCTGGCACTGTGTTTCAATATTGCTTTAAGGTATATATACTTAGTCCCAAAGCCTTTTTCCCACTGCAGAAAAAAACATGAAGTTTGACCCGAATTTTGCGTTTGTGCGCCCTAGCTGGAACTCCCCAGCCTATCATCTAAGCAGTTTATTTTCTTTTATGTGTGTGAAAGCTGATGAATTTAAGGTGTGAGTGAGACGTTTCCTGTACCTTTAGTGAGGAGAACGGCCAAGGCACACAGCTCCAACTGAAACCAAAGCGACACCAAACTGGAATGGCGATCCATTGAGATCCAACGAGTCTTCCCGGTCCTTCAAGCCTGCGGCAAGACCCTCCAAATGTGTATAAGGTAAAGATATGCCTACTACACGTGTTTTATGCACATCGTTGCACTCCCGTAGTTTCCTGTGCTACATAATGTCCATATAACAGAAGATACAGAAGGTCCTTCAACTTCTTCTGTGTACCTCCGGCCCCATAGAGGAACACGGGACAGCTGCACCGGAGAAGTAGAATATAAAGATGGCCAGAGCACAAAAACAGCCCCTGCACGAAAACGACCTACACTTTCAGAAAGACAAAAAGGGGTATTCGAAAGACCGAAAGTAAAAAAAATAAGAAAGAAAACAAGATTTAGTCCGACAGAGCTGAAATTTGGACGGCCACCACCTCGCCACGGCGCACGGTCCTGGACACTCCGGCACACGCAGCGCCAGGCCACAGTTATGGGGCTCCGCGTGGCCACGCCCTCACATACGCTCATTGGAGGAGCTTGTTGCTCATTTACATACGCTGGATGACACTAGACACAGCCTGGCCACGCCTCCTTGCGAGTCTCATTGGACGAACTTTTAGAACTTTTAGAGGCGGTTAAATTGATTAATGTACAATACATGTATTTTCTTATTTTTTCTTATTTTGATGTTTTATGAGTGTTTGGAGTTACACAATACGGCCAAAAGTACTAGGTCTATATTATAGACTCTATAAAGACATGGCTGGATGAGTTCGGTGTGGAAGAACTTGACTGGCCCACACAGAGCCCTGATCTCAACCCCTTTGGGACGAACTGGAACGGAGATTGTGAACCAGGCCTTCTCGTCCAACATCAGTGTTTGAACTCATAAATGCTCTACAAAATGAATGAGCACAAATTCCCACAGAAACTCCAAAATCTTGTGGCAAGCCTTCCAAGAAGAGCGGAAGCTGTTATAGTTGCAAACGGGGACCAACTCCATTTTTAGGTCTATGGGTTTAATGCAGTGTTATTAAAGTCCATGGTGGTGGAATGGTCAGACGTCCCAGTATTTTTGTCCATATAGTGGACTTCAGCCTGCTTGCGAGTCGTGGCTGATTATTTTATAGGTAAATTCGTTTTTAAATGGACAATTATCTGGCGATAACGCGTCGATATGATAGAGGACAGTCAGGAGTTTTAAGAAAATGTGTCTCTGCAGCTCCTGGAGGCTGGAAAGGTCGAGCAGAAGAGGATGTAGGGACTGGGACCAGGCGGTTAGATAAATTAGCAATCCAAAGAGACACATGGCGCCAGGGAGACGACACACAGACAGAGCCACTCAATTACCCCCAAGACAATCCCATGCAAAACACACACACACACACGAACACACACACACACGCGCACGCACGATCGATATCTCCACAGCCCCAGCAGTCTGTTCATATGTTTATCATTTGGTCAGGACAGCCCGGACCAGTCTGCTGTTTGAAGCTGAGGGTGAAGATCATTTAGGACAGCAGAGTTCAGGAGATTAAAATATTATTCACCTTACACAAGTGTACAAATAACAGAGCTGTTTCAGCCTTCAAGAATAAGATCTACAGTACAAAACCTAAAAAACAGTACAGTAGATTACCATAGACACCCTACTATTCCAAACCTATTATTATATATAGGCAAATAGTATATTTTTTGTAAGGGGCTAACATTTCCAAATAACAGCTGTTTCAATGTTTAAGAATAAGGTCTACAGTACAAAAGCTATAAAAAAAACAGCACAGTGCATTACGATAGATAGTCTACTGTAAAAAAAAGTGTTATTATTATTATATTGTTATGTATAATGTTCAAGAACAACAAACCTAAAAGATCTACAGAACAAATCATAAAAAATGACAACAATACAGTACTATAGACACTATCCTATACCCAAACTATTATTATATGTAGGCAAAATTATTTAGAGTAATAGAAATAGAGGTGATTAAACCAGAGGTGATTAAAATAAATTATTAAATGATTGTGTTGGTGTAGTATAGAGTATTTCAGGGTATTTTGTGGAGAGCTTTATTTTGCCTTAATATTTTATACTGTTTTTGTCTTTGTCCAGTCACAGCATAAGTAATTTCAATATGTTTTTCTGATTCTTATTCTCTCTCCAGGTTAGAACTGACATAGAAGATAAGAATGAACTGTCTTTATCCCAAGAGAAATTCTTGCAGTGCAAAAGATAAGACAAAAGAAAAATAAAATAAAAAATGTAGACAATAAACAATAGTAACACCTGTAGTTGTCTTCGCTGACTTTATAGGTTCGCCAATAAAGTGCCTGCTAAAATGTAAATTCTTAAAACAAATACAGGTATAAAACTTTAACAGTCTGACAGATACAGTGAGTGTCATCTGCTGGTGAACAGCAGCTGTTAAAGCTGCACTCAGACAGACAGGCGCTCCGGCCTCGCTGCCCTTTGCCTGCTGATAGACGGTTCAGGGTCAGAGGGGGAAAGGAGGGACACACACATACGCACGGATAACCAGATCGACAGCAGTTGTAGTAATTGTCCGTAATTTGGCCCAGGCGCCAGTCTATTCAGGCTCTGAAGCTACAGGCTATAGAGTACAGGATCTGCCCACACCTTAATGACTACCTTCGCCTTCACACGTTTTCCAAGTGGAGAGACCAAGACCAAAGGGATCAAGAGAATTAAACTGAATCAGAGGTGGATCAGAGGCCATAAACAAGACTGACCTGTTGAGGAAATCATCACACATTGGAGAGATGCATAAAAAAAGATTTAAAAAGTCTGTATGTGAATATATATCACTATGGGAAATATATGTATATTTATATTTATATTTATGTGTGTGTGTGTGTGTGTGTGTATATA
>JBBPCX010000114.1:40185172-40207037 GCA_037974365.1 Hydrocynus forskahlii | reverse complement strand
TGTATATATATGTATGCAGGACAAAGGGGTAGAATATGGATGGATGTGTATATATATATATATATATACACACAAACATAAACATAAATATAAATGTACATATATTTCCCATAGTGATATATATTCACATACTTATGTATATATAGAGAGCTGGGCTGGGCTGCGAACTGCCAAGTAAGTACTGCCCTCTCGTGGTCACAATTGGAACTGTACACACTGTTTTTGGGTTTAAGAAAGCAAGGATAAGACGCTAGACACATCTTGGCCAAAAGTTTCCAGACAACACTCTGCGTAGTGGATTAATGGCTTGCTTCCTTCAAAACCTAACTAAAACGTATCTTTTCTCTTAGTGCTCTGCCTTTTCTTGATCCTAATTTCTGTCTGTACTTTTCCTGCCACTGGACTCTATGTTGTAATTTGCACTGTTTATGTTTTTGGCCTACTACTATCTGGCATGGGCTGTCTGTGCTATTTTGTAAAGCAATCTTGAATTTGAGAAAGGCACTATATAAATAAAATGTATTCTTCTTATTATTTTTTTTTACTATTATTATTTAGATCATTTTGAGTGGACTAATCTCTATAAAAAAGCAGGGCCAACTCAATGGGACGTCCTGTGGCGGCCGCGTATGGGCCTAATTCAGAACTGAACAACAGCCTGCACATAAAACACACATGCACACACAGCTTCCTTTCTCCCAAACTCAATATGTCAAACACCAAACTGTTCTGCAGAAACAAGAACATTTACTCCCAAACTGTCACTGTAAATACCTTATGTTTACTAGTGTTACTAGTAAAGTACTTGGCAGTAAATTATTTATCTATAGTATTCATACTCCAGCATTTTGTGTATATAACATAGTGCATAATGTATTTCATACAGAGTATTTCTGCAGTTTTTTTTTACTTTTATCTTAGACTGTATATTTTACAGTTCCTGTCTTTGTGTCTCTGTGTGTCGTAATATAAGCAATTTCCTCCTGAATTTGATTCTGGTTTATATACTGTACATTTTTTTTCTAATCCTGTTGCTGCTATTGATGCTTTTTTTGCACAATTATTTAATGCTGTCAACCTCAATCTTTGCATTTTCTGGACACCTAAGGACACTGGTGCAAGAATACAGTGTGTCATAATACTGCATTCACTCACACAATCCTGTTCCTACTCCTGTAGACTGCACTGTATGTTGTTGTGTCCTGTAAATGTTTGTACTGTTGCTCTTGTGTCTCTTTAGTCCTGTCCTGTCTTTAGCCTGTAGTCTTCTGTTCTTTTTTGTTCTTTTCTGCACCACAGTCCTGGAGGAACGTTGTTTTGTGTATATGGTTGAAATGACAATAAACACCTACGTGACCATGCACAATACCAGAGGGGTCATTTTATAAAGGAAAATATAACACATCAAACAAATCAAACCAGCAGTTAAATGCAAGAGGGGCTTTAAGCACTGGGCTGTGGATCAGTAGGACTGCACTTCCTGGAGTGATGGCACTCCATCCAATATATAATTTTTATTGCGATATCTTTATATTGTGTACAATATTCTTACCATGTGCAGTTTTTGTTAGGAGCAAAATCAATTCATTATCTGCAATATATTACGTGCAATAGTCTTACCATGCGTATCATCACCTCTTGCGTCAGTTTTACTTACATACTATCTCTACTACATATAAGAACAGATTAAGTTTAGAGAACAACCCCAAACCACTACATGTGTTACTAGTAAATTATTTAGCACTTATTTATCTATAGTAATTTAACTTTAGCATTTATTCCTTGGCATTTAACTACAGCATTTATTCCCTGGTTCTTGTCTGTGCAGTCATGATATAAGCAATTTCCTCTGGGATCAATACAGTTTTCCGGTTCTTGGAGTTAGAGTGGTGTTTGTCATCCAGAACTAATCATTCAACATCACTACCTGGCCTCACTGCACTCTGGATGGAATGCAATCAAATCCTTACACAATGTTCCAATGATCCAAGTGTAAATACATCTAGTGCAAAGTCTTACCAGAGGAGTAGAGGCTGTGACTTCAACAAAGGGGGACGAAGTCTTTATTAATACTCATGATCAAAAATCAGCACCTTTACTTTTACAGTAATAAACTCAATGGTATATTAATCAGTACATTTGAATGGCAGCATGTGACAACTGATTTGATCTTAATGGTTGGTAATGAGAGAAACCAACATAAAACCTGTGTTATTCTGAAGCCATTCCTGAGCGACAACAATCATTCAGACGGCTTTGGACAGAGAGTGATACTCTGCAGAAGAACCACACCAGGTGAAGAAAAACCCGTCTGGTTAATTTGCCACTGAACACTTAAATGTGTTAACAACTCCTAATCTTCAAGAGAAACAGGAGAAAAAGGTGTTAATGTGTGCAGACATACCTGGATGGGGGGGTCATGGTCATTCTAAAGCTGAAAGCTTGAAAAGGGTGTGAAAAGACCTGTGGCTCCATTTACACACTGCCTGTTTATTATTCACGCCTTTATAGAGACAGATACAAACAAGGAGAAGGAGACAGAGAGGTGTAAGGGAGGAGGTGGCAGACAGAGAGGGTGAGTCTCAAAGAGACAGAGATAGAAAGAGAGACAGAGAGAGAGAGAGAGAGAGAGAGAGAGACAGAGACAAAGAGTGCAAGAGAGAGAGACAGACAGAGAGACAGAGACAGAGAGTGCAGGAGAGACAGAGAGAGAGAGACAGAGAAAGAGTGAGAGAGAGAGAGAGAGAGAGAGAGAGAGAGAGAGAGAGAGAGAGAGAGAGAGACTGGAGGTGAGAGTCTGGCCAATAGAGAGGGGGGGGGAGAGAATGTAAATAGTATTCTATGGACTTTTAAAGTCCATAAATACATAAGGTGCTTCAACGAAGGTCACAGCAAATACTTTCTTCCCACCAAAATCAGACCTTATGATTCCTCTCTCTGTCACACACCCACACAGTAATCTGTGCAATAACTTGGTTTTACTTTGTTGTGCAATTTCTTATTGGGTTTAAATCATTATGTGCACTATTATCTTATTCTGTGCAACAGTCTGCCATGTGCAAAATCATGCAATTTTCTGATTGTGTGCTAAAACATTACGTGCACTAGTCTTACTATATGACAGTGTATTGGATTTATTTAGACTTTGTTTCATATTGGTCTTGTCTCTTTGCTATCATAACATAAGCAATTTCCTCCAGGATCAATAAAGTTTTCTGATCCTGATCCATAAAGCCTGTTATTGAAAGACAGAATCTTCAAAGGATGCTTAGCCTTTTTGGCATCTTGTCTTTGCTGGAAGAGTGAAGCAGCAGCTGCTGTCCACCTGCACTCTGCTGGCTCCTTAAATAAATAAATATATATATATTCCATATTTTCCATGAAACCAACATCTGCAAAGTAGTCGAGTGGCCTCGGATTAAGTCTTGAAAAGTTAGATGATTTGTAGAATAAATGTACAGTCTGATAGAATAGTAATTTTTTTTCCACTTGAGTAACTACATCAGTGGAAGCAGGCATGGCTCTGGTCTCATGTGTTATAATATGAGACAGATAGCTTATTCTTCAACCACTCAGAGCTTGTGATGTTTTTGCAAATTAGACTGCAAACGTTACGGACACATTTGTAATATAAATGTCTCACTTTACTGATTATTTCACAGATTCTGTTTTTCATTTAAATCACTTTGCTTTTCACTCCTTCCACTTGTTTCGGAGAGCATGCAACGTTCTACTGTAGATGCTTTTCAAAATGAGTACTACTGCTTTAAATAAACAAATAGACACACCCACATCCAAACACACATACATACATAGAGCCATTTTTCTCAGCATGCCTTACTGCTAGCAAAGTGAACATTAGAATAAACACAAACAAGAAGGCAGTAAAAAGTATCAAGATTTGGTGTTTGTAAAAGTAGCTGACATTGTGTGAGCTGGTGAGGAGAACACAGGTTCGGTTCCAGATTCCTCCTCGGTTTCTCCAGCCTTTGTTTGGATTGTGAAACTCCATCAGCAGCTCCTGATTTAATTTAACGAAGGACTGACTGGGTCAAACCAGGTTTCTGATGGCAACTACAAGTAGTTCTGGGCTTCCATAATGTGTCCAGTCCTCGGCTGTGACCTTCCGACACTCATCTACTGTCCAGCACCACCAGCTCCACTCCGTCCAAGGGGTGCAAAAGAAAACGAACCTTTTTTTTAAACTCCATTATTACTTAGCCACTGTACAAAGGAAGTGAACTCGTTTTTTAAATGCAAATTGCAACGCACTTTTTCCCAAAGTACAGTTTAAACACAAAAAGAGTATTCTTTTTCGTTGTATTTAGTATATTTTGTAACATTAATGCGAAAATAACACTCATTGCATCAAGAGTTTTTACATTTTTTGGAGGTGCCTACGCACACAGTAGGTCCAGTCAGGTCCAGTAAGTTCTAAATCCGAACAGCAGAGGGCGCTGTTTGTCTACAAATGTAGACAGCAGCACCAACCCTGCCCTGAAGAAAATGTACCACCAATATTAAAACCTGTAGCTTTAATCTTAATAATACAGATTCCATCAACCGATTTTTGACACCAGCTGATCAGAAGTGTGTTATCTAGACTAGGCATATAGTGAACACCCAAGGTGCCCCTGGTTTACAACAGCAATAGGATGTAGATGTTTTTGTTACTGGTCAACCTTGTGCATTTAGCTCGAAATGAGGTAAAACAAACAAAAAAAAGTGTAGTGACAAATCAAGGCTCATTCATCATCATCATCATCATCATCATCAAAAAGGTGCCACCAAAATCTCTAAACCTCTGTGAACATACAGTATGAGATCAGGGGTGTCTCACCTGAGGGAGCCCTCAAAGGTCCATGGATTATATGTAAATGAAGATTGGTAACAAATGAACACTTAATTTACCAGAAATTACTGTAGTTACATAAAACATATGGAATCACCACACTTAAATGTTCACACAGCCTTTTCACCATGTAACAAATCAATAAATCACAAATTGTTTTACAGCTGAACAATTAGGCTTTGTGAAACATTCTTCAAATTAATCAATGGGCGGTTGATTTCTAGATCATGTTAGACAAAAAATAATGGAAATTATAGAAGAATAAATTTTTTTTTTTAAAGTAGTAATCTGTAAATTTTTGGGCTTGATTTTTTTCTTTTTTGAGGGATGGACTTCACATATGAAAAAATATATTTTCCATTAAATTGGTTCCAACTTCCTCAGACAGCAGTTGACAGATCAGTATTGAGCCTCGTCATGGACCATTTTCATACTTTCAGGACCAAACTGCCCTGGTCCTTAACCCAACAGGCAACCTAGAATCATAAATGAGCGGGAGAACTTGGTTTTCTTCAGTCATCTTCAAGCCATCGGTTAGAACACCACCAGACAAGTTCTCCATGGCCGATTCAGATTCACAATTTATCACAATATTCATTTACACTCCACACTTATCTTCTGACCACTGTAATCTCCTCCTCTTCTGTTTACAGGTTACTGCTGGTTTCCTTTGTTTTTTCAGGATGTGAATCCCATATCAAAGTTTTTCACAAACACCGATTCCTCTTCTTCCCATTTGTTTGTTGTTTATTAGTCACTTTAAGTATTTTTTTTATCCTGACACTTTGACATCTTCCACTGTTTCCCCGCCTTTTCCTTCCCATTTTATTTATACTTGGCCATATTTTTTGACACAGCTGACTGGGAACAACCTACATCTTTTACCACACTCCCATTTATTTTCTTTAACATTTATAATCCTTTACATTCTTTCAACTGATGACTCTTATGGGGGTCATGCTCCCTTTCATTTAGACCAAAAGCCCATCATGGTCTGCAAGCAATAGACTATTTTGCATTTTTAGAGTTGTGTATTTGCTATACAAATGCAAATTACCAAGTCATTCCATCATTTTTCACCCTCTACTTGACCAGAAAAGAATGCCATTCATTAAAACAATGCAATGTATTTAATTTGAGGTATGTTTCACAAAGCCAGAGCATTCAGCTATTAAATATGTTTTGCCATATGAGGGAATTGTTTATTTGCTGTGAAGTAAAGAAAAAACAAAAGCTGTGTGAACCTCTTGGAGGTGTGGAATTGTGCCGTTTTTTCTAGTGGCCCATTAAGACACAAAGACTTCTGACTACAAAAGAACAAGAAAAGAACTCGAGTTTTACTTTAGCATGTTTATTACAATACATACATTTCACATTTGACCTTCTGACCCCAGGTGACCCTGCCCTGATTCTGATGTAGCGGGGTTGGTTATGTCCAGTCCTCGGCCGTGACCTTCCGACACTCATCTACTGTCCAGTACCACTAGCTCCACTCTGTCCAATCAGGGTGCAAAAGAAAATGTGTGGCAATAATTTATGAATACAACATATGATATACTAGTAAATCACTGCAACTTTTAATAAAACTTTTTTTTTTTAACTCCATTATTACTTAGCAACTGTACAAAGGAATGAACTTTTTTTTTTAATGCAAGTTGCAATAAACTCCTCACACTTTTTTTCAAAGTACAGTTTAAACAAAAAAAGTAAGGAAAAGAAATAAGAAAAAAAAAACTTGTTGGAAAGTCTGGAAACCAACTATAAAAAAAGGGTTTTCTTGATGGACAATTAGACTCCGAAGTCAAACTGGGTCTGAGGTGTGGGGGGGTTTCAGACTGTGCGGGAATGGTCCGCCCTCCCTCAGCATCTCGCTCACTGAGCAAAAAAAAAAAAAAAAAAAAAAAAAAGGCTCCACGCTTTTCTCTTCTTTCCCTTTTCTCTCTCACATTCAATCTTTCACACAAGCAGGCACTGGTGTCGACAGCGGGCACAGCTGGGCCACTGAGGCAGTTTATAGACGACTGAACTATGTGGACAGACATGATCTAAACCCTTCAGAAAGGCAGGGGTGGGGAGAGTGAAACCATAACAGTGCAACCAGAGAAAGAAACAGATGTAAAAGGTCCAATTAACCATTTAGCAGTACTATCATTAGTCATTTGCAGCGAGAGAGAAAGGGTGGGGAAAAAAACAAACCAGACAGGGTTGAAAGGTGGAGGTGTGCATGGTCAGGAGAAGACAAAAGTGTGCTTGTGCGTGTGTGTTGGTGTGCCTCATCATCCCCACTAGACTGCCCCCACTGGATCGTCCACCTTTTTCCATGCAGGTCTGGTACATGCTCAAGGCATCGGCTCACCATTTTTGTTTCCAAAAGAACATTTTTTGGATTTTATTTTTCAGAATCAGGTTTCAAAATCTGCATTCAGATTTTGAAACATGGCGGCCTGAGGACAATGAGTGCCCATGGATGGCATTGGGGTCGGTTTTTGTTTTATGTTTGGATGTCCAAAGCTGTTTTTTTTTTTTCTTTTTCATTTTTTGATAGGCATGGCTTCCCAAGGCTTCATCTACAAAACATATTTACAACATGGAAATAACATCTACAAGAAATCTACATATACAGGGCCCCCGGCAAGAGCAGGTCCCAAAAACCTCTCCACCCTGCCTGGCCCTTGACCTCCACCCACAATTTCCCCCCACCCTCACCCCTCAGTCCACAGCTCACCGCAGCTTAAGTTTAAGACTGGGCCCAGAACAGAATGCAACAGAACTTTGGCTCTCCGGTGTTCTGCGCATGTAAAACGGGTTCCCCACTCAGTCTCCTACCTCGTCTCTCTTTTCCGTTCAAAACTCACACCAAAGAAACCCAGAGTTCTCAAACCATGAAGGAATTTTGATTCTTCAACTTTTCAAGTTCTTTAATTTGTTGTCTCAGAAAAAGTATCCTGTAAGAGACAGAAGAGGGAGGAAAAAAACTCACAAAAATATAACGTACAAGTTTCACAAATTTATACAACACGGAAATGTCAGTTCAACATTGACAACCAGAGTAATGTAATTGGTGCCTGAGGCCGTGGCACAAAAACACACAAAAAAAAATACAGTACTGTGCGAAAGTCTTAGCCATCTAAGAAAAATGTGTTTAAAAGTAGTTTACGACTTGTCAGTAGTAGTAAGTTAAAATGCTAATATTACAACAAATACAAATAACATTAATACAGTAAACAGTGGTTTTATGTATGGTGAAATGTTTGCTCGCCCATTTCCAGATCTCTTTCTTTAAGGAAGCTCAGTATAGTAGCCACCTTCAAATGCCTGGTTTGGCTGTTTTTGTAGTTCGTTAGATTAAATCAGGTGTGTTGTTTATGGAATTTAACAAATGCAAGCAATGCACAGTACTGAACATAATTCAGTAAGCAAATTGCTAATTAAATGACTGATAATTAAATGACTGATAATTAAATGACTGAAGAGGTGTAAATGATGCTTGGACACATTACCTCTGTTCACGCAGAGTGGCCTGGATCTCACACACGCGCACTAGTGAGCGCAGGTTCTTTAGCTCTGTGCAGTTTTCAGACATGTAAATGCTGCCCATGGTGTGGGCCTCCTCACGTAATCGTGAAGCCTGATCCATACAGGAAAAAATATACATATATATATATATATATATATTTTAAAAATTAACAAAATCCATACATTTCAAGCACAAAAACAGTGGTTTTCACCCAGTAATTTTAAGGCACCTGTTAATTCAAATTCACGATAATCATCTGCCTTTAAATATACATTTCTGGTAAAGATGAAGAGAAAGAATGATGCTGAATTGAAACAAAATGACACTTTCCGGCCATTTTCTTCTGGCCAGCTTGAGCTGGGTGGGACTAAATTTTGCACTAGATCTGCCAATCAATCAATCAGAGTTAGCAAAAATGTTTATGCGAGTTACTAGAGCAGGTGTTTTGCTGGCTTTGAGGAAGCTCTGAAGGTTGTACACTCATGATCTAATAGCAGCACAGACATGATCTGTTCAACAAGTATTATAAGTTTTCTGTGGCTTATAATACACATGAGCTATCCCTGATAATGCTACAAATTAAATCACATTATGGCTCTACGTCACTAAGGCGGTCTTGTATGTTTATCAAATGAGGCTTCTTATTGCCAAGAAAATCCTGCACCAAAAGCAGTATTTTAGCCCTGTGGAGCTGAGAGACACACATGCAGATGGCAGACTAGCTGATTCCCATATGATACGAACGCCCATAATTCTACCAGAATTTGGTATAAAACTTCAATAAATCAATTAAAGAAGCTACTTCTGTATGCTTTATACAATTTCTGTATGCAGTATATTAAAGTGTCTATTTGTCATACATAAACACACCACAGCACACAGTGTGAAATTGTTCTCTGCATTTAACCCATTCACCCAAGCGAAGCAGTGGGCAGCCAGGAACGTAGCACCCAAGGAGCAGTGTGTGGGGACAGTATCTTGCTCAAGTAGTGCACCTAGCAGTCCTGGGTTTCAAACCCACCGCCTTCTGATTGCAGGGCAACTGCCTAACCACCAGGCCTCCAGATGATAAGGTATACTTTAGCTTATTCAACTGCTAAGGAATATAAACTTGTAAAGCTATTCAGTAAACCAGTAAAACTGATCCTGAAAACAAGGCTAAAATTTTTGTAACTTGCTTCTGTATCACCACTGCAATCAAGACAGCCATAAATTCAGTCTCCTTATCCGATGTAACAGTACCATTGTAAAAACAGATGTATGAATGTGTGAAATGGTTACACATTGAGAAAATTTCATTAAGAACTGTGCAAAACCAATGATCATGCCTAAAATGATTATAAACTAAGACAAGTTTATACTGCTCTATAAGGAAACAGTGCTGAGGGGATGTTCAGTTTGGTGACAATCAACAAGCATGTGAAATCTCTAACATGCTTACTGGACCAGCCCTAACAGTAATAGACCAATTGAGTAGAGCAAACTGGTTCATTTTCCTGCTTTGGGAGCCTCATTTTCAACAAACTCAGAATCAGATGGGTCAAACGGCTCATCACTCATCATTGAGACCAGGTTGATTATGTCACTAGGGAGACGCAACTGTCAATCATTATGGGAATTCAGTTTTTGGTTCATTTAATTACAATGAAATGGCATAAATATTCTTGAATACAACATTGATAAATGGTTATTTTAAGAAATGTAGTTACTATTAGAACAACTTTTTACACATTTGACACGATAGGACCTCTAAAGCAACAATGTACAACAGCACAGTGTATATAACACAAATAAAAACAGCAACTGAGCCTTGGCACAGACTACCATTTACTTTTAAGTCATTCTGTCAAGCTTTTCAGCTTACTAATATTTAACAGAGCAAGGAGTAGAGCGAGAACAAAACTGTTATTGAACATTAATAATTTACTGTTTATCAAAACAAAATAACGCTCATTTAAATAAACAGAAACTCAGTGCTGTATTAGTTAAACATTTGGCTCAAGAGGCAACACGACTGCTGCAGCTGGCAGTTCTGCTGTCCCACATGCCTCGTCTCTACATGTCACGCTACTTCAGACACATGTCTGGAATCCACTGCGGCACTGTTCATGCTGACCGTGTGAACGTCCAATGAGCGTACTATTCTTATTTTATAAAAACAAGCACATAACCATGCGGCCTTTATAGAGAACATTGACAGCATATTCAGTCAAACTGAAGAGCTCTGTGACTTTAAATGAGCCACTGTCACAGGATGCCACATTTGCCCTGCTAGATCTACCCGAGTCAACTGTAAGTACAACTAGAAAATGCATTTCTGTGAGAAAATGTGAAATGTGATTGCAAGGTTGCTATAAAACCAGTGTTTGGGAAACACCCAAACACTGGTTTCATGGGCAAAAGAAATGTGTTAAAAAACACTCCCCAGACTGTCTCAAACCCAATATTTTTGGTTCAGAAAGAGGTGCTCTACCCATTGAGCTACAGAGGGGGAAGATGCGCGAGGGTCTTACCAAGCTATTTTTGGGGATGGCTGAACAACGGCAAAACAAGCATTCACACGCAGATTATTTTTAATAAATCACAACAACTCCTTTCAACCTGCATTAACAGCAGAAGTCCACCCACGCAAAAAGTTTTGCTTGTCTTGAAGTCTTATTTTTTTATGTCTACTGTATATTTTTTGATACACACTTTTACACCACGTTGTATTTTCTCCCTTTGCGGACACCATAGTGTGAAGTCACACTAACTCTCCCCATAGACACATAAGGCCACTCACTCAATCATAATTTCTCCAATACATTACAGAGTTGACTCAAACACAAAAATAGATTTCTAGACAATCAATACTCAACCCCTGATCAACCAATCAAAAAGTTGCATACAAACGCACTGAAGGGGATATTGCTGATGCAATCACACTAATGATTTTGAAATGGAATCACCTAGGAGCAACACAGTTACAAAGCGCTAGACTACACAAACCTCCACAGTTGAGCTGTAGAGCTCTGAAATGCGTAGCATGTAAAAATCGCCTATCCTCTGTTGCATCATTCAGTCCAGAGTTCCAAGCTGCCTCTGGAGGCAATGTCAGGAACTGTGTGTCAGGAGATTTATGAAATGGGCTTTCATTCACGCAGCATTTCAGTCTAATATCACAATGCTAACTGTTAGCTTGTGTGGTTTACAGCACACTACCACTGGACTCGAGATGAAGAATTAGAATTAGGAATGATTCAGCTTTACTATCTGGAAGTCTGATGGACAAATCTGGGTTTGGGGATTGACAAATCTGGGTTTGCCTACCAGATACAACTTGCTAGCTGTAAAGTTTGGTGGAAAAGGGATAACTGTGGGTTTGTTCTTCAGGTTTGGGCCCTTAGTTCCAGTAAAGGGTTATGTTTATGCTACAGTATACAAAAACATTTTAGACTTATACTTCCCAATATAGGGGAATGCGCTTTTCTGTTCAATTATGACCATGTGCCAAGTAAGGTCAATTATGATGAGTATAAAAGGTCTGACATGGAAGAAATTCAGTGGCCTGCAGAGAGTCCCAATGTTAACCACACAGAACACAATTAAGATAAGCTTGAACTTCAACTGGATCTAGGCCTCCTCTCCCAAAATTGGTGCCTGACTTCACAAATGCTCTTTTGACCCAATGGGCACAAATTCTACAGAAATTGAAATCCTGTGGGATGTCCTCCCAGAAGAGTGGAGGATGTTTAAGCTACAAAGAAGGGAACAATTCCATATTAATGCCCATAGTTTTGCGACATCCAACAAACTTGTATAGGTATGATGGTCAGGTGTCCACACGTGTAAGCATACATACCGCATGCAAACGTAATGTATACATACAACCTATCCATAACATTGAGAAAAGAGTTATGAAAACACAACAGTACCCATGTACCCATTACATACTAACCTATGCTGCACCACCCTCCTGAACAGTCAGTATTACTTATAGCAAAGAGCACCAACTGCACATGACACAAACAGCATACAGAAATGTACGGTAGTACCTGTTTCTCAACGTGTTCTGCGGGCCAGCCCTGCACATGTTTGATGAGGTTCTCGTTAAAGTGTGCAGCCAACGAAGGTGTGAAGGAGCAGGCTGGTCTGACTGTGGCTGCGCCAGACGGTACTGAACCCGCCGTCATTGCTCCGCTCACTACACCGGCACCCTGACCTCCAGCACTGCCGTTATTACTTCCACTGTTACTACCTCCAATGTGGTTAGGACCAGGAGAGGGGCTTCTCTGACTGCTACATGGAAAAAAGTACAGGGAAAGTATAACCAATATTGACAGCAACTCTAAATAACAAATATTTATGTGCAGCAGAGGGGAGTCCTATTTTACAGTAACTGTTCCACTGCTAACCAGGAGATGGCAGCTAAACACTACAATCAGGCATGATTTCACTATCCAGTGCAATACAATATTACTAGAGCGTAGTTCACAGACATGTCTGGGTATTTAACTCTGCAATTCCGTCACATCTAGGTCATATAAACACAAGTGTGCCACTTCCCTCTCCTATCAATGCCAATTTGGCCAATTGAGCAACTATGTTTGTGCCTGTGGTTCTGCTTTGTAACAAAAAACATACTAAGATCAAATTAATCTACTTTAAAAGTCTACAGTGATGAGCAATGCTCCCCTGCTTTGGGACAGACGTACACAAACACACACCTCTGTCTCTGCAGCGTCCGCGGGGAGTTACCGTCGTCATGGTGCTTGTCTGAGGGGAGGGACTGCTGAGACGAGGGTGGAGGAAGAGAACTGGACTTAACCCCCAGAGCGTTTATCTAAGAGACAGACAAAGAGAAAGAGAGGATGTGCAAATGTACTATAATTTTAAAAGTAAGACAGCACCGAAAACTAATGTACAAAGTAAAGGCAACATCACAGTAATTACTTTTTTCCTGTAACACAGCAATGTTTCCAACTCTGTAAACTACATTAGCAACCAGCTTAATCATCTAAACTGGTTTATATGAAATTTATGGATAAAAAAAAAAAAGGCACTTCTGAATTTTTCAAATAGCATCAGTCTTTCATTAGTCAAGTCAGACGTGCTAAAAGCAGGACATGAATAGAGGACATGCCTTCAAAAAGGGGACATGTCTTTTAAATAAAGTACCGCAAGAACCATCACATTTTTCTTATACATTCTAGTTTGTACAGACTCGGTTGGGCATGATAAAGCAACACAGAAATAGAATAATAAATAGTTGTGTGGGTTTCAACTGAATTTTATATTGAGGAAATGTAAAAATGAGCTGCGCTAGAGAACAATTATTCAACAAGCAAAACTTTACATCCAACACTAATTACAATATTTATACTTATACAAAAACAGCGCTAAAACTCCTGCTTCCCAGACCAAGTCACAATAATAATGTAGCATCACAATAACTGTTCTTAATTAATAATGTAGCATCACAACAGTAACTGTTCTTAAGTAACTTATTTATTTTTTTAAATAAAACTATAATGTTCTAGGTTAACCAAGACAAGAACAGAACGGAGCAGTAGGCACAGCATTAGAGCTCAGAACTGGACTCTCCATTCCACAACTAGACATCTGGTGCCATAGCTAGACGCAAGTAAATGTCAGGCACAGAAGTAAAAGCTTTTTAGGTTTAACAAAGGTAAACTTTAAAAAATAAAGCTTGCGGACCCACTAAACTAGCTTTTGCAAACCAGACTACTGTTTTAGACAAAAAGGTGGCACTGTCTTGCATCATCACGGACAGCCTGCTTAGTTTACCTGACTCTTAAACAACAGTCATTAGAGTAAAAGAGCATGAAAGTTATTCCCCAAGTACCTTGGTCTGCGATACAGGCGTGGTGCTGAGGGGGGGTTTGAGAGGTGCTGTATTAGTTTGGGGCGTGCTGATCCTGGGAGACACATACGATCGTGGAGATGAAGCATCTGATGTCAGGGACATCGGAGACTGACTGGACTGCTGGGCTGCACCAAGAAAGAAAAGATGACTCACGAAGGTCAGTGAAGCAACTCATTTTGATGGAAAAAGTTAAAGCAAGTAAAGCAGCAAACACAAACAATACAAAGAAAAACCGTTTCAGTGTTGTCAAATCTAGACCCCAAGCACCACATTAATTTAGCTAGCAAAATAAAGCATGTTCACCTGTAAATGTAAAAAGGAAATTAAAAAGGAAAATGTACAGATTGATGGAAAAAGGTCAGCTCATTTCCCACAGAACTGAACCGAAAGTAGATTATCTGTAGACGGACTATTTCATATCACCACAGAGTGTTTCTTTCATCCACTTGCTCTAGAGGCACTGCCACCAAAAACGCCAAACATCTTACATCAGCTCAACAACAGCCTTTTGGTTACTCCAAATTCTTGATTCAAATTTATTTGTTTCTTTTCAGTTGTTTTCAGTTTCTGCACCAACCAAAACCTTTGTCCCAAACACAAAATTCACATTCAGCATGCACACCAATAAGCCATAAAATTAATACTACTTGCCTAATGTTGAGTAGGTCACCCTCATGTTGTCAAAGCAGCTCTGACACAAAACAGCATAACAGCACAAGACCTCTGAAGGTCTCTGAAGTTTGTTCAGAATAACCCACAGATGCCCAATCAGACTAGGATCAGGGCAATTCCATACCTTTAACAATTCATGTTCATCAGACCATTCCAGAACCATTTCTGTGTAGCATTGCAGGGTGCACTGTCCTGCTCAAAGAGGCCGCTGCCATAAGAAAATCAGGAAATACCATGGAAACAAAGGGGTGCACTTGGTCTGTAGCAATGTCCACTGTAGATGGTACATGTCCACATGAATTCCCAAGCACAACAGAACAATCCCAGCAGAACACTGCTCAGAGCATCACACTGCCTTTGTTGGCTTGCCTGTGGGTAACTTTGCTCTCTTGCTGCCTTCCACAGAGCATCCTGGTGCCACCTCTTCCACTGGCAAGTGAAGGGGCATTTCCTGATCGATGGTGATTGGCAGATTGGAAATATATGGGTTTTAAGGTAGCTGTTAGACTGAATATCCCATACAGTTAGAGTGTAAACTCGTTTAACTGCCTCCCTCAGCGACTGGAAAGCCCCTAAAGGCCCCTTATTTGAAGACGACCGAGTATGTTCCTATGCACGCATCCTTGGAAGTAAAGCTGTTGCACATTAAATGTGTCAAAATGAACCCGAAAATAAGCTGATGCAATCAAACTGGACCAAACTGGATATGTTGCACTTTTTGTTAGTTTTTTTTTTTTTTTAAATAGAGGCGTATTCGTTTGGTAAGTGGTGGCAGGTGTGGCCACATGAGACTGAATATTAATTAGTGATAACTGATCTTTGAATTATTGGTAGACACAGGGAGAGAAAATGAGGTGCTTAAACTTTATTGTTGGAAAATCAATCAGTGGGATGAATTAAAAAGTGGGTGTTGGATTTTGTGGCATACAAGACCTCCGTGCAAACCCAGCTGAAGTATGCGCTTTGGAAGTAGCTCCCATGGGCCACAGCTGTAAACTTTGAATAAAACAGCAATGCTTTCTGACTGTGCTTGAATTTTTGACTTAGAAAAAGTGTGACTTAGACTCTCTCTCCAATTCTCCATGACACAAGCAACATACACAAAACCAGCCATTCAAATGATGTAAAAAGAACAAACCCAGAAACATTTTTGCTCCATGAGTATTCTGACTGGTCTGCGGCTGCGCAACACAAAATGCAAGTGGTGCACTGCATGTTCTGACACCTTTCTTTCATAGCCAACATGAAGTTTTATAGCAATTTGTGCAACATTATCTTCTCTGCAGGACCAGACCAGGAGAGCTAGCCCTTCCTCCCCGCATGTATCAGTGAGCCTCTACAGCTCAAAACCCTGTCCCCGATTCACCTGTTGTACTTCCTTTGACCACTTGCATACTAATTCCTGAATACTGGTTACACACCACGAGACCTGCTGTTTTGTAGAAGCTCCTAGTTGTCTGGCCAACACAATCTGGCCCTAGGCAAAACGTCTCAGATCCTTACACTTCAATGGCTCATTTTTTCTGTTTCCAACACCTCGACTTTAAGCTCACTTGCTTAATATAACTTATTCCTTGACAGGTGTCAGTGAAACAAGACAATCAGTGTTATTCACTTAACCTGTAAGTGGTGAGGAGTTAATCGAGATGTATGAGTTCCCTTGGCATAGATAGTTGATAGTGGCTGTCTGCGAGTAACTGAGTCAGAATGGGCGAGAAGGTGCTGACTGGTACCTTGGCTGGAGAGCTGAGCAGCCTGGGAGAGCAGTGTTGTGATGTTGAAGGCAGATGGACCAGCAGTCAGGATCTTGTGGAGCATTGACTGCAAAGACGCCTGGGTTACTGCAGCTGTGAGAACTACACAGACAGAGATGGAAAACGAATAAGAATAGAATGAGACCATGCAGCCCTGAACAGATTTAAGAAAAAAAAAAATCAGTTACCAGGGCTGGGATAATTAATCAATTCTTAGACACATCACAACTCTTTGAAAAGACACACAAAGCCAGAAACTTAATGAAGAAAAATTCTTTAGCACATCGGGCTTCGCAGTGGAAGGCAAGGCATACACAAACAGGTCAAACATTATGTATTTAAAGTAAAAGGTCCAAAACCTTAGTACATGCCACAAATAAAGTTTGTTAAAAAAAATTAATACCACAAAAATGTGGTTGAGAGAGACACACAGTCTAAAGAAAACAAGTGAGAAAAATTCTTAGCAGTTTCTGTACAGATCGAGTGGTTCAACGGAGAACACAGAGGAGTTGTAAAATTATGAAAATATAATACTCCATGGTTTCCCACAGAACCCAACTATAATGTAACTATGGGGAACACTGTTTTTATACGGTATGTGGCTTTGGAACACACTTCTTGAGAACAGAGTGAATGCAGATATCCAGAAGGGGGTGCTACTAGCATGCATGTTAGCATGTGCATCATTTTAAAAAGAGGCAAAGTTTTCAAATGTAGGTGGGTTTCTCAGTATTACACTATTTAATGCAATTTAAATGAATATGATTAATTAAATTATAACCTAAAACATAAAAGTGAACCTTGTGAATGACAAGCACAGAAGAAACTCAATGTAGGCTAAATAATCAAATTAGGGATGTATTGTGAATGGTTTTAAAACCACACCTTGATTTAGAAGGTGAGATACCTAGAGGTTCACACCCCTATTTATCACATTCAGAACAAGTAATCATCTTGAGTAACCACTTATGCCTTCACTTTAAAATTGAAAAAGATTAAAATCAGCAAATACTTCCACCTCACATAGCACAGCATTCTGACACAACACGATTGTGACTCGAGTATGAGTAAGTTAGCACACATGTAGCATATTAATGTTGCAAAATGACAAGTTAACCTTGTGGAGTCAGTTTCTTTGACAAGAAGTTATTCAGCATGCATCCCCAGGACACCATGTTTGTTTAAAAGGTCAAAACCCAGAGGTATAGGGCTGAAAAGCTGATATCAATGCTCTAGAAGGAACACAAGTTATTCCATTTAAAACAGCGCAAAGTACACTGCGATGTGGTCATTTTAAAGTAATACAACAGCATCTACTGCCTTAGCTGAGGCAGAATGCAGAGTGGCAAACCTGTAATAAGCAGAAAACTAAAAGAAAGAAATAAACAAACAGTGCTTAGGGCGGCATAATATCTACAATATTGGTCTCTGCAACACTGATTGTAATATATATGATCCTATAACTAATCAGAATGAGCAATCACAGCTCTATGTGAGTTACTGGGTGTTCTGATGAGTCAAGGTCTTCAGGTAATCTAACAAATGTTATTATTTTAACCTTAAAAAAGGTTGATGTATTTAAATGTGCTGGTTTCGAGACATTCTAAAAACGATGACTTAAAAACTGTTTTTTTAGCTTACTTCCCCACATATCGATTGTATGGATGTGGGAGTAACCATACTATTTGAAGCAACATTTAAAGCCTTTTTAATTCCAGAAAAGTGATGAGATATTTAAAATCTTAAGGCATCGCAATATGTAACAGTAACATCGCGATACAGATATTTTATCCATATCGTGCAGACCCAACAGTGCTTTTGAACCAAGAACCAGTTAATTCCAACAGTCTAAAATGAGAGCACTGTAATAACCAAGGACAGTAAGAAGGTGGTCATCATCAGGGCTTTACAAGCAAGAAACATTACAACTGCCAGGTGGTGGTGGTAATGCAATTAAAAGCTGTTTCCAACAGAAGAAGAAGAAAAATGTATTACTACTAGTACTACCATTACTAATGTGTGGTACAGAGAGTAGAAGTAGAAGCTTGCAAAGCCAAAGACTATTAAAGCTGTCAAAAAGTTGTGCAGAACTCCAAACACAAAAATGAAAATAAGCTTTGTGTGCGTGCGCGTGCGGGGCAGGCTGTGCTTCAGTAGGGGGCTGGGGGGTGGGAAATCATGATGCTGAGTTCAATATCATGATAACTGTCGGCCATCGGTCCAACACTACATCAAGCAGCACAAGTTTCTAGATGAACAACAGTAAGTTCAAAGCACTAGATTCCAATAAAAACACCATAAACCCTTGTTTCCACCATCAAATGTTTGCAATAACCAAATCACAACCAATTCCTTTAATCTAACCATCTTCAATTACTGCACTTGTTCCTTGACCCTTTTTTAAAAATTTCACTCATACTGAGGCAAGGTTACCTTCATTGATCTTGGCCATATCCACGCTGGCGTTGTTCAGCTGAAGGGCTGTCTGCAGAGCAGGGAGAAGCTGGCGCAAGAGGGAGGGATCCTGAAGGATAGTGGGTGTGGCCGGTGACTGCATTACCGGAGAAACAGGAACTGTAGAACTTGAGGCGGAGCTAGCAGGATTGGCAGCACTTAGACCAGACACAGCAGCAGATGAGGAAGAGGGTGGGTTGAGGGAAGAAGGCTTTTCTGTGGCAATTGTAGGCTCTGATTGGGATGAGGGGAAAAAAGATGGCAAATGAGAACAATAACAATCACTACTGTGACAAATGTTGCAATACATCATGAGGAAACTTAACTATCAGAAAAGTACCTTTAAATCAGTGAACAGATATAAAAGGTTAGTCTTGTTTAAATTATGCCAAGATGACACTACGAAGGCCAGATAGGAAAAAAGTAACTATTAGCCCAGTATAATTTAAATAGCAGTCTCTCTCAAATAAGAACATTCATAAACAACTCACAAATTATTTTAAATAACTATGTCCTGTTCTCATTACAACAAAAACGAACATCAATACACAGACAGACAGGCAGAGTTAGTGGACCGCAGTCTAGAGCAAGTAAAGCGCCAAAAGGCTAAACGTACATGACACATACTACCTCACATTGGGCCATGCTCTTCTTGAACTGTGCCACCAAAAGACATACATAATACATTTTATAATAAATAATGAATTTAACTCTGTGACTTTAAAGACACATTCAAAACAGAGGCTATCTTTAATGCAAACGGCACCTAGATTACTGTAGCAGCCTAACGGTTTCAAACGGGTAATTCCAACACCTCCAACAGCTGAACATAAACATTAATTGGCTTATGCAGTGAGATTTAGGCTTTTACCTTAAAGATGGTTTCAGAACCTGATGACCAAGCATTCACTAAGCACATCGAACAAATGAACAGAACTGCTGGGATCTTTGCTTTTATTCAGCTTTCAATGTTTACTTTCCTTCATGTGGCTTTTCAACGCACACTAAACCGCATTGTCCACAATCTCTTTGCAACGTTTGGAATAAACATTTGACGAGTGGAGTGAATGTGGCCTACATTAAAACCAGGGATGATGAGAGGGCTATGTCAGGTTGTTATCAGATCTTTCCCCTTGTTTTTTAGGTTCACCTGATGTTAGAGATGAAACGGTTTGAACACCTAATATTACAATTATAATGCCCAGAATGATCTGGTTATCAGTATTACTGTGGTACAGTTAAAATGTATTCAGAACAGAAATTGTTTGCTAGGTATCTTGGCAGCTGGCTGCCTCATTGCATCACAACTAAACTTGCCACTAATCAAACAGACCAAAACCTAAACCACACAGCACACTGCCCTGCACATCTTATACCCAGGTCTACGCTGTACGATTCTGGGTTGTCCCAGACAATCATGAAACAATTGTAGCTAATTATTTTGTTGTGGCTCCTAAATGGTGGTCCTACATCGTACTGTGAGAAAGGTTCGATGACTGCTGTCGTCATGGCAACCAAAGATAGCCTGACCATCTCAGTGCGTGCAGCTACGACCTATGTCTACTAACCAGCCAATCAAAATGCAACAAGTAGTAATATAGCTCACAACATCCAAGCAGCATGGAGGAGAAATGAAGAAACCTCAGTACATGGGACACCGGTAAACCGTCTCCTCTTTGGATTTTTCTCATTAGAAGTCCACATTAAAAGTGCGATGGCCAGTGTGCAATTCACACCATCGTACATCTACACACCTTCACATACACACAATGTCATACATCTACACACCTTCACACACCATCATAACATCTACACAATCGTATGCAAGTTTAGTAGAACCATGCTGCACATTTGTGATTTGTAATGATCTTAAAGATTCCTGAAATCACAGTCGGTAGAAGGCATTTCTCTGAGAGACTGATGCTGGACAATGAGTTTTTCCTAAGCAAGGTTATCAACCATGGTTTTAATGATAATTAAAATTTGAAACAAATACAGACCATCAGGAATTTTAGAATGGTTTCTTGTAAAACCAGTAACCATAACATCCCTACTTGACCAGGTCAGGTTTGGGCTTCAATTTCATATCTGTGCAGACGTCTAAACACTTACTCATTGATGTAATGCTTTTAGCGCTTTTTCCATTTTCAGCCAAAAGAGAAAAGTTTACATTTTTCTTTGGTGGGGAAAAAAGCTAAATATTGAGTAGGTCTACAATGAGGTGTCAAACCCTAAAACCTAATTTCAGCAATAATATAATAATAATTGTTCATTAGATCCTGCTGAGGTTCACGGCTGTTTCTTATATCATTAAAAATCCCTGCTGGGGAAAGTTCTGACTCCTCGGTTGGAAAGTTGTACATCTAATTTAATAGTAATTAGCTGCCTAAAATTAAATTAGTCTTCTCTAGTTCAAATAAAAGTTCAGTCAGGTAGGTCTTTCATTCTGATTTCTGTTTCAGCCAACAGTTTTCACCTTGTTGCATCACTTGTCTAAATTTATACAAAAGTGGTTCAATGACTGCAGAATTAAAGGAGAAGTTCAGTGTTAAATGGACCTGGGGTGTATTGAAACACAACGAGTATGAACTTTTGTTGAGTAGCCCACCTTCATTCACCCCCCGCATTCCAAAACATGGAGCTTTCAGCCGAGGCTAACCTCAAGATTCTACTATGGTAGGGCATGGGGCATCACGTAGCCAGTGCAGATAAATCGCTATTTTTACTCCATTAACAAGGCTCAAAGTAGC
>JBBPCX010000114.1:40159574-40181550 GCA_037974365.1 Hydrocynus forskahlii | reverse complement strand
ATCTCAAATACAAGATAGTATTTCTTATGATGAAACAAGCAAAATCAGCATCAGAATAGACATCAACCCATGCTCACAAAACACCAATCCGTGGGCTAAATGTTGCGGCTTAAAATATATCAAGAGAAAGAAAATGTCACCGCAGGAACAAGAACAGAAATCTGCTTTCAAGCATCTTTCTATGAACTACCCATCTGTACTATATTGAATAGTTAACATGGACAATACTGTACAGGATTCAGTCCAATCTGCAGCAAAAATGTTACTCTACGAAGTTTTTGCACAAAAACATATCCCTAAAAATAACATGGCAAAGTCCCAGCTGGTGGCAGACACTGCATAGCAAAGAAAGCTACTGATAGTACTCACCCTGTTGTAATAATGATGTACAAATAATGACTTTTTTTTTTGGCTGACAGATTCCACAGAACCAAATCGTTTTAACGTGAAGGTCTCTCCACTGGCTGAGCCAAGTGAACCTGAGACTAGCATATCTCCATTATTTTCTATTAGCAAACATAAATAAAGTTACTTACTCTGAGGCCGTTAAATTGATTTAAAAAACCGGCAAATAACGCTCTACAGCAAATGTGTCAACAGGTTGTTTAGCGGAATGATTTGTAGGATTATGCAACATATTAAAAAAACATTATTCTGATTATACAATAAAATCTGAATTTTTCATATATATTTACATTTATGCATTATACCACTTTGGTCTATTTTAGTACATCATCTTGTCTGTATGACAGTTTTTGAAAATGTACCTACCACTGTAAAGAATGCATTTTACCAAGCGAAGATTCTTGTCCTTAAAGCTACACATAAGAAAAACATACAACAGACTATGAATACCTGAAGCAAAACATCTGCCCTGTTACATGCTTAGCTAGCACATTAATCTATTAAGTTAATAAACTTCTGCACAACAGTCTGTCCTCTGCATTTTCATGGCCACCAATCCCAAGTCCTATAGTAAAAATGTTATTCAAAAAATAATAACTCCCATTTAACCCAGATATAGCCAATAAGTCAAAGTGTGTGGAGTTGTGTGAAATTAGTCAAGTGGAGTTTTGGGGATAATGCTGCGCCAAAAAAACATTAAAGGCAAATTTAACCTCATACATCCTCAAAACTTTTCAACCTGCACCCAGTTGTTCATTAAGGCGATGCAGACTAGTTGATGCAGTTAAGGACACAGTATAACAATGTGAGCTAAGAAAATGAATAAAACTTCAGCAGCCATTTTGAACAAACACAAGGCTAGAGGGGTTGGATCTTGAATCGGATTCCTCTGTAATTCTGATTCCTCACAGCAGGCTATACAGGCCACTGAACCAATCAGCAAGTCTGTTTTAGGATGAGGATTTTTTTTTTTTGTGATTTTTGACTTCTGATGTCTATATGCAGCATAAGGTTCGTAGGCACATATCTAAACTAAAACAGCATAACTTGCCCTGCCTTATCATCTACATTTAGTGCAAGTGACAATTGTATACATTTGATTTTTCAACAAACTTTTTCAACAAACACTGAATCTTATCTGATGTTCAAGTTGGCCACTTCCTCCATTTTGGTAAATAATACAAACACACAGGACAATCTTAAAGCACACAGTTTCTTTAAACTGTCTTATGAGTAATATTTCACGCACCCCCCCTCCCCCTCCAAAAAAAACAAAACAAAACAAAAGACACACCTTGCATCTGTTCTAACCAGGCTCCTTGTTCTCCACACAGTCAGCCAGACTGAAGGTATTTTTCATCCAAGCATGCTGACACAACTCTATCTTCATCAAGCTTTCATCAACTGGTCCTGCTCTTTTCTTACTGGGACTACCGCGCTATAACACTGCTCCTGTTGAAATCTGCAGCTGTGCTTTTAAATGTTGTGTTAAGAAGGAACATATGGCGTCCGTCTCTCCAGAAAACTGAGGGCATGCTCATTATAATGTGACTGTCTTCTCAAAATCATATTTCAGGTAATGTAAGACACCACTGGTTAACATTAAACGTGATACTACTGGTTATTTTCAGCGCTCACTGAACAATGCAATGGTGACAATGCAATGGTTTTTTTTTTAATTTCAGGTTGATGGTCTAGGTTAATGTTCTTACTATTAATACACATGTACAATATGTACAATAATACACCAGAAGTAGAAAAATGGTTGAGTTACAAGAAAGTAGTTCCATCGACAGTGATGTAACCCGAATTTTGGTGTTACTCGAAACACACCCTAGCCTAAGTCTCTTACCAATCCTAACAGTTGTAAAATCATAAAAACACAACTAAGCCACAGAAAAAGGAAAAGGAATACTCCATTCATACGCTACATTACAGTGTATTCTTGCACCACGCGCAAACTAGTTCACCCATATAGTTCTTAGGTACAAAGCTAACAGTGTAAGCTGAGTGGGTGTCGTAAACTCAAAACGTACGTCGAGACTGTTGTTACCCGAGGACAGCTTGTATACCGAATTACTGTAAACTGGCTCATGTCTATATTTAGCCGTATTTGAATAACCTAGCCAATATTACAGGCTACAAAGAAATACAGAGATGTAGAAAGATGTAACTTTCAGTCACCACCATGTTGGTAAAATTAACACTGGCAAATCTTGACACAACCAGACGTAACACCATCAGGTCCATGTCAAAGCAAACAAGCTCAAGAATTCCAAGGCTAGTGACAACCTGAGCCAGGGGCTTTGCATTTACTGCCCAAAATATTAAAAAAAAACAAAAAAAAAACTGTAGCTACAGGCACCACGTAGTGTTGACCCCTGCATTCAAACTGCATTCAAACAATTTGCAAACCTTTGTTTCCTATGTTAGCAAATTTGACAGCCAAAATGTAAAGTTACATTCCTAAATGTCTTATGATTTCCAGCTATTTTTATGCGTGACAACGACCCAAGAGGAAATCAGCTCAGCTCAGAGTTCCTAATGTGGGTATGAGGCCAACTTCAGACATCACTACCCCCAAATAACCAAATATCTATAGTGGGAGCAGATTTAAAACCATCTTACCAATATATATAGTAAGATGTGTTTCTAGGTTCATTAAGAAAACAGAATGATTCTATACAGAGCATATGGCTACCTAAATATAGCCCCGTCTTACATCCATTCGCACCCTCATATAGAGAGATCATGGTACATTAATGTGGCTCATTAATCAAATTCATGGAAACAAGCCTGGATTTTAGCAAGTTCAGAGAAACTTTCCACTGCCCAGACGAGAAAAAGTGCTGCTGCAATAGAACACCAAGTACAAGTACAGTTTAACAGGTATACTATAATTCATTGAACACAGACAGCTATCAAGCCAGTAGCCTCAGCAAAAGGTTCAACAATAGAGTACTGAATATCAGCATTTTAGCTAAAATCAAGCATCTTGTCACTTCATAATTATTTCTCTTGCACCTAGGCTTTGCAACACAAACAAAATAAATACATTTTTAAAAAAGACTTGACATAAGCAACACAAAACCTTTCTTTACATGTGTTGCTCCATTGGTCATCTACTTTCTGTAATACTTTGCAGATGCATAAACTGTTAGGAGGAACATTCTAAATGTTTCAGCACTTTTGTAACTATTTATTAAGAATTTCAAACACAAATAACATCACTTTTCCACATGGTCACCTTCCTTTGCGATGCGTCATACCAAACCATCAGCAAAAAATGTTTTTGGTTGAGCACGCAGCCACTGATCCATTGCTGCTTTCACGTCATCACCACATGAAAATCTTCATCCTCTTAAAGCCTGAGTGGTCCAGAAAGATGGCACTAAATGGCAATAAACTCTCAGACATTCCCAATTACTACTCCTCCAGCCATTACCATTTTTAACAAAAAAGTGTGGAAACTTTGAGCGTCCCTCATATTTTAGAGAAATGCAGGCAAACAACTATTTTCTGCTTACAACTAAGGGAAAATAAGAAAATCCACAATAATTCCTATGATAGAATTAACCAGCAAATTATTATTAAGGAAGATCCATATTACTTAAACATCGCAATAACTAAAGGTCATTTATTATCTTTCTGTTGCATCTTGTTCCTTACTGCAGATCATGCGACCGGCGTGATCTCCCAAGAGTCGAGATTATCAACAGCAACGAGACAGATGGTCTGAACACAGGAGGGGTTGCCACAGCACCAGACAGGGACTAGTTTCCAAAAAGCATCACAGCAGAGACACACGCAAGATGGTGGAGTCTCCATCGTTTATATGAAATAGGGGTGTAAAAAATGTACCTTTCACTGAAGGGCTGGCCAATATTTCTTCTGTGAATCTTTATCACAATAGTGGTCTCTGGAATACTGATGTGACAGAAGCCCACAATATGCATTTAAGCCTCTGACTAATTAGGGTTTTTGACAGAGGGAGTAGTGGTATTAGATGTTGTCATGAATCACACAAGATACACACAACCCAAAAAAAGTTTTTTGGCCAAGCTTTACCCATTAAAGACATTTCTATACCAAAAAGATTATTTCTGAATTCATAATTTTTACATGACTATTGTCAACCTGTTTAACTCTTAAATTGGCTGTTTGTTACTGCACCTTTAAGGTATATGTAAATGACCTATTTTACGATTGGTTACCCTGTATTGCAGCTAATGTAAAAGATGGCACATTGCTGAAACACTCCTTAAAACTTCAGCATAACTGGGCCGAATAAAGAGCTACTGTATGTGTTAATGTGTTGGTTTTGTGGCATCACAAAAACTATGATCTAAAAAAAGGGCTGTTGCAGTTCAGTTTCCATTTATGGACTGTACAAATCTGTACATCTGTGCTGAAGCTCTATGAGGGGGTCATTTAACTCTCTACAATTTTGCCAGATCTATAGACAGGACAGGTCAGCATGATAAACTGCAGGATTTGCAGGGCTTTTCCCATGTTAGTAACAAGTGTTAAGATATTCAAGTGGTTTTAGGAATTCAAACCAGTTATATGTCAAAATATCCTAAAAATCAGATTTCTTATTAAAGAAAAAGTCTGAAAATTGAAAGATCAGTTTGGAGAGGTTTTATTGACCATTGTGTCGTATATAGATGACATACATAACAGCCCAAGATTTAACAAAAAATACTTAGCATGAAATGGTCATTTAGCTTGACCACAGTATTAAAATCTTTTATGCAACAGAAATAAATGTCAGTTGAGTACCATAAAAAAAAAACTGATGCAGAGCACCTCATGAACATGAAGATTCTCCACAACTGAGAATTAGCACAATTTACGGGGCTTCATAAGAGCAGTGCTTTGAATTACTTACACTGCAGGCCCTCCTTTTACAAAATATTTTTGCTCTGACAGTGATCTGCTGCGAGTCCTACCAAATATTCTGAGGACAAATATAGACATAACATGCTAAAAGTAAAAAAAAAAAAAAAACAAACAACCACTACCATGCAGTAGAATCCTTTTAAATTACAATTAGCAATCAATAAATCACACTGCGATAATTTCCACAGCCCTACAACAATACTGATTTCCAATGCAGAGCAAGGAATCAAGAAGTTTGTAAGGCTTTACTTCATATAAACACAAAAATTTTGTTCTGTAAAGTAACAATGTTACTATTACGGTTGTTGTTATGACCAATTTTGTTCAATTTAAGTTTGATATCATGACAGCTAGCTAGAGTATTTTTATCAAATACTTAACGTGATATGTAGTTTTAACGTATTATTTTAACACGTGTGCATGACTTTAAGACCATACAGTTCAGCACTTTGGTTGACTGCGATTGTTTTAAATGTGTTTTATGAATACACTTTAAAATGCTAAATAAAATCGGTGATGACAACTCTGACAGCGTGTGAAATCTGACACAGTACATTTATCACTTTTGTAACAGGGTACCAGTAAAGTGCCACCAAATAATCTGAAGACAAAAAAAATAACCAACTCTTTGGTAAAATTAACCCTATTAGTCTAAACACAAACAAATAGCAAGCTGTACAGTAACATAACCTATTATCTCATTTACCCACAAAGCATAGCAAAAATAATCAAAGAGTGATAAAATGCATTGATATCTGAAAAGACTTACTGTGTCTGCCGATTTGTTGGGATTTGAGTGAGAGTTGGAGCTATGCAGAGAACTGTGGTTGTGAGAATTCTCCTGAGGGGAAATACTTGTCCCTGAAATGAAAAAGCAAGCAAGAAAAAACAAAACAATTGAAAGTCTGGAAATTCAATTCCATCTGAATCAGGCAAATACTTAACAATAAACAACATAATTTGATTTCATACAACTTGGATAACTTTCCAAAAAACAAAAGTTGCATGTGCATTCCAAAGCCACATTCAGCTTCAGTCTTCAAAAGCTAGAAAACAGGTTCAAATGATCTTTGAGAAACCCAAACAGAGAAACAATAATTTGGCAAAACTGGTAAGCCACATCACCTGAACAGATACTGTTAAGTATTTTAATCAAATAATCAATATTGATGTAATTCAAACGAGTAATATTGACCGATATATGGAAAAATAGTCAGTCAGTCTAGTTTTAACAAATAAATGAAGCAAGCAATTGCAAACCTATGCTGGAGTCAAGTTACTAAACCCTAAAGGCCATTCAGAGTGAAGCCATAACTCTGCTGGACACAATACGCTCCTACATTATCAATGGAAATTTTCCATTGTCCGCTTTCGTCCCTCGGAAACAGCAATAATGTGCATAAAACACAAAAAACTTTGGGCCTATTCTCTGGCTTAACACAAAAGGCATACCAACAGTGTCTACAAAAAGCTTCCGCAAAAACTTCCAAGCATCATGATGAGAAACACTGCATTATAACATCAAAATCTTTGTCTATACTTCTGGCAACAAGGAGGGGTCACAGTGGAGATGGAGAAGCTGTTCAAAGTGTGGTTTCACTTCACCAAGAAAGAGGACAACAGTGATTCTCACATTGTCAGTAATCAATACAAGTTTGAGGGAAAAAACTATTGTTTTTATAAGCAGAAAAAAGGTTAATTTTAGATTTGATTCAAGTTTATTTATTGATTCAAGTATTGTGCTTTTTTTCCAAATGTAACCAGGCATTCATGTAACCTGTAGAATAGTTGATCAATCAGCTTTACATTATCAATCCGCTTTACATTAATTTTAGTAAAGGAGCACTTTAATTTAACACTTATCAAATAATTAGGCAGACTGAAACAGCTGTGCCGACGCTGAAAACCACTGTAGGCCATCTTTTTATTCTCGATCAAGAATCACAAAAAGAATTAGACCAGTGTGGAGAACCAATGACTGCCTTGGTATCAAAAAAAAAAAAAAAAAAAAAAAAAAAAAAAATCACACCAATTCTCATTTCTAATAAGGACATATCCCACAACCACAAAATCATTATCCGATACAGCTGGTTAAGAGATGGATGTGGCACCCTAAGCAGCACAAGAAGAAACAGAAGCACAGCTAGGGGCTGGAAGCTATGCAACGCTAAATCCACTAGAGACCAGATGTTCCTTCCACTCTCTTATGTCGGGTCCTTCGACAAAAAACTGGATCGCAGACTGCAGGAGGTGAAGGTCTGCTGCATTCTAGATTTTCTACCAAGAACCTGGAATTTGAAAAGGGATTTGACATCTTCTAATATCTGAATCTGAATAATATTTAACAACCCCAACAAGAAACTATTGTCACGCAATGTACTGCTCTTTTATAGCATCCCTAGTCACCTCCACAACCTCCTAGGACATATTGTATAAACAGAAAGCATGCTCTATTCCAGGAAGCTATGTGAGTTCTGAATCTGTATATATCTATACACATATAAGATATATATACACACAAGTGTAAATGTATATATGCAGATTTACATATTAAAGATCATGCAGACACATTCTCTCTATAAGCAACACATTTGTGTGTATGTGATGCAGTCACTCAATAACTGATTACTCAGAAAACTCAAATAATTAAAAACTGGAAAAAAAACTTGCAAAATCAAAAAAAAGTCTCCTTACAGGTGTGCTCTGCAGTCCAAAACAAACATTAGAAAGGTTCTAGGAATATCCACAAGGGCTATAGGGAAAAAAGTTTGATTACTACGTTATGCATGAACTTTGACTCCTAGCAAACAGCCATGCAATCTCCTTAGAAAAACACTTGCAGGATAATGGGATGCACTGAAGAATGACTTCACACATGGCAATGTCACAGGACACCACCTTTGCCACTCAGGTTGTGAAACTTCAGACCTGCTAGATGTGTCTTAGACAAATTTAAGTACTATTGTTTGGAAGCAGAGGAAGCAACAGCTTAGACACAACAATGTAGATCATTGTACAGGTTCACCAAGTGCAACGTCTAAATATCCTGTTGTATCACACTCTACAGAGTTCCAAACTCTTTCTGGAGCACCATCAGCAAAAGAAATGGGTTTCCAGCAGCTGCACACAAGCTTAAGACCACTAAGATGCATAAGTGCTGCCTGGAATGCTGCAAAGCACGACACCACTGGACTGGCAGGAGAACACTACTGGAATGCGTAGTGCCAAACCTAAAAAGTAAAGTCAGTAGTGCCGAATAGCAAAATATGATTAAGAGATGATGATCTGGGGCTGTTTCTCAGGGACTGGGCAAGGCCCCTTAGTCCAAGTGAAGTATTACGTTCATGCTACAACACACAGACATCTGAGACAAGCTTCCAACTTTGAAATGATTTAAATAAAGCCCTTTCCTACTCCAGAATGAGTGTAACCCTGTGCACAAAATAAGGTCCACAGACGTGGTTTAACCCTGGACGCACCACTGACTTCTTTCCATTATAGTGTACAGTCACATCAATGTGCTTTAGAATGCTCAGCAACAAACATTAACACTTCTAACTTTTGATGTAACACTGCAAGTCAGGCCTCGTCCACACGGAAGTTCGAATCTAGGATAAACAAGCTCTGAACGAGATACGCGTTCTTGTTACATTTTGTAGCTGCGCTTGATTGACTGTAGTGCCAGCCTGCAACCCAATTTGTAGTTTTGTGTACAATAAAGTCCTGCTTAATCGTGGTTCAACAGTCGCGACTTCAGTCTCTCATGGATTTTTTCTGAGAACCGAACAAATAACTGTTTGCGGAAACCCCTGCACCTATGCGGAAACTGCAGATATCCTCAGTGTTTTTTGCTTTTGTGACGTCCAGGCCTCGTCCGCCACACCCCCTCGTCCTTGTGCTGGTTGTTTATGTTTGGACGCGGCGCTTAGCAAGGCAATCAGACACCTGACGGGAATGAGCCTCCGCTGCTCAGCGCGTGCCCAAACAACCAACCAGCACAAGGACGAGGGGGCATGATGGATTAGGCCCGGATGTCGCAGTCATCTGTATTTAGAGGCGGGAGGCTTGAAAGTAGCCAATCCGAGAATGTTATTCATTTCTCCTTGCTGCTGATTGCCTGCTGCCCTGTGCATCTCTGGCAGACAGTCTGTAAGACCGTGGAGCATCTTGAGTGTTTTTCGTTTTTTGCTCTTAAATTCCTGTATTTTTATTACTGTAAATTAAGTTATATATTACTGTATTTACCCTTCTTATACCAAAGAAAACACATCTTCATGAATTACAGTACAGTCTATATAGGGGGAACATAGCTATTTTGCATTCTAGCACTGTAGGAGACAGCAGTTCAGTGTACACTGTACAGTACAGATACGGGTCAACCTTTACATTTTCTTTAAGGGTAGTGTATTAAACTACTGTATTTACCTGTAGGGGCAGTAATTACTCTGTCCAAAGCGTTTACATGTGGGTGGTCTTTGTGGGTGCATCTAAATATGGACCCCTCGACATTCTTGTTTTAAAAATCCTCCTGACACAGCGTGGTAGACTTCCTGAGGGACTTATTGTTCCAGGTACTCGCAGCACACAGGAGGCAAATGCAGTCAGAACCAGATTTGCGGAGTACTTTATGTCCCCTGCAGGAGAACTGCCATGGCAGTACTAAAAAATCTGATGTCTGTATAACTAAATTGTCACATTTGTTTTCATGCCTTGAAGTACCACACAAACCAGAATCACTACATCTATTTTAAATTGTATGGAAACATAAACCTATATTAAGAACAGCGTGCTAAAAGTATATCAAACAAAACCTATGCAACACAGAAATAAGTTGTGTTGCTTATAGTGGGATATGTATAATAATATAACAATATTAGAATCATAGGACATATTCGGTCCTCCAGAACGTCAACCAAACGGCATGTAAACACAGTAGCGACGCTTTCTTTGCATTCGTCGGGATTTCGGCAGAAACGGATGCCCAAAAAAACGGTACATGCGTTGTTTATATTCTTTTTTACTGACAGTCATCAATAACTAACTCAGACTAAACTTCGACTGCGTCCGAACACCCGACACACCAACTGATGGACAGAGGTAGCGCCGTACAGGACAACTTGATATTCCTTTACTTTGTATTGTGAATTGTTCTTGTTTTCATTTCGGGCTACGGTGTAACACAAGTTCCTCGTCAGTGAGATGATTTCCCCTAGATTCTGGTGTTTGACTTTTACTTGTTTAACAGGATAATTGTGTTTGTTATACAACTGCACAAACCATGGTTGCATTGCCATAGTATTTATAAATGAATTCATAAGTATTTGCCAAGTACTCAGGCTGCACTCAAACAGGCGATGCAATAACCGATGCATGGTACATGCACCATGGAGGACACTCAAGAGCAATACACACACAATGAAGAAACGCAGACTCGCAGCACCGCCAAGAAATTGTCCTTGACATGCTTCTAATCAACACAGGCAAATAACTGTGGCCAAGCTGCTGTTTTGCTTACAAACCTTCACAAACCATTTTACTGAGCACTTAGTGTTGTTCCCCCATATTTATTCATAACTACAGTGGCACTGTAACCATAGCAACCACAGTTCGTGCTGTTATAAAAACAATCATGTCAAACAAGCGCCACCATCGAGGCGAACGTTGTCTCACTGTACAAGGAGATGTGAAGCTGCTCTGGTGTCACACCTCAGCCCAGGATGAAAACAAGAACAATGGATTGTCTAATTTTTATATAGGAACACCAGCACATGAAAAAAGGTAGAACCAATGGGTAGAACAGTCTTTAAAACTCCCCCGCTGAAGAGTTAATGGGTCTAGTTTGGAGGAATTCCAGGGGTCTGCACAGAGCCCGAACCTTAACCCAACAAAACACCTTTGGGATGAACGGGAACGTCTTTGCCACGACATTCTATGCAACACCAGTAGCTGACTTTACAAATGCGTTTTAGACCCAATGAGTGCAAATTCCCACTGAAAAACACCAAAATCTTAAAAAAGCCTTCTCAAAAGAGTGGAGGCTATTACAGCCAAAAAGGGGGACCATTTCATTCCAAAAGTTTCGAAAATGTAGGTGCGACTCTCAGGTGTCCACATGGCCATACTAGTTAATTTATGAATCTTTCATTGGCTCTTGTATGTACTCAAGGAACAATTCAACCTGAAACCTACAGATAAAAAGATGTAACCAAAACACAAAGAATTACAATGTAAATGGCAGTCACATATATGGCTATAGTCCTCTTCAGTAGGAGACAAGAATTCTTTAACACCAAGTCAAGTCACCCAAGTTTTTTCCATAAATACCACCTCATACCCAAAACCTGCCCAAACACCACCTAAATTACCATTAAGGGCAAACAGACTTGTCAATGTGGTTTAGGACACAGTACGACTACAAAAAATGATGTGTAGGCAAACGCTGCAGGTGGCCTTTTCTGAGAAGGTCTTTTTCATTAACCACAAAAGGAGCAGGAATATTAATCTAGAGTTTGTTGTTGTGGAAGTAATTTTAAATATGGAGAAACCTGATCCAAGATCAGTCCTGTCCAGCCTTGGTGTTGTCAGAATAGCTTCTTGCGGCAGTGAAGTTTTGTTGCTCTCATCATACCATATTACTTCCTAAACCAAATTGACAAGCATAATTTTAATGAAGCAGGTGCCCGAGAACAAAACCTGTTTGTCCAATGCATTTTTACACCAAAGTTTCTCTAGAAATACAACCCATATAATTTCAGGTCTAAAACTACATATAATCCTAAACACACAAATGCCATGGAAGCATGTGGTCCATCAGAGCTGCTTTAACTCATGATGACGATGACATGACATAAAAATATACCCATGAACAAGCAATATAGTGCTATGAGAATACGTCTGCAACATCTGTGTGATTTGCATCTGTTATCTTTAGAAGGTCGTGGCACTAAAACAAATCTTCACTCCTCTCAGGCATGACTACAGCAAAACCTGTGTTAGCACAGACTGAAAAACCTGTTGCTCAGTTGATGTATTATTTATTCATTTATTTATGTAAACCTTAGCAAAACACTAAGATTGCCCACACATGAACCTAACTTTTAAACATGTGGGGAGGATCATTTTGAAACATGAAGGTTATGCTACATTAATACCACATTTATTCTATTTATTTAGAATAGATAAAACAGATACTGTTTGTCAAAATACCATTTGTGCATCCTCAGGGCGCAATGTCACATTTCACATGCTGAACACTATACTTTATTGCTAGATTAATAAAACATTCATGTTCAAATAAAAGATAATGTACTTTTTCATCAAATGCAAGTTTATTTTCTTTTAGTTAACGAAAGATCGAACTGTGCTTTCTCCCAAGTTGACAGTCCAAGGGAATAAACAATCACTTTCCAAGAAACCATATCAAGCTATATCTTCAACACACTGAGTGCACCGTCTGAAGATGCATTTATATGAAGGGACTGATTATGAACAGATGTGCATATATTCAATATATTAAGGAACGCAAAGTTATTTTACAAGCCCAAACTATCAAAAAACTGCTTCATGCTGTCCACAATAGACAGCCCAACAACATTAGTCATTAAATTAATGAAAAATGATTAGAAAAAAAAATTCAGGACAGGAAGACTAGAAGCAAGGGCTGGATCCTTTTCTCTGCAATAGAAGTGAGGGCTGTAGATGATATAGTTGATGGATATGTGTAGATGATGTATAAAGTTCAAAATGTAAGGACTTTGTAAAACTGGCAACACTGTTTGAAAATGCCCCATGACAATATATTAATAGCAGCACCAATGTATGCTCAGACCTGTGAAAAACTAAAGTTTGCAGTATGTAAAGTGAGGCCAAATTTAAATTGTCAGACTATGAGGGCACATTTGCAAATTAGCTAACCAACTACAGTAATGCACAGGTTCCATCAGTAAATTATAGATTCAAGCTTGATTTCAGTATCTAAATGACCATTTGAAAATCAACTGGACCCTCCTGTCATAGATAGCCGCCCCATGAAAGTGAATGAGTGACACACATTAGTCCTGAGTCAACTTTGATTTCTGTTATTTTAAAACAAAGAACATCTTTTACTGATTAAAATCATAAAACACTTTATGTATGTTAAGTCTCCGATGTTGGGTTGCTGCTCATTCGAATCGCTTTCAATAATGACAACTAAGAGATAAAGTTACTACACTTCATGATGGTAAAACAAACTATTCATCACAAATTTCCAGTTTTCACATTTTTCAAATTAGGTTATGTCAGTTGCACCACGGAGGAAAAGAGTGAGAAGTAGATGAATAGCAAGACTAAGCAATATTGGTAATAACTCAATGTCATAACATACTCCAAATATATCACTGTCAGATAATACTGAGGTTAGAATGAATGAAGTTAATGAACCTGTGCTTCTTCAGTACTCCTATTCTGCACTAAAAGCGCATCTTACAAATCTGATACAGCCTGTTTTGACTAGACTAATTTGTTCCTGGAACCTGGCATAAACCACTCTTACAGAAGGAAAACCTACTGCCTGTTTTAGGCAGTTTAACTGTTCTTTTAAAACAATCTGAAGCAGCCAGCGAATAACAGTGCAGTTAACCAGCTGAATACCATAACAGGTTAACAGCACTAAATTGCAACAAAAATCAAATTAAACAAAACCAAAAAGCAACAAATACAGCTTGATCAAAGGAACACTGCTATTGTATGGGCTAATTATATGTTCATTATCATTCAGGTTTGCTAAACATACTGCTAAGATGAACAGACTGCCCAGAACCTTAGTACCCACAACTAATATCCAGAACACCAAACTGTGAGGGTTGTGCTAAATGACACTTAAGGTTCTCCCAGGTTCAAGAACTGCTTAGTGATGACATACAAGTAGCTCACATTGATACACCTTTGCTTCATAGAGAGGACAGTGCCAAGTTTGGAGTTAATAGTAATGTATTGAGTTGGACAGCATTATAACCCACAAAAACTATAAAATCCAATGCAACATAACCATGATTACATCCTGATTTAGGTACAGAAATGGTACACTACATGGACACACCTCTTAATTATTTAATTCAGGTGGCCCCTTCCTTCCAGTGAATGGCAATCTTAATATTTCAGCATACCTAAACATTTTGGACAACACCATGCTTCTGGACAGTTTGGGGAAGAACCTTTCCTGTTCCAGTATGACTGCACCCCAGTGCACAAAGCAAGGTCCATAAAGACATGGTTGGAGGAGCTCGGTGTGGAAGAGCTTGACAGGGATGCACAGAGCCCTAACCTCAACCGCATCCAACACCTTTGAGATAAAATGGACCTGATATAGCAACCCAGGCCTTCTCGTCCTAAATCAATGACCTCATAAATGCTCTACAGAATAAATGGGCACAAATCTTGCAGACAGCCTTCCATGAAGGGTGGAAGCTGTTATAACTGCAAACGGGGGACCAACTCCATATTAAAGTATAAGTATTGTCCATGTCTCGATACAATGTAACCAAAATCCCTGCAGATGTAACAGTCCCAATATTTTTGTCCAGATAGTGTTCTTACAGGTGAAAGACGTCTCTTTTTCTCTATCATGGCTCAGGTAACGCAGGGGTGTATTGTAAGCCTCGCGGGATAAAGTGTATAATGTCAGGGCTAGACTGTATGTCCTTACCACCATCTCTTTCTCTTGCCCGGTGAGGGTGCAGAGCCTTGACTCTGGCGTGCCCACTGCTCTCTGTGTGCTTGTTGTCTGGACTGTCGGATCTCCGCAGAATTTTGCACGGCGGGGTCGCATCGCTGCTGTCCCGCATCTTCTCATGCCGGTGGTCACCAGCAGGGTGACTCTTGGAAGAGTATTTAAGAGTCTGCAATAAAAGCACACACACACACAGCCCTCGATTTCAGCTCATGTGTAAAAACCTGTACAGTGCAGTCATAATGTCTAACTCATAATTTCAGATAAAACACTAACATTTTTCTCATGCTGGTGGTCACCTGAGGGGTGACTCATGGAAGAGTATTTAAGGGTCTACAATAAAAATTTGTTAAAAAAAAACATACATCAGTTGATTTTAGCTTAAACCTGAAAACCTATACATTGTGCAATCAATGTCTGACATCTTTCTGGTCAGACAGTTAAAAGAGTGCGACAAAAGACTGCACACAGCCCTTGAATTGCATCTCATGCCAAAAAAACTGTACATTGTGCAGCCATACTGTACGACTGCTGGACATACAGATAAAACAGTCTCCAATTAAAGAGCCCTTGAATTTCGGCTTATGTCTAAAAACCTGTGCATTGTACAGTCATACTGTCTGCCTGATGGACCCACAGATTTCTTCCTCATGCTGGTGGTCACCAGAGGGGTGACTCTAGGAAGAGTATTTAAGAGACCGTTATAAAACACCACATGCAGCCCTTGATTTTAGTTCACATCTAAAAAAAACTATACATCATGCTATCACCATGGCTGACTGCAGGATAGACAGATTAAACACTAAAAGAACTTTTCTCATGCCTGTGGTCAACTCGTGGAAGTATTTACATGGGTCTGCAATATAAGAACACACACCCACCCCTTGATTTCAAATTATGTCTACAAACCTGTAGATTATGAGGCATAATATCTGACTTCTGGACAAACAAAAAGTCTGAATTACAAGAATGCACACAGCCCCTGAATTTCATCTTATGTCTACAAATCTGTATGTTGTGCAGTTAAAACAGTCTGCAATAAAAGAACACACACAGCCCTTGAATTTCAGCTCATGTCTAGAATGTACAGGACTTTACAGTTATAATGACTGACTCCTGGACAGTCAGGTGAAACACTAACAAGTGTCTTTGCATTTTATGTACAGTCGTTTTAGAAAAAAGGCGAGTCGTGACCAAATCGGTGCGTCAAAGCATATTAAAACAGCTTATCCCACTCAATGTATGCATCTTATTCACGTCTCAAATCAATATTAAACTCTTTCACAAGCTTTACAACATAGATCTATTTTAATTGTCCCTCAGACATTCTTTATTTTGACACCTCGTCACCAACGGCCCGGTTGTTTAGCTTATGTTAACTAACCACTCATATGCCGTTTACTGCTCACATTAACGTTAATTCTTCCCAAAAAACAATGCTAAAATGTGTTTAGGATGAATTAATCACATTAAAGGTCATTTTCGGCGACTCAATCGTCATTTTCATAGTGAAAGGGGAATTAATTTGAAGGCCTCAAGCTAGGCTAATTTGGTAGCTAGGAGGCTAATGCTAGCTGAGGGGAAAACTGATGCTAGCCATGCTAAACTCGACGAGTCTGAAATAAACAGAAAATAAAAAGTGGTGGTACATGTGTGGAGGCTTTTTTGGTTAGAAATGGTGGTAAAAAAAGACTTTTTCAGGTCGTTTGAGACTGGGAGGCCTGGATGGCTCCCCCAAGCCTGAACCGGAGTGGCCCTTTTAATCTGATTTGCTAACCTGGTAGGGCTGAGAGTCCCTCCGGTCGTTGCACCTAGAAAAAAAGCAGAAAACAAGCAAGAAAAGGACATTAGACCTCAAGAAAAGTTGGTACACATTCGTAGATCAACCTTATATCAAGCTCGTATCTGCTTTCTTAAAAACTGGCTAAGTTTTTCTACTTATTTCTGGGTTTCACTTAAAAAATGGCGGAGTGTCAAAGCGAAGCACAGGAAAAAAGGAGGAAAAATAATCGTAAAAATATAAAGAGCTGTTTACCCATCGCCGAGTCTCGGTTGTTTCCTTGCATACATTACCATCAATGCCGTGTTAGTGTGTGAGGAGTAGATGTGAAAGGTGGTTCGCTTTTTTATGTGTGGGGTTTTTTTTCAGCCGATGTCATCTATTATTTCAGTACTTCTGCCTCTTCGAGTCGCTCTCTCCGTCTCTGCTAGTCATCTCCCTCTCCCTCCCTCTCTCTCTAACACACTCACACACACACTCTCACACACGCAGAACTCTGCCCCTATCTACAGCAGAGTGAAGCTCAGCCTCCCCCTCACAGCAAACTGCGGGAAACCAGGGGCTGCCGTTCGGCTTAATTCGGACACTCTCGGACAGACTCGGGAACACTCGGGCTTCTTCTCTTTGCAGGGAGAGGAGACTGCGCCTCTGTGTGGTCACAACTCCTTCAACACACCTCCTACAGTCCTGCAAACCACCGCACGCTTCTAACATGTATACACGAACACATTTCACCATCAGAAATGTTTTATACATAAAATATATATTAGGACTGGGCACGTCAAAGTGTTATTATCGCTTTAACGCATTATTTACTTAACGCCGACAATTATTTTATTGTCCGTTAACGCAGGTCTAAAAAAATCATTTTTTAATGTTCGTTGCTTTTTTGGGCTAGTGAGTGCGCGGAGCACGCAGCGCTCTATGTCTCGGCTGGTTTTCGCAGGGGTCAGGCGTCCCATTACTTTTGTTCATATTACATGGACAAAAGTAATGGGGCGCCTGACCATTCCACAAACAGGGACTCTACTGACACTCCATTCATATACATAGACTTTCATATGGAGCTGGTCCCCCATGCTTTGGACTCTGAGGGAAACTTGTTTTTCTATCCCTAATGCCCTGCAGTGGCAAGTAGCTTTGGCTTCATATTTGATTTGATTACATTAAGTTGGGATTTACAAGAAATATTTAAACTGCAGCTGTGAAACTGTGTTATAGGGAACACTGCTGTTAAAAAGCTCCATATTTGTTTAAAGTGTTTGAAAACCAAATGTTATTGCACTTTTGTTCATATAGCAGTACTTTTAAAATAAATGTGCAATACACAACCTTTGAATCCATTATTTAATTTGGCGTATAACACTGTAATTAATCAAATGGATTTCTGCAATTAATCGTGATTAATCGCATTGTTATATGCAAAATTAAACAATTAATTCAAAGGTAGTGTGTTGCACACTTATTTTTAAAGTACTGCTATATGAACAAAAGTGCAATAACTTTAAACAAATAAGGAGCTTTTTAACAGCATTGTTCCCTTTTAAACAGTTACACAGCTACTGTTCAAATATTTCTTGAGATTTAAAAATGTTAATTCCCCAGCATTAATATATATATATATATATATATATATATACACGTGTGTGTGTGTGTGTGTGTGTATTTGCTTCCAAAGTTTTATTTTAACTTTATTTTATATTTTATGTTGTTCTTGTCTTTGTGTCTCTGTGACTGTGCAGTTGTTGCATAAGTAGTGTCCTTCAGGATCAGTTAAGTTTTCTGATTTTTGTTGTATTGGGACACACCTGTTTTTCAGGGTTTGGGTGAGGCCCCCATACTTCCAGTGAAGAGCAATCTTAATGCTTTTGCATACCAAGACATTTTGGAGAATGCCATGCTTCCAACTTTGTGGGCCTAGTTTGGGAAGAACCTTTTCTATTCCAGTATGACTGTGCCCCAATGCATAAAGTGAGCTCCATAAAGACATGGCTGGAGGAGTTCACAGTGTGGAAGAACCTGACTGGCCGCAAAGAGCCCTGACCTCAACCCCATCAACTCCACATTAAAATCTATGTATTTTCAGCATCATACAGCTGAATATATGATAAATACAGGCATAATTTTAGTATGGAAGGAAACTTTCACGCTGAGTATTAGGCAGGCTGTCAAGAACTGTCAAAGACATCATGAGCACCACCTAAATTAAATAATGTAAGATGCAGGTTTATAGAGCAGAGTATTTTTTGTGAGACAGCCTTAAAAGAATGACAGAGCTTATAGCAAAGTGGACATAGGCCTTTTGGAGGTTACCTTAGAGTAAGCATTGACCCTACCACTGAATTAAATGCACTGTGGTTAGTCACAATGAGAACCAATACATCAGCACTTTTGAGTTCACTGCTGTTAACAGAGGACAAATGGGTGTTGGTTTGACTTTCTGTACAGACAGAGTTTCTAGAATATTGGTGTGGACTTTATTGTTTAGAGATAATTGATTTTATATATATATATATTCTTCCTTTATATATACATATGTATATATTCTTCCTGTATCCCTTCATCTAATTTTGAATGTAAACTATAGCTTTCTTCAGGGGCCAGAAATAATCAGCAAACATCCCCTTACAAACAGGACAATAAGGACAATAAAATAGTTTTGATCTGTCACTCTTTGCTACTCTGGTCAGTATTACCAGTAATTAGCTATTGTAGTGTCCAAAGATTATTATACATTTCAATAGACTTTGAAAGTGTGATATGATTCCACATATATACAAATCATTATTTTTATTTCACAGCCCATTGACTGAAACTTATTACTGGAAGCTTTGCATCAAGAAAATACTTTTAAAATATTTAGACACCAATAATCCATATGTTAGTGATTGCTCTTTATTTGAACTAGTACAATAAATACTTGAAAAATTACACAAGAACAAAATAATAGTAGAAAAATGGAACAACTAAAAGAAGAACATCCACGTAGTTCATCTATGCAGTACAGCACAACATCCAAAAAGGCATTTGGTTCGTCATAGACTTGTACAGAAGTCTCAGATATCTCCAGAGAGCGGCTCTCTGAGAGGTGCCTTTCTTCTTCATTGTGACTGGAAGAGGGAAACCATCAGGGCTCATTCCTATGACCAGCATTTTAGTCCAGGACTGAATTAAACCCTTCATTCTTATAACACATGGTAAAACAAAAAAGACTAACATCTTTCAGTTTTAGACTGTGATATGTGGACCTGGCCACAAAAAAGAGACATATTGCACTATAACTACTCATCTACCAATGCTGGCACACTTTGCTGTAAGTAGTGGCAGAACAGTTTGAAGAATTCCAAGGATTTGCTGAGCATTACAGAAACATTTCAGAAGCACATTTCATATTAGCAGTTAAGCTATGAAGGAATGTTTGCATTGTCTTCAAACAGAAAACAAATATATTAAAACAGCATTTCCAGTTTTTGCTTAGTTACACAGATAAGCACAAAAGCAGCATTCACTTCAAGGTTTCACTTCAATATTGTCTCAAATGGGGGAAAAATGGAACTCCACATCAGTGTAATTGGAGGACTTCAAGCCCTCCTTTTCAGGATGACTGTTCATTGTTCTTTACAGGATTTCTGCTAGATACTTCCTGTAGCACTGCGGTAGAAATCTCTTTTCCCCTTGTCTACACTTGTATCAGTAACCGTTGCAGCATTTTTTCCTCAAGATGCTAAAACCAATATTAAGATTACAGTAAACATTGGTCAGAAGTAAAGAATGTGTTAATACTGGTAATGTTAAAATATCAGTAACTTTGCTTGGAAACGTGATTTGGAGGACTGGTCAGTTAGTGGACTGCAGTGAGGCAGTACAGGCAAGGACTTTTGCAGTCTGCACCATTAGGGTTGGTCATAAGGCATATGAACATGCATATGCAAATCATAAGATTTATGTAAAAAGCGTGATTAGTAAGGGCTACTTGTATATATTAGTAGACTTTCTAGAAGGAGATCAGGAGATGTTGTAGTACCCAGGCACCTTGCTATCTTCAATGATGAAATAAATTTCCTATTATAATAAGATTAAAGAATTATTATTTTGGCTGATCCAAACGGGACAAAGAAAGTTTAAAAGGGCAAAGAAAATGGTCAGAAAGAGAAACTCAAGATCAGAACTTAACAAAACCAGAAAGGAAAAAAGAACAAATGTAACAGGTTTTGTTCCCAGCAAAATAACTACCCTGTGCCAGATCTTGGGACAGATCTTGGGACATGAAAAGGAGTGTGGGAAAGGAGGAGACAGGACATACTGTGCCATAAGGGGACCTACACTTTAGATTTTAACTTATGCAGGTTAAGAGTGGGCTTGGGCAAACAGTGTTCTAGTGCCTTTTGACAGGAGGGGATGGAATGTGAGAGGAAAGGAAAGAGAAAGCAGGAAAAATAAGTGCTTGTATCAGAAGGCTTGGGTTTAACCCACTCTGGCACTAACACGGGGTTCTGCCAGCGAGCTGTGGATGATGCCTGTAATGGACTCCACTCCTTCTCCCTCCAGGAAGGTGCGATGGTCTCCCTCAATCACATGAACTGACACCTTTCCATCACACACCTGCACATAAATCATCATACATTTATGCCAAAGTGCCTCTCTGATCCATAATAATGACTCCGCATGTATGCAGATGGATTAAAGCATTTATGTGCCAACACCCTGTCAAATCTCTGAAATGAGTGATGGTACCATACTGTGCCAGTTTCTATTGGAACTACTGCAATACTGCATAAAGGAGTGTTAACATATACGTACCTCATGCAGTTTGTAGTCAGATCCAAGCCCATCTTCATAGTCACTGCTGGTCTTGGCCCTCAGCAGGGTGATGTTGCCATGGTACTTGGTGGTGGGGACATAGCGGTCAGCAGCCTTGAGTTTGTAGTAAAATGTAGAGGCAGCAAAGTGGAGAGAGTCACGGTTGACGTTCTTGTGGCTGGTGGTGATCAGATCCACAGCCTGGTTCACTCGAGCCTCCAGATCTTTCAGAGGCAGCAACGCTTCTAAGAGCTACGAGAGAGAGAGACAGAGACAGAGACAAAGAGAGAGACACAGAGACAAAGACACAGAGAGAGAGACACAGAGAGAGAGACAGAGAGAGAGAGAGAGAGAGAGAGAGAGAGAGAGAGAGAGAGAGA
>JBBPCX010000114.1:40125216-40156992 GCA_037974365.1 Hydrocynus forskahlii | reverse complement strand
GGATATCTCTAAGCTCTGGGTATGGTGTATCGGTGTGGAGATACACACACACACACACACACACACACACACACACACACACACACACACACAGACACACACACAGGCACACATAGGCACATACACAAAAAAGCCAAAGCAAAAAAAACATGAAAGCTTTAAAAACACAGGTAATTACTATTTATAATATTAGCTGTTACAGGAACTGTTCAGTGCACATGCCATAAAATGGTTGTTTTGAAAATGTTCCATGCCTTTGGATAACCTTAATTAGAAAAACTGACATATTTACTACTTTCCATTTTCTGTGTTTGGAATGTTTTGTTTGATGTAAATTAGTTATGCATTTGTTTAACTACTTATGTTTGTCTCATGCAACCACTAATGTTTTTCTTTGACAGCTTGATGGATCCTGATGTGCTGCCAATACCTTTGGTGCACTGCAGGCCATAGCAAGGCACGCTTAGTTTGGCAGTGAGGGTACGGAAGGCAGCGATGGAGCCCTCAATGGGGTGAATGAGGAACAGTGGCCTTTCTGCACTCTGGACCTCATTTAGACGCGTCACAGTGGGACTGTCTGGGTTAACCAGCATCAGACTGAGATCTGACTCCAGCAGAGCCTGAACCCCAGCACGCTTCTCCACGGGAGACCTGGCTTCTGCTGAGGATAAGAGAAAAACCGTGAGACTTGTTCACTCTTAGAATCTTGTTATCTACATCTGGACACATATGCACACCGACATAAACTCACCCTCAGACCCCCCTGACTTGCTGGACAGCTCACGCAGTTTGTTAATGGTGAGCTGACGGACCTCTCTCATTGCCATGACAATGTCATAGTCTCTCTCCAGCGTCTGCCTCACTTCCACACCCATCAGGGAGTCCAGACCCAGATCAGCCAGGGACGCATCAGCATTCAGGCTGCTCACATCACGCACACCTGAACAAAGAGCAAAGTGTAAGGTTTCACTCTGGGTCTTTACATTTAGAAAAAAATGCACAGCAGGTTAGACAGGTTTAGAATACAAGTGAAATGCAATTTTCATGTAGCACTGACAAAACTAACTCACACTCACTCTCTTATTAAGACGTCAGTGTCAGCAAACAGAAACCTCAAGTTCTTACCCAGAATGTGAGCCACTGCTTCCACCAGGTCTTTCTGTCCACTGCTTTCCCCCTTTGTCACCTGAACCCTCTCAGCCAGCACAAAGCTGGACATGACCGCACGCTGCTGGCTCAGGAAACGGTCCAGTACCTCCAAACACGATGCCATGCGCTGGGGCAAGGTGCCACCAATCACGGCATCATTTCCACCCATGGTCTCCAAGACAACGCCCACGTCACCAATGGCACCCCACTGGATGGCCAGGCCTGGCAGGTTGTCGTTACGACGCTGTTCACACACACGCTCCATGGTGGAGTTGGCAAAGCCATAGTTGCTCTGACCGGCATTTCCGCGGCCACAGCTGACTGAGGAAAACACTACAAAGTGCTGCAGCTCGGGACACTTCTGCCTCGTCACTCTGTGAAAGAAATTCAAATCATTATTCAATGAATTCATCTGAAACGTTTTAGTAATTACATCATAACTGCTGAAAGTAAACATTAATTTACTTGTCCAAGTGGAGGGTCCCATCATATTTGGGCTTGTTGACCGCAATGAAGTGTTGTGGTGTCAGATTCTCAAGCATGCCATCATTCAAAACCTACAAAAAATGGGTGAAAATACATTTATCAAAATCATCATCATCTTGACCATAAGAATTAAAATTTCCTGCCAAACAAGACAGAGAGGCCCTTACCATGGCAAGGTGGAAGATTCCTCCAACAGGGCCCAGTCGACAAGCTTCGGTGATCAGATGCTCCGCCCCTTCCAGGGTACTGACATCACTGGTGGATACAAGGACCTGGATGCCCATAGCCTGCCACTCCCTAACGCGCTTCGCCTGGTAACCTGTTCCAAAGACATTTTACACTTCAAGCTCAGAAAGGAATTAAGGCAGATTCAAGTGTCTGAAAAAGCACTTAATCAGTCAATTTTATATTGAAGTACAGACATTATCTCTACTGTACAGGGTGGGCCACAGATAGTATGACAAGATCAGGCTACTTATCCATGGCCACCCTGTATCAAAATCTTGCATCTATTTTAATATTACTGCCCTTTATAATGTACATTAACAGATGATTTTATTCCAAGCAAGTTTGGACTTTTTAAGCTGCTGAAGTCTTATATTCAATGCGGGTACCATTGCGGATTCCAGAACGGGAGGTGAGCACGAGCTTGCGAGCTCCTCTCTCAGTTAGCCAGTGAGCCAGCTCCAGCCCAAAGCCTCCCAGGCCTCCTGTGATGATGTAAGACTGTGAGGCAGGGCAGAATGTCCGGCAAATAGCAGGCAGAGCAAGAGAAGCAGCTGCAGTCACAGCGCTACCTTTCTCCTCTGAACGTACCTGAGGAAGAAAACAATGTGCGATATTAGTGGTAGCAAAACAAAAAGATAAGACAACCCTTTATTAGTCCCACAGGAGTGAAATTTTGCATTGTTGCAGCAGCAAAGTGGGCAGAACAAAAGAAGAAAGTAGAACCAACAGAATAAAAACTATAACAGTATAGTATAAAAAACTAAACACCATTATATATTATATAAATTATGTAATTATATTTATTAACACGAATATGTATGAGTATATAAACAGAATAGCGATGCAGCCTCTTTAGAAAATATTTAGAGGGTGACCTTTATCAAGCCTAATGCAAGAGCATCAGCCTTTAAAGTGTCACCTAGTGGCATCAGCTCTCACCTGAAGCAGGACTTTGCCAATGTGCTTGCCCTGTGCCATATAGCGGAAGGCATCCTCCACCTGGTTTCTTTCAAACACAGTAGTGCGAAGTGGCTGCACCACGCCGTCGGCGATGCCCCTCTTCAGCAGCTCCGACACCTCCTCCCACTCACGGTTACCTTCTTCAAACAGAGCGTCCAGCAGGATTCCATGGAAGGCCACATTTTTCAGGAACAGAGCCATGCCTGGCATAGGGCCACAGAGGAAAGTTAGACAACAGTTTATCTGCTACCACTTGTTCAGTGTAGAATAAGATGCTTTTTAAACTGTGTTAAATTTACTCAACCTATCTTATATAACACTTTCTACCATTCAAGCACACATACAAGAGTGAGTCACGTACAGTACTGTGCAAAAGTCTCAGGCCTCTGAGAAAATTACATGTCAAGGTAGTTAAAAGAAAACCAAACATTATATATTTTATCTAAATATTCTTTCATTATTCATTTTACTGGCATTTTAATGTAAATAGTTAATATAGTTAAATAGTAAATTGAACATTTCTTGGCAGGCAAGACTTTTGCACAGTTCTGTGGATATGCAGTATGTGATTAACAGTTCTGTTACTGCTATGATTGTCATTTTTTTCCAAAAGATGTATGTATGTAAGTATGTGCGTCTCCATCAATTTTAGATTAGTACAAGGTCAACAATGGTATGATCAGTAGTACACCATTCTACCACTTCTACCTGCCACACACTCCACAAAGACAGACACACAGACACAAAGACATGCGCGTACACAGACACACACACACACACACACACACACACACACTCTTCTCCCTAGCAAAAGGGTCCGTAGCATATGGGCTTCCACTTCCAGAATGGGAAACAGTTTCTTCCTTCAGGCCATCAGACTATTCAATAAGAACTGAATCACAACCTGTCCCCACACGCAAACACACCCCTGAACTAAATTTCTTCCTTCTCCTAACACACTAGATAAACACACTGAACTGTTCTGCTCGTACATGCAACATACACTCCAACTGCCACTGTAAATACCCCTCTATTGATTACATATTGCACATTCTGTCTTGCTGCTGCCTTTATTTGCACAACAATAATTTATTGCTGTCTACCTCTATACCTCTGCTTTTGTCAACTGCACTGAACATTGTCTTGTATTGTTGTTTTTGTTGCTCTTGTGTTTGTGTTGCACTTTCTCTCTTTGCTCCTTGTGTATTTTATCCTGTCTGCACATCTGTAGTCTTGTGTTGTTTCTGTTTTTGTTCTTGTGTTGCTCCATGGTCCTGGAGGAATGTTGTCTCATTTCACTGTGTATTGTGTTTATGGCCAAAATGACAATAAACCTACTTGACTAGACTTGATTTGACAGTGATGTGCTGTGTTGGATGTCATAACTCACCCAGAGGAGTATTGTTTGACAGGTCATATTTGCCAATCTCCAGGAAGCGTCCATGCCTGGCCAAACAGCGCAAGCTGGCCTGCAGCTTCTCCTCAGCCAGAGAGTTCAGAACCACATCGACTCCTGAGCTCAGCCAAGAAACAGAAGAGATTACTCACATATTTGAACATCTAAGTGTTTGTTAGTGTGACTGATCTCTGTGAATTCTTACATCCAAACAGTGGTCTAACCTTTGCCCTGGGTGTGTTTCAGCACATGTTGCTCAAAAGAAGCATCCCTTGAGTTGGCAAACGACTCTGCAGTGAGCTGTGGGAACCGCTCTTGCAAGTAGTCCCTCTTCTCTTTGGATCCTGGTAAACACCGGACATGCCATAGCTACATTAACCTTAGCTCTTCAACCTATTGCCAGTAAATACTCCGTAATTACCACTGCTAAAATAAATTAATATACACCACCAGTCAAATGTTTTTGCACACACAGATTTTCTACATTTGCATGTTACTCACTTAATACTTCCTAAAACTACACTCAAACGTAGTCAATAAATACATTTACAGAGTGATCAGCATCTGAGTACCTTTACTAGCCAGAAAATGTAATTTTTTTATTCATCACAACTGACCTACAAACAGCCACATAATATAACATGGATCACCAGACAAGCGTTAGATATGTAACCAGCTATAAAGTGAAAGTCAAAGGGATGAAACAGTTAACGAGTGCATTGAAATTTAAAGGACAGCTTTAAATTTGACTCTGTATCACCACACAACCAGTTAATAGGATGTTAGACTTACACTGTTACATATTCTTTCCATGTTGCAAAGGAAAACTTGTTTTATTTGAAATATTTTCATATATGGTGGTTCACAACAACCTTCCAATGCTTAGAATAAAAACCTGCAGTTTACAAAATAAACGGACAAGAAATAAAATCCTGTGGTGTGCAAAAAGGTTCGACTGGTAGTGTCTTTGTTTTAATACTAACATAGGAAACAATGGAAAGAATAAAAGAACAATGTGAAATGACTTGTGCAGATGTTTGTGTGCGGAAATGTCACTTACCCACAGTAGTAAAGACTTTGCAGTGCATACTGAGTGCGATAGCGATGGCAGCCTGGCCCACTCCTCCAGAACCAGAGTGAACGAGCACACTCTCGCCAGGCCTTAAACGCCCTCGCACCAACATGGAGTAATACGCTGTTGCATATACTACAGGAACTGAGGCAGCCTGCTCCAGAGTCCTACACACACAAAAACACGGTGAGTGCTACACTAACCAACATGTAAATCCCAAGGTACCTCTATAAGTTGGTTTCCAGGGAAACTATTTTTGACCCTAGTGTAGGATTACACTATAGCATCAAGGGTGATTTACCAACGAAGAGCCATTTTAGCCTACGATTAAAAGTAAAGTGGGCCCATATGTGAACACGTGAACACAGCACACAGTGTGAACAATGTGAAATTCTTTCTCTGCATTTAACCCATTCACCAATATGAATAAAGATTCTATAATGTACAATAAATAATACTGTAATAAGCATAAAGATACAATAGTGTGCAAAAGTTTCTCACCAGCTGGAGGGGACGTCCCAGAGGAAGCGCCTGTCTGCGTCCACACATGTGGCCAGACCTTTAGCAGGCAGCAAGCCCATCACCCGTCGCCCGCTGGGATCTCGGCCAGAGAACTCCATTCCCAGCATACACTGCTGTAGCGCTATGTCTCCTGCACACAGACATTGCAAAATGTGTTTAGAGCCCCAAGTTTGTAGGGTCAGTGTGTCATTCACATTTAGATGCAAAGCTTAACAAAAAAAAAGCTGAAAGCTTTAGCAGATGCAAATGTGTGAAAGCATTGTTTGTAAGTCATGTTCTTTTATAGCTGTAGTTCCTGTAAGTGTGAGGAAGGGGAGCTGGTTACCAGGAATAGCGTCTGGGGGCAGTTTGCCAGTTGCCAGCATGATGTCTCTGAAGTTGAGGGAGGCGTAGTAAACTTGGCAGAGCTGCACATTGGGGTTGGATGGAACAAAGTGCCGCAGTGGGGATGCAATCCAGCGCAGGGAGGACAGATCACCACGAGTCAGCACGTTCACATACGCATGCTGGGTCAGCTCCTCACTTAAATCTACAGCACAAACAGCAAAGTAATAATGAGTCCGAAACACAGCAAAACTCTCAGTATAGGTCCAGTCACATTTGCTGAATCATCAACTGTAAGCTGCTGTTTACGATACTGATTATTGCCCTGATAGGTCATACAGTCGTCGTTTTACCTTGTGGGAGCAGCTGGTGTCTGAACGCCCCCCACTGGCCATCTCGATACACATTCATGCTGAGGTCCTTCTGTAGCACGGCCTGCATGTCTTTATGGGTAAGTAAGAGTGTGGGCGCTGCAGAGGACTTCTTCAGATTAGACACAAAAGCACACCTAGTAAGAAACGTGGGAAAAAAAGCAGAGATATGCATCAGTGCAGGTCACGCTAGAAATTATTTGATTTGATTTGATTAATAGATCAAATTCATCTGCTATATATCTGAACATGTGCTTCAGTGGAAAGGAAGACTATATAAAAGTTGGCCTTATGATATTAAGGCCTTAATATGGTCAAGACCAAAAAAAACAGTATAGAGCAATCTTGGACACCTGAGATAATTATATTTAAAACCCGAGCAGTATATGCTTTTAAAAGCTAATATTAAAATGCATACAAATAATATTAATACAGTAAATGTGATTTTATTTATGTTTATGGGTTTGCGTAATCACTCCCAGACTTCCTCATGGAAACCCATTTTTACAGTGTGGTTCTCATCAAGTACCTCGAATACCTGTTTCAGCTCACATGATACTTCATTAGATTGAATCAGAGGCTGTTGATTGAACTTCATTATATTATTTTAACTTCTGCTCTTAAAAATTTCTAAAACTTGGCTGGTCATTTAAATATTAAAATGAAAAATCAGATCCAATGTGGTCTCAGACATTTCAACACCACTGTGTTTAAATCACAAATTTCCAAAAAGACATCAACTACAAAAACCCCAATTGCTGCATCCACATCATGAGAACTGGACACAGCAGCCATCCAAAGTACTGTCATCATAACATAACTCTGTAGTAAGGGTAAATTAACTAACCGGATGCGGTTGCCTCCAGGTTCCTGTCTGAGGCAGTTGACCATTCCCACCACGCCATTATGGCTTTGGGTGGACGTGAGCCACACTGGTTTATCTGACGTCTCAGCAAGTGTGCTCTGATGGACACAAGAGTCAGATTAAGGGGTTTAGACTAGACATGGTTTTAAATAAATATTTTACAAACTCAATAACACTTGCTACATCACGCAAGTTTTATTTACTGCACGATGAGCTTTATTTTACAAGCAAAATGTACCTTCAGAGTCTCTACCCATTCATACTCAGTGGAGTCCACAGACACTGTAATCGGCTGTTTATCAGAGGTCCGCCTGCGGCCAAGGAAGAGAACGGAGCCACAGAAGGATTTCTTCATCATGACCACGTTAAGAGAGGCCTTCTCAAACAGCTTCTCCCAATCTACCTGCACACATACACACAATCACAACACAGATAAGAAGAGCAAGAAATACAACAGCAAATAAAATTCTGAATTCTGAACCACGGTTTGTGTTAACTACTAAACTTCAGCAGTCATTTTGTTATTTATCTCCACTTCCCCAACTGACCACAGCATTTTGTGTACATATAATGGTGTATATAGTACAAAGCATTTTCCGAGTATTTCTGGACAGTTTCATTTTGACTTATATTTTATACGGTTCTTGTCTTTGTGTGTCTTCGAAGTCGTTGCACAGGTCATTTCCTCTGGGATTAATAAAGTTTTCTGATTCTGAACCAGCTGTTCAACATTTCCACTCACCTGAGAGAGAAGTCCGTTCTGATTGTCCATAGATGTGAGGAAGGCCACTGTCTCCCCCAGTGTGTCTCCCCTCAGCAGTGTGTGAAGCAGCACAAAGCCCCCCTCCCTGGCAGATAAGGCCAGGTTTTCCAGCAGTGCGGCTGGGCTCCCCACAGGCCCTGGCACACAATTACACACCACCAGGTCAGCACCAGTCAGGCTGCCTGAGGCTGGGCCCTGCTGAGGGTCCCACTGAGCAGCTGAGACCCCTTGTTCTTCCAGGGAGCTCTGCTGTGCAGCCAGGAGTTCCGTGCTGAGGTCGGAGGCTGTGTATTCCAGACGCAGCATTGGCTGAATGTTGAGGAGGCTGACTGCCCGGGAGAACACGCGGCCATCGCTGGAGAGAGCCTGAGGAGAGAGGAGGACAGAGTGAGACCTGGCTGTACACAGCGAGAGCTTCTGCTCATGCTGTGCTGTAGTTTTTGAAGAAAGCATGCTGGGGGCATTCCAGCTTACTAGACTCAGTTCTTTAAGGTAACAGATGGCAAAAATAAAGTTACCACCAAAACCCAAGATTACATTACAGTGCATTAAAGCGACTTACAATTTGATAAAATGCTTAAGTTTAAGGACAGTACTAGAGGCAGAGGAGAGTTCTAAGTGCTAAAAACTTCATATACTGTAGAGTAGTGCTAGAAGATAAGATGCATCAGGAGAGGAAATGTTCTTTGAATAGATGAGTATGTTAGGTATATGCTAGGTGCAATGATTTCGGTTTGCAGATTGGCCAGAGCCACAAAAGCGTTATCTGCATTAGTTTTGTAATTGCAGAAATAGAGAGTCTGTGCATTTGGACGCTGTACGTTTTCTGCCTGATCAATTATATTTGGAGCAAAAGGAAAACAGTTTAAATTGGTTTGCCACTCTATCACAGTAAATCTTATCCTATACCTCAAGAACTTTGAGTTTTCCAGGAGTAGAATTCTCCAAGGTGGTGTCCAGGCAATGGCGCAGGGCATGGGAGTCCAGCAAGCCGTTGAGAAGCGGGTCCTGCAGAAGGCACTCCCTCTCCTTCTGCACAGTCTGCTCCAGTTCTGAGCGCAGGTTACCGTTCAGCTCCAGGCCACACAGCACCGAGAGCAGCCGCAGCAGGCCGCCCTCTGCCTCCGCACCAATCAGCTGGCCCTCAGATGCTCCCTCCAGCCCCGGGATCGAGATCTTGACACCCTGACTGGCCAGTTTCCTCTGGAGACAGTTAATCAGACCTGAAGAAGAGACAATCAAAAGAGACTGGTTAAGCCACTTTATAATGCTGGTCACTGAAAGCAACAGGAAAAACCTGGCATGTCAAAATACAAGCACATTAGAATGTACTGGAAAAGTACATGAATGACAACGAAATAAAAAATTATGCATAGTATGAGTATGTGTAAAACATATCTTCAGAAAACAGTTTCAAGATTTTTTTGTATAGTATACAGTTCTTTTTATATTATATTTATCATATTGTGATATTTGATAGTTTTTTAGGTTTTGGTGCTTCTCATGTACTTTCCACTCTGCTGTTGTAAAAATGCAAATTTCCCATCTGTGGGACTACTAAAGGCTTGTCTTAGCTTATCTTCAACATATTCTGTCAGTGTGAGGGAAAACTTGCCTTTGCAATGCCTCAGCTGTTCCACCATTTTTATGTTTGACCTCAGGCACTGAGTTTCCAAATAGGGCACGAAGACGAACTCTTCCAAAGTGGGTGGACTCTGTTGCTGTTGGCGACGTGGTGCTACAGTGGCATGAAGACCGCAGATCTGAACTCCACCAGCTGTAATGTTGTCTAGGCAGCGGTTGACATGAACATCAACAGCTAAAGGAAAGAAGAGAGGAGACATGTATGACATTTCCATTGCACTTTACATACAACTTCAACTCTAAGGGCAGTATAAATATACATAAGACTGATGTAACACTGAATCACTGAAACATATTTACCCTTTCTATCCTCTGGGTAGTCCTGAACCCTCTCCTCATGTAGAGTGGGGTCCACATAAACAGAGCGGATACGAGTGGGGAGACGCAGGCTACGACCAGACAAACCCACAACAATCATCTGCAGCATGGTGTCCAGGAACGTCACCCAGTTACCCGTCCACTGCAGTTTCCCATGGTCACCTACACAACCAGAACAGTCAAACAAGAGGAGGTGGGTTCACACTGTGTGTGTTTTTGGCCGACAAGGTGCCTGTTTCAGTTCAATGTGTTTTGAGTGCAGCTTCTGCGTGCTGGACGCACTGTATTTACACTCCCTTAGCAGCTGTGTTTTGTGTGGCCAAAAAAGCTCAACTTGTCTTGACTGCTTCTTCTGAGCTTACCAATCAGATCAAAATATGGGTAAGCCTTTAGAGACAGCTGCAGAACTGTATAATTTTACAGATCAAAATGTACACAATATAAAAATGTGCACAATGTAAAAAAATTTTTTTTTCATGTTTAATCCAGCTTGTTTTACAAACAGGACCACACATTCTGCTGAGCTTTCTCCCTCAAAATCAAAACGACAGCCAGCTAGCACAGATGCTTGACAGTGACGATGCTATTGTTACTTTGCCGCAAGGAGCTGCAGTCTGACGGTGAGAATGTGCTGGTGAGAACCCTTCAAGACCTGAGCTTACACCTATTTTTAAAACACAGATTGAAACCAATAACATTTGATTTAGTTATATGGTTTGAATACAGTGTACATATTACAGTAAAGCTATTTACCAGCATTGTTGGACTCCAAAATGCCCTGGAAGGTTTTTCCGTAGTCATATCCACGCAGACGCAGTTCTTTGTAGATGTCTCCAGCTTTCAGGTGCAGTTTCGGGTCCTCTGCCTCCACAGTCACAGGCTCTGCCAGCTGAGAGCGGAAGGAGTCCAGTGCTGCATCCTCTAACATGCTCACCTTACCTAAAAGAGTCATAAGAAAAGTAGATACAATTACAAAAGCAAATGTAATCATGTAAGCTTACAATTTTACTAATGTATACATACATACATATATATATTATATATTCCTCTCACTTCACTTGCTTACTACTACTATTTACTTTTAAAATAAAAAAATAATAAAAAAATAAAATAAAATAAAAAAATCCCTTCCTAACTCATACTACTAGCTCTTGACTTTCTTTGAAAGGTGTTGTTGAGGTATCATTTGACAGGTGTTGTTTAGGTGCACCGAGCATGCAGTATCTTGGTTGAATTGTGGATGATTGTCTTAAGTTTTGCTTTACAGGTCTAAGATACAGTTGTGGACTACTTGAGCACCGATGTACGTCGCTCTGGATAAGAGTGTCAGCTAAATGCCGTAAGTGTAAATGTAAATATATACACACACATGTACATACGTGTGTTTGCCCCACACTGAGATTTGGTTAAGAAGTTAAGTAACTCACCACTGACTGTCAGGTTCCCATTCTCTGACACTTCAAAGCGGTTAGTGGCAGGCATGAGACGAACCTCCAACTGGACAGATCCTGTAATACAGTTCAGATTAGAAGTCAAACAAAGTCGCTCGCTTCTATCAAGTTCTTTTCGACTTTTTGGTAAAACAAAGCCGATAGGCTGAGCCCCAGGAAATTACGGTCAATGGATAGTACCCACACTGCACCCAGTCTCTCACACACACACCGGAACTGAATTTCTTCCTCCTGACATGTATATACACACCTAATGACTTGACTTGAACAGGAAAAGCCCATTCTGTCTAAAATTCTGTGTAGGAATGTAGCATGTTAAGACTGCACACAAGGTATTAAAATCCTCTCACCAGTCTTGGGTAGAATAGTGGCTCTATGGATTGTCACATCCTCAAAGGTCACCGGGGTGTGTTCCAGGACAGTGCCCAGACTCTTCATTAATGTTCTCCATGCCAGCACCAGATAGCCTGTGGCTGGGTACAGGACTCGCCCATCAATACAGTGGCCAACCATGTAGTGGTCTGGGGACTCAGGGTTTACATCTGCACAGAGATGTTTGAAAAAACAAAGAGATAGGAATAGTTGGTGTTAAACAAACTGCTACCATCCAGCATCTTTTATCACACACTGAGCAGGTAATGACAAACAGTGAGTAAAAATTTCAAATCACTGAATTGCCAGTTTAGAGTTCTCCATCACAGCAGTTCATATTGATAGACATAACAGAATCAAGAATTTTTGTTCAAAATCTGCAAGCATCTGCTTACCAATATTGTACATAGTGGCTGAGGTGGAGCCCCCAGAGCCAGCTGGGAAGTCTTCCACCTTGGGCACATCCCAGCACTGGGAGTGGTCCCACTGGATTAGAGGGGAGATGAGGGGCGTTCCTACTGGAACAGGGTACTCCACAGCTGGATAAAGCTTGTTACTGTCCACGTTAATACTGCAAGAAGACAACAAAAACATTTATCAAATATAAGTACAAGTTATGATAAGTTATATTTTATGCTTGGTACACTGTAGAATCTTGGGCTATTCCCAGACAAAAGATGATCACCATGAAGCAGTTGTGGCAATTTCTTTGGTTGTAGCTGCTAAATGGCGAATGTATGCACCTACACACCTTCAGACACAGCATCGTACATCTACACTCCTTCACACACACTATCATACATCTACACACCTTCAAACACACACCATCATACATCTACACACACACCGTTCTACATATACACACCTTCTCACTCACCATCCTACATATACACACCATCATACATCTACACACCTTCACGCATATCATGCCCATGTTTATTAGATCCACTTCTTACAGTGTGATTTGTAATGATCGTATACGATTCCTAAAAAACGCATAGTCAGTACTAACCCGTTCATGTAGATCTTCCCAATGTGAGAAAGAAAGAACTCCAAGTTGTTGGCATGCCCCCTCTTCATCAAGGGCAGAATAGAACAAGTGGGCTTGAGGCTGCGTTTCAGAATGGCCTGTAGGAGACCCAGAGTTTATTTAGAACATTTTTCCAGCTGCATTTAAAGTATGTCCCTCCTATCACACTTCCTCACCTGCAGCAGGGCATGAGGTGCTATCTCCACCACCACAGCATTGTCGGGCACATGGCTCAGACCTTCCTGAAACAGCACAGGGCTCACCAGATTGTTGACGTGATACTCAGCTGAAGAGTAGAGGGCCAGCGGGCTCTCCCAGTCAGACTGAGGGATGGACGTACTGATCCAGCGCGGAGTGCGAGGTTGAGGTTTTTTGATCACCTAAGAGGACGATAACATTTTGTGAACATTTGGCCTCCCTGGAGCAAATATTCTGACCCATCCTGAGACAGGAGAGAGTCATTAGCGTCCACCAGGTGGCACTCTGGTGCTACAGACAGTTATAGGGCCTATACTATGGCAAAGTAAATTTTACTTACTTTATTATGCATTTAAAAAATTGATTTTGTATGTAAAGACTCTTATTTAAACTTTTATTAAGTTCCAAGCACGCACAAAAAACAACATATACAATCCAGAACAACACATACAGCTAGTAGGATTAAACATACTTCGCATGGAATACATTAAAAAATCTAATCAATAAATAAACACATATAGCTTGTGGATGATCTAAAATAACAATTATAGTTAGTAACTTAATTCAAAACATTCTGTAGCACAATTATTGCCATTTTCTTGTAAACATATGCATTTTGCCCATTTTTGCTATTGTCCTATTAACACTACTATATACGTAAATTTTTCCCTTTTTTTTAAAAAAAATTTGCTGTGTAATATTCAACCACTGACTTAATTTGAGGGGTTCAGCTTTAAGCCATTTCTTAGAATGTTCCTTTCTTACAGCTGTAAGGATAATCTTAAACAAATATCTATTCCTCTGCAATGTAATTTCATTTAAACACTGTTAAAGAATCAAAGCATACAACTCACTACTAGGGATGTCACGATTAACAGGTTTCACAATAAACCGCGATTTAAAATGGCACGGTTAATCGTAAAGGCTCCTTAACACCGTGTTTCTGTTGGTGCTCTTAAAAATGTAGAATACAACAGTGCTATCAACAGATTGGCGGGACTCGTCCGGAATGAAAACGTTCCACCAGCGGTGGACTTGTGCTAGAAACACACAGACAGTACAATCAGCGAATGACGGCTCACTTGACCGCACTAAACAATGGCAGAGAAAAAAACAGAATGCTCTTTATGTCCACCAAAGAAGTGACTGAAGTTTCTTTTTTTAAATAGGGAAATTAGCTAATGTGTAATATTAAATTGAATTCTAAAGAAATTCACTTTGTTTTTGTTTTCACTATGATGCATCACTGTTTACATTACTATTTACATGTCAAACAGCAGAATCCTTTTGTTTATATTCCATTTATGCACTGCATTACATGTTTAAAGTTGTGTTTTTTTTTTTTTAAAGACAGCAGTTAAAAAAACAGGTAAAAGCCTCTAAAGAATGTGATTGTCTACATCATGAAATAGATACATGCGAAATAATCCTGATAATCGTGAAACTGTCATTATTTCCCAGACGATAATCGTGCCACCAAAAAGTATAATTGTGACATCAATACTCACTACCCATTCCATGCAGTCCATATATGGAAACTAAGCCGCAAAAATATATTTTTTTGTTATTCTGACCAACTAATTTAATATATTCGCTTATTTAGTCTACAACACTTCAACATTTCCTTTTTCCATCTTATGTACCACTAAATCAAAACTGCCTCTTGTATCAGCAGTTCACCTGTTGAATAATCCTCCTATACTTTGGTTTGGCACTGTCTGGATTCCCAGCTCACCAAAAGGTTACACATCCAAAGACCAACAAGCTTAAACTTGCCTTCATGTCATTCCAACAGTGACACGCCCTCAGATTTTAGTAACCATCATTTAAACTTCAGTGTAGCTTCGGTTAGCCAGAATCAAGCCTATTCTGTAGTGAGTAGACCTACAGAGCTGAGTTATTAGAATGCTAAGCTAAGCCTAACCAGCTCCACTCTCCTAGTTAGTAGCATATTTTAACATTCGACTGCTGTTAGATTTTATTCAATGAAGGATTGAAATTTATTTTGCAGTCGTCTTTGGTAAAAACATATAAACGTCAAGTGGATCTCAGGGAAAAAATAAAATCTCAGCAAAATGTAGAATAGGGGCTTGTTAAACTCCACACTTACCTTCTGCAGTGCAGCCAGCAGTGATGGAGCAATCGAGGCCATGTAATAGGAGTGGAACGCGACACCAGCACTGCGCACCTCTTTGGCAAACACGCCATTCTCCTTCAGCTCAGCCACAAATTTGCTTACTGACTCCTACACACACACACACATTGTTTTTTTACTAATCCCCTTTTTTACTTCAGTAAACAGTTTAAAGTTAAATGTAGAGAAAGAATGCAGCATGAAAACTATACCTGTGGTCCAGAGATAGTGACCGTGTCTTCTGAGTTGTGGCAGGCTGGTACTACCCCCTGTGGGCACTGAGCCTTACACTCCTCCCAGGTCAGACCTGTAAAAAAAAAAAAAACACACACACTCAAGTTCAAGTGCAAGCTCAAATTCAAGTTCAGCACCAAAAACCAACAAGATATGAAACCGTACGTCAGTGTTTTCCCAGCCTGTTAACCCATCCCTTCCAAACAGTCCACATCTTTGCTCTCTCTAAACTTTTCAAGAACTCAAAAACTGCGACATGCATGATTAGAGCTGCAATCTAACAAACATTTTGAATGCCTGGGCACTGGTTTAGAAAACACTGCACAACATCAAAGAGGGAGTTTCAGGGTTAATGAGAGTTTTGGTTCCCAAACAAATGAGCAGACTCTCTTACCTACTGCAGCCATGCCCCCAGGAGGAAGATTGGCTTCCTTGATGCACCTGCCTCTCCAGTAGGCAGCCAAAAGGGCCTCGTCGTGGCTGAGGGAGCCATCAGCATAGCCACAAGCCAGTTCTCCTACAGAGTGCCCCACAATTCCGTCAGGCTGGAGACCCATCTTCTGCAGCATATCTATCTGTGCAATCTGGAGAATCATACATACACATCTAAAGTACTTGACAGAAGTAGGTGACTGGTGATAGAGTTGGACAACAGCCTATCTAGGGGGCAACTGTGCTGAAGAGGGCAGAGACAGATACGTAGACAGACTGGATTACAAAATATTAAAAGGTGACGGCATGACCCAATACAGAATACAGAGTTCAGATTTCAATGTTATTGCTACACAGCATGTTGCAATGCAATGACCGTCAGGCACAAGTTGAGTGATCTTAGCTGAGTAAAGAAATGACAGCCACAGTGCAGTAACTGTGTACACGTGACACAGGGTGACACCGGATATCCCTTACCTGAATGGCAGCAAGGCCCACAAAGGCATGGACTGTGTCCTCAAAGGTGTTCTCCTGAGCCTCCATGAGCAGGCGTGACACACACAGCCCCGTGTCCTTCAGAGCGCTGTCCGAGCGGAGGATGGAATCTCTGAAATCCGGCAGCTGCATCAGGCTACGGCCCATGCCAGCCCACTGTGTACCCATACCTGCACAAACACACACACACACTTCACATTGACCAACCTAGGAAAAATTACAGCTTTATCATAATCTTGGCCTTATCTGACAGACAAAGGGCTTTTATATAAATATCATCTCGCCTGAAAGTCTATAACCTATATGCTCTTGGCATTTTTTTTGTTTATATTGGTCTGCCACAAGAGTTTATAGACCAAATAGTATTTCTGTATATGCTGGTAAATTACTTAAGGCTGCTAGTATTGACTTGTCTAATATGGCAATGGTTTAGCTACCCTGAAGGCTCTCAAGGACACCATATATAGAGATAAATTCTTCATATGTAGAGGAACGTCAGCTCCACTCACCAGAACAGATATACCAGAGGGGCTTGGGTGTGGGCTGAGCCTGCTGGATCTCCTTCACCTCCTCTTGAGATCCCAGCAGTGTGTAGCCCCTGTAGGGCATGCTGGCGGAGGGTACAGCAGACACATCATTCAGGAGACACAGAATGGCTGGTTCCTGGCTGTGCTCTTGAGCTTTCTGCATAAGAGATGTAACGGCCTCCTCAGTGCGCCCGCACACCTGCAGCAGTCTGGGGATGGACAGTGGCGATGCTGGCAGAGGGGGTTTTGGACCGGGAGGGCGCAGGATCACATGGACGTTGGAGCCTCCGAATCCGAATGAGTTGATTCCCACGATTCCTCCCCGGATGGGAATTGGCTCTGTGACAACACGCACGCGCCCGTCCATCAGCGCAGGGATGTCTGTGTTGGGGCTGTGAAAGTGGATGTTGGGTGCCCACATTCCATGTTCCAGAGACAAGACCACCTGAGTGAACATGAGAGCAGGAGGTAGTGTTAGCTTTGTTCAAGACACATATCCACGCCAAGAAATAATAATGAAAAATTAACAGTACCATTTACACCATTAGAATCACCATTCAAAAGTTTTCAGCAAAATCAAGTCATTGTACAAATTAGCAATGTATTAAATTGTTTGCTTTCAAATGAATCAAAATAAAAGTTGTTAAAAAGCTAGATTTAAAAATAGATTTGCGCAGAATTATGCACAATTTGCAGGATCCTAAAACAACTGTTCTCAGCTCTATATTAATTACACTGAAGTCTGATTAATATTCAGAATTCTTTGGAGTTTTGCACATTATTTATTACTGTACATTATTCATTGGAGTAGAGCTGTACGATCGTCCCCTTCAAAAGCGGCCATTTGAAAAAATGCAGGGGAAAAAAAACTGCATTTCATATGAAATATATACTTTTACTAGTAATTCCTATGTCACCACAAACCACTAATAAGAATAATAATTATTATGAGCAGTAGTAGTAACAACTACATTGTGTTTGGTGATATTTAAATGTACATATAAATCTAAATTTAACAATAGAATTCCATGGGACTTCTTGGTATTCATTTGAATGGGTCATTTTGGATGCAGCCCTCTATTTTTGCTTTCAACAGCGTCAGCATCAGCCTAAGCTGATTTTATTTAGCTTCTGTTAGGGATCAGCTAATCAGCCAGAGTGTGTGGTGAGTAACTCTTCCTGTCAGATGTAAATATTTAGCCACGGAAAAGCAAGGAAGAAAAGCTTTTACAGGATGTTTTTAAGGTTAAATTGTAATGTCATGGACCACATAAATCTGTCTGGTGCCCTGTTCTCTTATCTTCACTATATAAATATTGTATTTATTATTATTTTATATGATTTCAGCCTTTTGCATGGTTGTGAAGCATGTCGTGAGGTCTATTAAGCGCATAACTCTGTTTATTATTACTTTGGCAAGGGCAGCCAGGCCAGAGGCAGGCTCAGGATGGCCCATGTTGGATTTGGTGGAGCCAATAAGCAACGGCTCCCGCTGGGACTGGCAGAACACGCTGACAATGCCGTTCACTTCTTGTGGATCCCCAACCTGGAAAACAAAAAAACATAAACACAGTTCACTTAAAAGGCAGTTTAACTTAAGATTTGCATATTTTATATTTTATATTGTTCTTGTCTTTGTGTCTCGGTGTCTGTGCAGTCGTAGCAAAGCAATTTCCTTCGGGATCAGTAAAGTTTTCTCATTCGGATATGTTTACATACACACCTTGGTGCCGGTGCCATGGGCCTCAACATACTCCACCTGCTCGGGTGAGATGTTGGCTTCTTGGTAGAGGGAGCGGACCAAGAGCTGCTGCATCTCCCCTGAGGGAAAGGTCACACCTGCAAAATGGAAAACAGAAAACAAACAATCCATCACCTCAGTCACATGCACTTTTCATTCACAAGACCTTCACCTCTGAGCCTTTATAGACCCTGGATTTCAAAGTTCTTTGTGCATATTCTGCACAAATGTGTGCATATTCTGCACAAATAACCATTTATCCATTAAATCTGCAATATAAATCGCTTCAGAAAGTTACCAAAACAGAAGAAAATGTCATTACAGCCTTTATTCGGCCAATGTCATAGGGTTTTGTTTTGTTCATGTCATGTGTGTATTTATGGAAGGTGCTTTGGCATGTCACCTGAGCCCCTGAGACATACCAACCCTTCACCCATTTTAGCACCATGCTGAGAGAGACCGACTGCCTACTGAAGAATGCTAGTAGGCACTGGGGCAAAGTGGACCGCCTAAAGTACCCAGAGGAACCAGGTCACCTCTCTCCATTACAGTAATATGTTCTGGCCGAAGAGGATTTGGCCTGAGAGCAAAGTAATAGTTTGGCAACATTTGCCACAACAAGCAGGATTTCAAACAGATCTGATGAAGAAATGAAAGAGGCTGGCAGTGTATTTAACACCTTGCTCTTTGTAGCCATCTGTGTTGTTGCCAGCGTTGAGCACTGTGGCGTAAATTCTCTTGGCCATGGACTTCTTAGTAAGGAGTACAGCCACAGCAGCTTCTGAACGGCAGTAGCCATTTCCTGAGAAAGAAACGAACAAACTATGGTTTAATTTAATGAATGGCTTCAATAATGTTGTTATGCCTGACATGATCATGTATGTTAGTGTATCATCCAGTTGTGTGTTATCTATGGACAATGCTCTATGCATTAGACAGATATTTTAAAAAGGTGTTATTGTAACAATATTCAAAAGAAAATGATTGGCATAGCTAAATCAATCCTTTGGTATTATCACAAGTAACTTTAAAATCACCTGATGCATCAAAGGACTTGCAGGTTCCCTCAGGGCTGAGCATGCCCAGTTTCATGAACTGCACTGAGGTGTTGGGCTTGAGCAGCAGGTTGACTCCCCCAACAAGGGCTGCATCGCACTGGCCATGGCGAATACCATTAAAGGCGTTCTCCAGAGCCAGGAGACTGGAGGAGCATGCTGTGTCTATAGCTGTGCTGGGGCCTTGAAAAACCACATAGAAGCACACAGTCAGCTTTATGTCTGAGTCATGCAGTCAAAGCAGCTTATGCAATGCATCGCATCATTCAAGAAATGACTCACAGCAGTCATTATAAGGTCAGCAGTGACATGAGGTACAACCTTGAATTTTGCTGACTACATTTTAAAATTGATTGTCAATATCATAACAGAACAAAATCCCACATTTGTAAAGTAATAGATCCATTTATTATACATATATGTATATATATATATATATAAAAAAATACAATCTGACTGTTTAGAAATACTGAATTATGCTCTGACAAATTGTTACAAGCTTTACTAAAGTCCCCAAACTATAGAAATCCTAAGACTTTGCCTACCATTGAAGTCAAAGAAGTAAGAGAGGCGGTTGGCGAACATGGCACGCTGGCAGCCAGTCATGCTGTAGCCCAGCAGCTCCTCTGGGTCTTTACTGAAGGCCTCACCAGCCTCAGAACCGCTCACACCAATGTACACACCAGTCTTAGTGCCACGCATGGACACTGGATTTATGCCTGATAGGGGAGATCATACCATCAGCACTTCAGTGCCAACAAGAATATAAGCAATGAGCAATACATCATATTTATAACTACAGCATCATTTTAATGACAGTTTACAGCACACTCCCAAAAATAAAAGTTCCATAAAAGGGTTCTGAGGGGCAAAGTTATACAAAATCCATGTTTGGTTCCCTAAAGAACTTTTCAATCAAACAGTCATTTATATAAATGAGATGACTTAGAGGAACCTTTAATTTAAACAATTTCCCCATAATGTAAAGTTCTAGGGCTATCACTATCAATTATATTTTTAATCGCGTAATATAGGAATTATTTGTTATTATTAATTATTTTAACAAGTGAGTAAGCATTATCACATTTTAAAACAGTAAACATTTAATTTTACTTGATGCACATGAATTTGTAATTACATATGTGCAACAGTGAGATCCTGCTGGTGTGGGTTCCAGTTCCTCTTTTTCAGTGATACACACAAGTTACAAGAAAGGGAGTCCTCATCTCCTCCTTGTGAAAAATGTTCAGACTGCATAACATGGCTTTATAATCTCCATGTTTATGATTAAAATGGCAAAGTAGTCAAATAAGTTCAGAGAGAAGTTTTTAATTGCTCTTTTTTTTTTTTTTTTTGAGCAATCGATTCATTATAACAGACATTATAATAACCGGCCAAAACCTGTTAAGGACAGAATTGCATGTCTAAGAATAATTTAGGAACCTGCATTTTTTGTCACTGGAGCACAAAAATGCTTCATATTTTATCCCTCGGTATACAGAACACTGACCTCCATCGACGATGGCCTCGTATGATATCTCTAGCATAAGTCTCAGTTGTGGGTCCATGGTGTGGGCCTGCTTGGGATGGACACCAAAGAAGGCTGCATCGAATCTGTCTATTTCTTTTAGTTTTCCATTTCTGCGAGGAAGTCCGTACAGACCTTTGACAAAGGAAAAAATATACATGCAGTTGTGTTACCGATGAGAACCAGGAGGGGAAAAATGAACTTTTCTGCTGTATCAAAGGATCTGCTTCAATCCTCAGTCTCTTAAGCCTGCCGGTACTCTGGCACATGAATGTGAACATTAGTTGGTTGCCAAGGAGTGAGAGGAGAGAGGGTCCCTATTCAGAAGAGCCCAGGCCAGCCAAGGCAACCACAGAGCAGCAGCCAGGTAGGCAAGGAGACAAGCACAGCAAAGAAACCAGACACCACCACGAGGGCTGCTGAAAATTTAATGCACCGTTAGTGGAGGAACATTTTCACAGGCCACCATTTATGTCTTTTTTCCAATGTTTCAAATGATTCAAATAAATAGTAATTGTGCTTTAATGTGCAAAAGTGTTCTCAGTGGAGGATGCACTCATATTTTCACAGTTGCATTCTTATTCTAATGGGGGTTCAAAGGGGGTCCATGTGTTGAAAGCTTAACATGCAATATTTTATTAATGTATTTTTTTAATTGCTTTTATTTCTTTTTGACATATACACACATGCTGCTTATAAAAGCTAAACTATAGTGGGGGAATGACAGCATTACTACAAGAAACTGAATATCAATGACATGATTAAGCCTTAGGGGTTCAAATACCGAAAAGTAGTCAGAATGCATATCCCTGATAAGCCGAATGTAGTATTATAATAATGATCTGTAGGATACCTGGCTTCCACCTCCTGTCGTCCTCTGTAACCATGTCGACTCCATTGAAAAGGTTCTGCCAAAATTCTTCCAAATTGTCAGACTCGGGCAAGCGACCTGAAATTCCAGCTATGACGATCTCCTCCATGGTGGTGAGAGAGTTTCTGTGGGTCCAAAAGGGATAAAGAAACAGCAGTTACACTGCACACATCCCATTAACAATGACATTCTGTCAGGACTGTGTGTGTGACCCATTTCAAACCTCAAGTGTGTGACCCCTGAATCTGCCCAGGCTGAGAGAGAGTACTGGGAGGAGTGGGCGCTTAAAGTGGTGGGATCTAGACTTTGTTCCCAGCTTCAGGGCAGCTCATTCACACTAATGCTGTCCATACAATGGCCACCGACAAAGCAGGAGCAGGAATGGGATTCCTGCTTACTGTGAGGTGCATTCAAGCGCCACATTGAACACAAAGTGTTCTCTGTTCTGAACCCCTCAGATGCACAACCAGCGTTTGAGCAAAAGGTGGGAGGGTTCATTGCCAAGCCCACAATGCAATTCATTTACCTAGAACAGTTGTCCCTAGTCTGGGTCTCTAGTCTTGAGCCTTCTTTTCCCTGCTCCCAGTACATCTAACTAAATTAGAAGAGTGTGTAAGAAAGGGTTCTCCTGGATTAGGAAACACTAACCTTGAAATAGCCCAGTTCAGCACTTCAGCTCATGATGACGTTCTCACATTTTGCAACTTTCACCAAGGCAGAATATGCCAACTAGGCTACAAGGTCTGCAGCAGTGTTTCCAGTGGACCAAGAGATGTGGTGCAGTGATGGGGAGGCGATATCGGTTTGTTGAATGAGATGGGGTTATTTGATTTCATTTCGTTTCATTACTTTTGCCATGGCGGCAATGCTATACACATTACAGGCCGCCATGGAGAAATATTACCAGTGGAAACACTGTCTACAGGATTACTTTCATATAGGAAACAAGGTGCTATACTACACAGACAGCACTGAGAAGAGATTTCAAACACATATTTACATTCACACAGTTGGACAACAAATCAGTCCATAAGATGACAGACTTCTAAACATGATCCGTTAATACAAATCTGAATTTTTTGAATTAGCAAAGAGCATTTCCCATCATGACGTGCTGAAAGAACGTAAAAATGAGGCCAGAAAAATTATTTTCACGGGCAAAAAAAAACAAAAAAAAAAAACTTCCTCTTCCTCTTTGGCAACATTCAAGAGTCTAGTTTGAAGAAGCAGCTTTCGTCAGCTAGCCTAAAACAGTTTCTGCACAAAAAGTATGCCTTTAACCTACCAGATCCATATCTGCATAGCTGTAGATACATCTAACTGGTTAGGACAGGTGTATCTAACTTCTTAAGTGGTTTACAACAAGAAAAATAGTATGTTGCATTACAACTGTGAGTGAGGGAATTTTGGAAAGGTTACTTTAAACTTCCAAGGTGCTTCCCAGCCACTTCGTGTTCTATTCTGCTCCATTAATGGTGGGACGATTGAGAGGAGCACTTCTCCAACTGCAGTGCGATTTTCCACCATGCATGTGTCGAAATGGAGTTCTAGCAGTTTCTAGGAGTGGAGGAATTGGTACCGTAGAGACTGCCAGAGGGAAACTTGCCAGGCAGGGGCTGACACGCAACAGCTCATCATAGCATGCATGTGTGTAAGAATGATCCAACATAAAAACATACTACACAGCATTCCTATGGCATGTACAAGATTGCACAATTTAGTAGAGGTCTGAACCACATGACCTCTTGAGAACACTGAGAACTGAGGGTAAACTACAGTGCCTTTATATTTAAGCCACAACTTGGGCCCTTGGGTCACAGCAGGCTGGGAGACCAACTAAACGGATTTCCAGGAGGAGGGACTGTAATCTACCTGACCCAGATCTACAGATGCCTCGCCATTTACTTATATAGAAGGATGACAGTCATGCCTAGCAACTGAAACACACCACTTGGGACTACGTTGGAGCCATTGCTTATAAACAGTGACTACATTTACCTCCCCACCTATTAAAATAGATAACAGTGTGTTTACCTATCTGGACATAACCCACAGTCACAGCACAATATCGAGATTCCTTTTGAAAAGTAGCAACAACCTTTTCCTTCGGTCAATTAGTGTTAAACAGTGGGCCACAATAAAACTGAACAGTAAAGCCAGGAGAAACTCTTACACTGATAAGAAGAGGAAGCTGGAATGGTAAGAGTACATTGCCCTTCCAGTACCACAACACTATACATACACATGTTTGTAGACACTTGCTCTTCCAACACCCATGATATTATTAGGGAGTCTGTCACACCTTACAGCCTCCGCTCTTCTGAGAAGGCTTTGCATTAGATGTTGGAACATTGCCGTGAGGATTTGATTGCGTTTAGTCACAAGAGCATTAGTGAGATCAGGTGCTGATGTTGAGATATCCTCATCCTGTGTTCAGTGAAGCTCAATCACCCCAAAGGACACAGTTCTTTGCCTTTAAAGCCCAGTGCTGGCAGTCTTTATACCCAATGTTTGTGTTACACTTGTTTATATTTATATTCTCAAAATACTTAGTTTTAGCCTTTAATTTTATTACATTTTATCAAAAATTTAGCCTTTAAGTTATTGTAACTATATTGGCCACATTTTGGCACACTTTATACTTGTACAACTGTGTATGAGACAAATAAAGAATCTTGAATCATCTAGATTGGCACTGGGCATGGTGACCTAATCTCATCTTCATTCAATCCCATTCAGTTGGCAGTGCTTTTCTCTGGAGATTCTAGAAGCTGTGTGTGTAACTGGAATCATGAAGCTTGCAGTAGCTGAATGCATTAATTAGAAGAGGTTTCTGGATTTTCTTTTGGACATAAAAAGTCAGATTTAACTGCTGCTTCTCTGGAAGGCTTCAGCAGCAGTACATCAGGAATCCTGTCAGATTTTATCACAGACAAGATAAATTCCACATTTGGAGAACAGGAAAATAGGGCCGCACGATATGGGCAACACATCAGTATTGCGATTTCACTGCCACATGCTGCGACTGCGCTGCCTTTCACAATATCAAAGGTTCCATTATATCACGTTTCAGGGATTTCAATGGCTTAAAGTCTTTAAATATAGTTTATGATTATGATGTCACAAAACCAACACATTTAAATCTCCTTATTCTGGTTAAAGCAGTTTATGGACAAAAGTATTGGGACACACCTGTTTTTCAGGGTTTGGGCTAGGCCTCTTACTTCAAGTGAAGGGTTTAATCTTAATACTTCAGCAGACCAAGACATTTTGGATACCATGGTCCCAACTTCGTGGACACAGTTTGGGGAAGAACCCTTTCTATTCCAGCATGACTGTCCCCCAGTGCACAAAGAAAGGTCCATAATGACACGCTTGGATGATTTCAATGTGGAAGAACTTGACTGGCCACACAGCGCCCTGACCTCAACCCCATCCAACACCTTTGGGATGAACTGGATGAAATGGAGATGGTGAGCCAGGCCTTCTGGTCCAGCATCAGAGAATGACCTCATAAATGCTCTGCAGACACACATTCCCACAGAAACACTCCAAAAATCTTGTGGAAAGCCTTCCAAGAAGAGTGGAAGCTGTTATGGCTGCAAAGGGGGCGACCAGCTCTACAATAAAGTATATGCAATTGAATGCAATGTCATTCAAGCCCTGTTGGTGTTATGGTCAGGCGTCCCAATACTTTTGTCCATAAAGTGAATACTGGACAGCCCTGCCAGACAACCCCTTTCTGATCTGATCCAGCTTCCTTTTCTTAGTAGTAAAGAGATGGAGCTACCTATTGATCTAAGAGTCTGCTTATCAGAATCAGAGCTTTAATACAGACTCCCACCAGTAACACAAAGTACTGCAGCGTTCTGAAGGTCTATCTTTTTGTCTGCCCTGCTCTGGAGGCATCACGCAGCAAGATTAGCATTAGCCGGGTGGCTAACTAGCTCACTTAGCCATCAGTAGCAGCAAACTGGGGAGAGACGTGCTTTAACCATCTCCAGGCTTCACCTCAGACATCATCTACCTCATCTCCAGGTGATAGCTGTCTATTTAAGAGTCTTTAGACCAGCCTCTCAGCCGGAGACAAAAGAGATATACTAACGGGAACTGCTACATCAAATAAAGATTAAAGCTTGACGTAAATGTACAGTGTAAAATTTACATTAATGTTCCATCAACATGCCTTATAAGTTCCATATGCTTGTTTTATTGTTTAAAAAGGCGCGGTTTTCTGCTGATTTTCCTTTATCAAGCAAAGACACCCTGATCACCCTGATCAACATGATCACTGTACTTACATTAACAAAACTTCAGCCAAGCGTATTAAAATAAATACTCAGTACTCACCAGTTCTGTCAGTTCACAGATCACTCTACAAATAAGTTGAAATGGATGAGCATCCAGAGCCCGAGTTGACCTATATTCCTCTCAGTATCCCCCTTATCTCGCCCGTGTACAGTTGGATGAGTGTGGCTGAATAAAAAAAAAACCCTTCTCTAGTCTCTCTCCTTGTCCTAAAACATTACTCTCGCTCCTGTGCTTCCCAGCCCCTGTTTCATTTAAATGTGTGCCATGCTGTATGGCCACGCCACATGGGCTGACAGTTGGGCTCCGCACTCCAGTCCAATGAGAGAAGAGGCAGGGCTCCCGGACCCAGGCGATGGGCTGATTTCCTAACGCAGCTCTCTTTAATTCCTGTTCACAAAAAAAGAAAAAAGAAAGCAGGGTTACTTTAGTTCACATTTGATGCATGGCAGCATCATCCACACTGCTACCTGCAGACCACGTTCAGGACAGCCAGAGTTCACCCAGTCCGTGAAATACTGCTGTAATTTTCGACACTGTGTTTAAGCACCATTGCATGGCAGGGGTCAGATAGGAGATAGCGTACACAAACACGAGAATATTGTGTGTGTGTGTGTGTGTGTATAGCAAACACTTTGATTTGGCCAAATTTTGCATTTTAGTGGAAAAAAGCAATTCCATTTATACCAAATGGGTACACATACAAAAACTATATACTTATGAACTGGAGTGTTTTTCTCCCTTGGGGTATTGCTGCCAGCATTGCAAACACTTTGATTAAGCCAAATATTGCATTTTGTAGTACTGAAGTTCCTAGATTTAAACCAAATAACAGAATTACATGAAAATGAATGTCCAGTTGAGACATTATGCTAAATACCAATTAATATATAGCTTTTTATAGATTTTACTTAATTTTGGGGCCTAATTACAGGTGCGATAGAGCTGTTTAAAACTGTTGAAAATGTCATTAATCTGAAGTAAATATCAGTATGAAGTGTACTGTAGAAAGAGAGTGAGTGTCAGTGGGGGTCCACATACACAGTGGGGGTCAGTCATGTGTTTGATAGAGAGATGGAATGAAGTACCAAAGTTAGAATAGGCAGAAAGAGGAAGAAGGCTGCAGTTTCTGTACCCGGCATGCTGTGATGGGACACGTGGGCCAGCTTGTGCATAAAATTCAGACAGTTTGCTATGACATTGAAACCGACCAATCAGGGAACGGAGGTGTGTAAAACTGGCCAATGTGGATGAATGCAAGGGAGTTGTTCGGATATAGGGTGAGGTGATGACACGGGGTGGGAGGAGCTCTGTACCAGACAAGCACAGACTGTGATGTAATCCAGAGGGTTTGGCCTGTTTCAGGGTTACTTCAGTTTAAAAATTAGAGAGAAAATTCTCCTTTTGTTTTGTTTTACACATGCATAAAATAAAAACAACTACAAATACATTACACAGGTATCAAGTACAAAAATAATGTTTTATTATTAATAATGTCATAAAATGTTCAAGCAGACAAATTCATAACACAAAAGGCCACATTGATTCACACAATCCTGTACAAAATAATACAATTGTATAAAAGAATTACAGTTCTTACCCTGATCTCACCTTGAATTGTAAGATAATCAGTGCATGGATGTTAAATTTTGAAAGGAAAAAATGTGTGGTTGAAGCTGGTGTTGAAGAAATGCTTGTAATTAATTATATTTTAATCTCAGTTAAACGATTCATTACTGCTAATGTAAGATAATGTTCAAATACATGTAACAAAACAAATACATGCTGCTACCAAATTGCATTGTAACAAAGAGATGGAATCACAGTTTTTGAACAGTGAATTCATAAGGCTGTGAAAGCACCACACGGCTGCTTCCTATCAATCTTTAATGTTGTAATTTCTAATTTTCACCACCTTACCAGCAGGCCTTTTCTTTTTAAAAGGTTCAGATGTAGTCCTGACTTGTTTCTTCCTTTCTTGGACCACTGCTTTCAAGCCCTGGACTCTATCAGGCAGTCCTGAATGTGTGTTTTGTTCACCTCCTGCTGATCCAGCAACCATACCTGTACATAAAATATTAATGTTAAAATGACACAAGGGCTTCAGGATAAGGTCATACAAAGTGATGCTCTGTGCAGCTGTACATGTGAGCTGTTGGATTAGTAGCACTTCCATATCCCCACCTAGTTATTGTTGGCAACTATCACCTTCTAGCACTGAGGTATACAGTGAGCCCTATAATTACCAGCACTGGGGAAAAAAAATGAAAATGTCTTTGTGGTTAATTAGCTCAACCTTACATTGATTATATGAGCAACTGAAGTAAATTAAAGTCTTGTCAAATATTTTTTAACAAAACCACATCACAATTATTGAATAAAATGTAACTGAAGCATAGGCTCTTTTATACTTGTTTTTCAGTGTTCGGGAACTCCTAAGTGGCCATCCACAATTTTCTCTTTCATTGGAATAAATATAACCTGATACAGAGGCCAAACTCCCTTTAGTCATCCCTCAGTCACACAACTGAAATGTGATTAAAGCGTATTGGCATTCATAAAGCAGGTAATAGCTATAAAAAGCATAATGGCCTGCCCTAAAACGCTCTTATTCACAATTAGAGCAATAATTAACATGTTTAACACAAGCAGAGCTGAAGCTGCCTGAAATGTTTTTAACATAAGATCAGTGAGAAGGATGATTAGAGAACCAACAATAAGTTGAAAATTCGCAGATTAGGAGTCTCCAAAACTACAAGTAGACACCACCTACATGCCAACAAACTATTTAGAATCTACAAAAAAGGTTCTCTTTATTCTAACTTCATACATAAGTGTCTCGAGTACATTAGAGGCACCTTAAAAAGGTGAAAAGGATGCTTATACAGAAATGAACCCCATTCCAACTGTCCAATATGGTGGAGCATTTGTGATTTTTTTGGGGGCTGTTTTTCTTCCAAAGGCCCTGGGAGCCTTGTTGCGATACACATCATCAAGTACCACAAGTTTTTTTAATAAACTGTGGTTACTTCTGCCAAAAAACAAGGCTAGCTTGTGGTTGGAACTTCCAGCATGACACTGACCAAAAATATACACCTAAAACAGCAGAAAAACATTTAAATGATGAGAGAATGAATTTTTTTAATGGTAATTCCAGTCCCCTGACAGTATCCTCATTGAAAATCAATAAAGTGAGCTGAAGAGAGTCCAAAATTGAGGACCCTCAATTTTGTTAGCTTTGTAATGCTATGTATTATTCAATCGTATAAAACATTATTGTAAGCTGGTTTTACGACCTCAGATTTTCCTGATCTCACGGCCTACTGTCCTTGGGCTGTATCCTAGTCACAGAGAAAGCCAGCACATCAGTCAGCACTCCTGTGTCCAGAGTCCCTACCTCAGTGCCAAGCCAGCACAAAGCTTCACAAATGATGCAAACATTTGATCACGGTGCAGAGTCGTGAAACTGATATGATAGAGTGTGTTGTAATAAAGGCAAATTAGAACACACACAGCAGGTCACAAGAAAATGACCTGATATGTCTACTGATGCGGATTTAGACAATCATTACACAAATCACCAGATGTCAGTTTCAGTCTAATTATAACAAACCAACTAACTACTAACAAACACTGGATTAACTACTAGTACAAAGCAGATACAATAATTACAATAATTAATATAGTATCAAGCAATTTTGAAATGGATCATTGCAGTGACTCCATGCACCCTGTGATTTTTTTGTTTTGCAGCTTAAGGTATGAAGTGTCACAAATATGCACCTTTTCTTTGGAAAACTAGTGTAGTACTTGTTTAAAAGGTCTACAATTGGACCTTAAAGATAATATTGTACATTTAAGGGTATTTACACTGCATGTATCATGGGGGACTAAAATATTCCTGGCCATTTTTTTCCTGACAGTGTAGATAATTTTATACTTATCAGACAAAATTAAGATTACTTCAAAAGTTATCATGACATTATTTTGATCACCACTAAGAAAATTCTGTCGAGATATCAAAGAAGTACGTACTTCATAATTGCATGACATAGTTATTTAGTTGCTTGTTCTGATGTTAATAAAAATAAAGGGGCAGCTATTGGCCTAGTAGTTAGGGAGCTGCCCCTGCAACCAGAAGGTTGTGGGTTTGAATCCCAGGACTGCTCCTGCCACCACTGAGGTACCCTTGAGAAAGGTACTGTCCCCACCCACGGCTCCCCGGGCATAGCGCTGGTGGATGCCCACTGTTGGTGAACTTGGTGAATGGGTTAAATGCAGAGAAAGAATTGCACACTGTTCACACTGTCTGCTGTGCTGTGGTGTGTTCATGTGTGACTATAAGGCCCCACTTTACTTTACCACTGGTCTCATAGTAGATACACCTTTCTGAGCACTGTGACACCAAGTTGACTGTCAGCCATCGGCCATTTGCAGTGTGCGCTACACCTTTGGCATTAGGTGGCCAGTGTTTCACCCAGTGTTCTGTATCTGAATCAGTGCATTATAAAAGAAACAAATTTTTAGGTTACCTCCTCGTTCTATGATACCGAGTCTACTAGTGTTTTTAAACATATGGACATATCAGCCACCAGCTGTAACTTGGGTGAAAAATTTCACAACTTGGTCAACATTACTTTTTCAGTGTCAGGTTGGTCTGTCGGGGCCCTTAAAGCAAACATTTATTGACATGGGTATCAGCAGCCTCACTTTTCTCCTCACTGTCACTAGGAGTGAGCACTGTGGGACTCAATCCACGATTCAGCATCTGCCATACGTCCTGCAGACACTCATCAGAGCCCATGGATGACAGCAAGGTCTGGGGAGACCTGGCCCCATGCACTAGGAACTCAGATGGCACAGGAGGAGTGTTCTCTTTTACGGAATGCTAGAATAAAAGAGAAACAAGACTAAGATGTCAAAATGTCTCATCAGAAAAACACCAGAGGGATTTATGTTTGTGGAGATTTAGTTGTCATGAATAGCCAAAAAAAAAAAAAACCTGGAGTTTTGTTGGTGACTCCCATGGGTTGATGGTTTTGTCTTTGTCTTCAGTTTCACTGCCAGAGCGTTGGGGGCGCACTATAATAGGTTTTTTCTTACTCTGATCTCTCTGTGCATATTGCAGCTCCTGTAAGAGGAATGAACAATTATAGGTCAGTCTGTCTTTTTCTCTCTCTCTCTCTCTCTCTCTCTCTCTCTCTCCCCACACACACACTCACACTCACACACACACACACACACACACACACGAGTCCAATAGTCTGAGATTGTTAGTGAAAATGCTTCCACTTTGCATTTT
>JBBPCX010000114.1:40097816-40116814 GCA_037974365.1 Hydrocynus forskahlii | reverse complement strand
ACGTATATACACATACATATATATCACCTATCACTTATATATGAGGTCAGTCACATATCACATATCACATATATATGATGTCACATTTCACACTTACTGATTACTCTGGCCTTTTTGTAACCACTCACCTCTCCAAATCCTCTTTACACTTCTGTAGGTCTGCCTTCACTTTGGCCTCTCTCTCCCCCGCAGACAGCAGTTCTGTGTCCTTGGCAACCGTCTCTTTGGAGACCTGCTTTATATACGCATCCCAGCCAGCTTGCGTCTTCTCCAGCTGTGTGTGGAGCCTTTCAGTCAACAGAGATTGTTTGAATGATAATGAGGCAATTAAAAATTTCCTCCCAGTTGTAACAACAATCATGCTTAGGATCTGACAGACATATAGAATGATGAACTATTAATAGTGTTAGGGTCAGATTTCGAAAAATACATGAAAAACGAACAAAAAAGGGCATGCTCCAATAGCTGTTGTCAGAGACACCCACACTTCCTGCCACTCTATCTACACTCGCTGGGGACAGCAAGTGCCTGTTAGTGCTGCAGTACATCCCACACACTGTACACACAAATCTTAAACTGCCAGCATGACGCTCTTTACAAGCATTTGGTACTACATGTTCATGAATTCTTGCATGCCAGGATATTTAAGTGTTTCTTTCCTGTGAATGGCTATAAATAGCTTCTCAATACTTTGAAAAAGAAACTGCTACGGTCCACATGAACAGACATCCAAATGTTCTGCATGTGCAGCTATGTCTTACTCCTGTATCTGCTGATCCCTGCCCTGCAAATCATTTTCATGGCACTTCTCTCTTCTCTCCTGTTCCAAGACAAGTCTGTCCAGCTGGGTCTGGAGGTCTGAGGCCCTCTTCTTTCCCCTCTGCAGGTCAAAAGCATGGGCCTCCTTCAGGGCCCCCATAGCCGCCTCTTTCTCCCGAGCCCTCCGTTCCAGCTCGGCATGCCTGCAGTCAGCAACATCATAACACTGCTCATCTCTTGCTCAAAACTATTAATAGTGCACCTACAGTAGTGGGGTTCATGCCTTCTGTATCACTGAATCTGTTGTTTGGTTTTCAAAAAATTCCAAGCATATGCATTCGACACATCATTCCTCCTTAAAACAAAACTTTAAAAAAGTTGTTTGCTTTATCTAATTTCTTTACTGGTGAATTTGACAGCATACAAGTGTGATAAGGATCAGAAGTCTTACTTCCTGTTGTTGACTTCTTCTTCTTTTTTATATTTGGATTCTACTAGTTTCAGCTTCTCTTCAAGCTCTTTTATCCTGTAATACAACAGAAAACATTTAAATGGATAAACTTTAGAATAAACATACAAATCAATTATACTGCAGCATGCACAATTCTGGTGTGATCACCTAGCATCTTTCATTGCAACTGTGTTCTTGAGGTCCCAGTCTTTACACATGATCTCCTTCTGAGCTTGCTGACAAAGCTCCTCAGATACCTGCAGGGCCTCAGTGGCCTGGCTGTGTGCTTGGACATGGACCTCCAGCTCTTTGCTCAGGAGCTTCACCTGTTAATTTAAGTATCACTAATAAAATACTAATTTGAGTGTAAAATCCTAAAGAAATGGAAAAGATTGACTAATTGAGTCTGAGAAGCTTGTTATACTATCTCTATCACTACCTTTAGCTCATGAGACAGCACAACACTTCGCATCTCATCCATCCTCAGACTGAACTCGTGCTCTCGCCTTCTCATCTCACTGTCAAAGTCCGACATCATTTCCTGTCAAGAATTACAAAAAAAACAATAGGAGATAAATCAAACATTGTTTCAAATCGCTACAGCGACAGGCGTTTACCTGCTTACGAATGTTTTTTTTTAAACAGGAAAAGTTACTCATGCAAATGCAAAAAAGTTACTCATGCCAAATGAGTGTACAGTCTGCAGGAAGCACATGGGACTGACTCGAAGCTGACATTATTAGATTTCCCTGTCTGTCTTCCAATGTGTAATACAGTCAACTCGTCTGTACAGTAACCATTTAAAAGAAATTCCAAAAATATCAATATACGTAAATGAATTAATTAGGGACTAAAGGGTTCAAGATTATGCTGAGTGCTACTAAAGGTTGTCAATAACAAGATTAAAATCACTTGTCATTATTGTTTTGATATGTTGGTATAAAACATTTATTACAGGTAGGTATTAATCAATCTGATTGTATTAATCAATCAGAGTTCTGAATAAGCAGACTTTAATGCAAACTGGAAGAACACCACAATACAGACAACGTATGTAGTCCTGTTTATCACTTACTCTGTCTAGCTGAAATGCAGTCACAAGTGTACCAGCACACTAAAGTGTTAAATAAGCAGCTGTTGGTCACATCTCCGCATTTCCCAGCTCAACAGTCAAATGGCAAAGGCTAACTGCACAGAAGACAAATAACACCTAACCTATTCTGGGTATGATCAACAGAGTATATCGCATATGGCTGAACAAAACACTTTAATATGTAATCCCTCATCAGTTTCTCATAAGAATATCTCTGGTGAACAATCCACAGGGATCAGAAACCCAGGAGCACAGCCAGCTGGAATCACTGCTAAGTCAACGGACTTTAAACACCACATAATGGTTTGGCAAGTTGGTTACCGTTGGCTAGACATCTGTTCAATACCTTAAACTACCAGAGATGGAATGATCTCACTTTTCCTCTCTGATAGTGATATAAGTATATTGCAACCTTCAGCCCTGACCAGTACTCTGCTTTAAATGCGATATGTTTAATTGAAGCATTTCTTTTAATGATGAGTATCTAAAAGAAGCCTAGCATGCTCAGACTATGCAAACACTCTACAAAAAGAAATGTATCGTTAACAATTACAGGTTGAAATTGTTTGAGGACTCGGTCAACTTAATTTAGCTCCAGCATCAGTTAAAGCATTTTTTGCCAAAAGCTGACAGTCATCTATAACAATATGCCACCTCTGTAAAACGGGTTTGAAATCTGTTGAAAAGTGACTACCAAAAAGTAACCTTACCATCTAAGTAGCTCATTAAGGCACAGACCATCCTTCTTGGTTTGTATTAAACAACATATTAACTCAACTGATAACTATGCATACATCCTCTGGCACAGTGAGTGTTGTACCTGTTTTTGCAGTGCCAGCTCCCCTTCTGACTCTTGGATTCGCCGTTGAAGATCCCGTTTCAATGTTTCATTCTCCTCCCAGAGCTTCTGAATCTTATCTTCCTTCGTACTGCATAACAAGAGCAGAGTACATAAATTACTAAATGGGATGTATATGCAGTAGGTCATTTGTTATCTTTTAACAGAATTAGATTCCAGGTGGAACACCTTTGATTTTTAAAAATGTCTAGTCAGTGAAAACATCAGAGAGTGGTCAGCATATTGACAATCACTGAACATTAACTGACAAATGGGTGACAAATTAAAGGAAAAAACAGCAGTACATGAAATATTAAAGTGTTGGGCCACGATGAGCTGCCAGGACACTTTTAATGCACCTTGACATAGATTCTACACATCTCTGGAACTGTACTGGCATAATGGAAAACATTCCTCCAAGTTACTCCTTTAGGTGGGGTTTGATTTTGATGGTGGAGAGCTCTTGGTCCAAAATATCCAATAGGTTTGGACAACTTTAAGATTTGGACACTGAAAAAGCAAATTTACATCAATATCTCATCAAACCTTCAGTGACCCCTCGTGGCCTGTGGATGAAGGCACTGTCACTCATTTATTTAGGTTTTTCCTTGAATCTGTCTTCTATCTGCAGGTCTCTTCGGTGTCAAGTAATGGTAACAAATCTAAATGCTTTGTTTAATGCATTGGGAAATGCAGGCTATTAAATTAAACATATTAATGTGACCTGGCTTTCCATGGCTGTAAGAAACATCCAGTGGCCTATAACAAATATGCAATGACCTGTGCAGTCTTTTATCAAACAACATTGAACAAAAACTAACCAGATTGGTACTGAATTCTCAGGCATCCTTAAACGTTCAAATCATGATTCACAGAAAAATATTTCTTACGTCTGCACTCTTTCCAGCTGGTGTCGATGCTCCACGCCTCTCTTTTGATACTGGGCCTGCAGATCCTCATTCTGTCTTCTCTCCTCTGCCAGGGTATCCTGAAGTTTTGCTACCTGTATCCTCAGCTCACTGAGCTCCTCTTGACGAGTACTGTCTAAGGTTTGGACATGAACAACTAATGCATCATAGCGCTCCAGCTCTTTGTCCCTCTCTTCCAGCACATGTAGGTTAAACTGGAAGTCATCTCGCAAGCGCAGGAAACGTTCCCTCTGAGTGGAAAGCTGCTCAGTAGTCTCAGCCAGTGCAGTCTCCAGTTGCTGGATCCGCAGGGCCTGTAGCTCTTTCCACTCTCTCTCCTTAAGGGCCAGCTGAGCCTCAAGGTCTCCAGAGCTCTGCATAGTTATGGGTCAATGCTTAAATTTCAAGACACTGCTGCAACTGCTCTCAAAGAATAGACAAATCTGTAAAGACAGGAAGTGGGGAAAGCAACAAAGGGATAAGCAATTCATTTAACACATGATATTGAAAAAACTAGTCAGGCATTCAAGTAGTATTATTCCTTATTCTGGGTAAAATCTCTCAGTTGGAGGCTGGAGGCTTTGAACTCCAAACTAGATATGTGGGCTTGTAGGACTTGACCTACACTATACGGATAAAATTATTGGGACACACCTGCTTTTCTGGGTTTGGGCTGGGCCCCTTAATTCCAGTGATGGGCAGTCTTAATGCTTCAGGATACCAAGACATTTTGGACACCACCATGCTTCCAACTGAACACAGTTTGGGGAAGAACCTTTTCTATTCCAGCATGACTGTTTCCCAGTGCACAAAGCAAAGTCCATAAAGACATGGCTGGATGAGTTTGGTGTGGAAGAACTTGACTGGCCCACACAAAGCCCTGACCTCAACCCCATCCAACACAGAATGGAGATTGTGAGCTATGTGCCTGACCTCACAAATGCTCTACATAATGAATGGGCACAAATTCCCACAGAAACACTTCAAAATCTTGTGGAAAGGTTTCCAAGTAGATCGGAAGCTGTTATAGCTGCAAATGGTGGACCAGCTCTATATTAAAGTCTATACGTTTCACATAATATTGTCATTAAAATCTCGGTTGGTTTAATGGTCAGGCGTCCCAACACTTTTGTCCACATAGTGTATTAGGGCTAGTAAGACTTGACCTACAATCCTTACTTTTTATTGTAGGTAGAAAATGTCATTTTGCAAGGAAACATACTAGTAATTGGTCTTTAACGATTCAAGCACTCATGTTATGTACGCTTGTAAGTAACGTATAAATTTGTTTAGGTTGTTACGGATGTTTACAACACTACATACCTGATAGCTATTGCTACCCAGATCCATTCACTCCTATGCTATTACTCCTGTTTCCAGTCTCCAAGCGTAATAAAGCAATTATGATTGGTTTGTTTAATAATAAATAAATAAATACTTGAATGTATTTAAGGCTTTTTTTGAGACAACGGAGGTGGTGCTAACGTTAGCTGTTAGCTCGCAGGCTATGCTTTGAAGGTTTGTCAGCCTCCTAACGTTACAATTAACCGAAGTATTGTTTATGAAAGTTATTACATACAAAAATACACAATTTGTATGTAAAAATATAAGAGAAACGCTGAATTACGCTAAAACTGTGCGTTCATTTACCGTTCATCTCTGCAGAGAGCGCGGAAACTTTGTTGCTATAGGAACAACAGATCTCTGGAGTGACATCAGAAGCTACGTGAACAGCGTTTCCTTATGGGAGTTCCCCTTGTTAAAAAGGGGCTGTTCCATAGAAGCCCCTACATACACTACATGGAAAAAAGTATTGGGACACACCTATTTTCCAGGGTATTGGCTTGGCACCCTTACTTCCAGTGAAGGGCAATCTAAATGGTCCAGCATACCAAGACATTTTGGACAACGCCATGTTTCCAACTTTGTAGACAGTTTTTGGGGCAGGCCTTTTTCTATTCCAGCATGACTGTGTCCCAGTGCACAAAGCAAGCTCCATAAAGACATGGTTGGATGAGTTCGGTATGGAAGAACGACTGGTCTGCACAGAGTCCTGATCTCAGCCCTATCCAACACCTGTAGGATGATCTGGAACGGAGATTGCGAGAAAGGCCTTCTCGTCCAACATCAGTGACCTCGTAAATGCTCTACTTAATGAATGCGTACAAATACAAATACCACGCAGAAACCCTCGACAATCTTGAGGAAACCTTCCAAGAAGAGTGGAAACTGCTTTAATTAGCTCCATGTTAAAGTCTGTGTATTTGGGATTCAAACCCATGACGTCCTGCTCATAGGACGAACACCTTAACCACTAAGCTACCAGCTGCCCCAATTTCCCACTGCAATAAAAAACTGGCTTGAATGTTTTTTAACCTGTATATGTATTAAACATTTGTCTATCATTTTAAGACACGGGTGGTGCCTATCATTTTAAGACACGTGGTGATGTTGAAGGAGCTCCCCTTTCTGAACTTATATTTGTGTGCATTTAATATTTAATTAATTTGTAAGACTGTATAGGATTTTCCAAATTTATCATCGATGTGACTCAAATGTTCATGATTCAGGCCGTCCCAGATGCCGTCACAGGCAGCCTGTAAAAGTGTGAGGCCAGTGCTTCCTGTGTTGCTTCCTGTGTTGGTACGGAGAATGCTAATGATGACTCTCAGTACAAAGGCGGGTGATGAAAGAGGAAACTGAAAACCTGACTCAACTGGTCTCACCTGCCTGGTGTCACGTAGGCATGCTGGGTACAGCAATGTAGTTCAGAGCAGCTCTCAGGTGATGCATGACTTCTTACTCAAATTCCCTTCAGCGTTGTTGTGATGTGGAAAAAAACTCTTTACCCTCAAAGAAAATGTAAAGGTAAACCCATATTGGTACTGTACAGTTAAAACCGAACTCCCTCAGTGCTAGAATGTAATATTAACCCTTTAGATTGTACTGTAATTCATGTAGGTGCATTTTCTTTGGTATAAGCAGGTAAATACAGTAATACATTCATTTAATTTACTGTAATAAAAATACTGGAGACGCTCCACATAGGAAATTCTGGCCTGCAGCTGCCACACATGAGTCCCAGGGCAGCAGCCAATCAGCAGCTCCCGCCTCTGAGTACGGCGCGGGATGCGGCAAATGGCACCAGCCAATCAGCAGCAAGGAGAAATATATAGCGTTCTCGGATTGGCTACTTTCAAATCTCCCATCTCTGAATCCAGCGTATTTCAGCATCCCAAGACGCACTTTCTTTGTGTTCTCTCGTCAGTACCAAAATATTTATATAAAAATGTAGCTGAATTTACGTTAATATTTATGTAAATATTCAAATTTTAAATTTTATTTTTCTTAATATTTAGCACTAAAATGCAGGAAAAATTATATATTGCCATGAAAAAAGCTGTGACAAATTTATATTTAATACACACACAGACATCGTTACATATTCAGATTGTCATCATGACATCTCATTGTTATAATGGCTGCTCTAACACATCATCCGCATCAAAACAACTTACTCTCAACTAAAACTGTCTCTTGTGTTAGACCACTCATCACAAATAAAGCAGAATCATATACAGTTTCATAAAGACCTATAAATCCATTTCATGATGGTGAAAGAATAGTTACAGAGATTATGCCTCGTGCTGTATGGCAAGCCGCTTTGACATTTAATAGCCAGAGTGGATGTGTACGTCAGATATCCGTAATTCAGTTCTTCCCAGTCAAAATAAACATTACAAATATCCAAAACGACGTTCTTCCTATCTACAATGAACATTACAGATATCTCAAGCGTCATTCTTCCTAGTACAAATGACATCACTTTCCCCATTTATGTATATCGGCTTTTCACTTTTAGATATCCAAAACGACCTTCTTCCTATCTACAGTGAACATGACAGATATCTGAAATACAGTTCTTACTAGGAGAAACTTTCGTTTCAGATATCTTCAATACAGTTGTTACTAGTCATAATTCTCATTTCGTGTATCAAAAACTTAAAGACTCTTCAGATATCTATAATGTAATTATGACTAGTAAGAACTGTACTGAAGATACCTAAAACGAAAGGTTGTCCTAGTAAGAATTGTATTTCAGATATCTATAATGTTCATTTTAGATAGGAAGAACGTCGTTTTGGATATCTGTAATGTTTATTTTGACTGGGAAGAACTGAATTACGAATATCTGAAATGCATATCCAGCCTGGCTATTAAATGTTAAAACGGCTTGCCATATGCGTGTGTAGGTCAGTCCTATCTATAGAAAAGCCCATCTCAATCACTGTTGCATTTTTTTAAATCCTCTTACAGCTCTGAAGCGCATGGTATGTATAGGATGACACAGAGGGTGTGCCAGTCATAGTGGGGGGCGAATAGGGGAGGAGAGATGGGGAGGAGGAGGAGGAGGAGGAGCACACGCACGTACAGCTTGGACAGCATCACCACATTCTGCACGTCCGCCTTACCACATCCTCAGGTGGCTGAGAGGGTCCTCCAGTGGGGTACCAGTCCGGAGGGGCGTGAGGACTACAAGCAATGCTTCTGATACGGGAACATCATCAGAGGATTAATTTAGCACAGAGAGCATCAACAAGGTAGGCACCTACCAGCATTTCATAAAATAGTTTCTAATGTAAAAGAGTCTGTACTCATTTGTTGGAGGGTTTCTGACCGTTTGCCCCATAGATAACACGTAATAACCCTAAACTAAGTCTGAAAAACGTCAAATTAATGCTCATTGTGTCATTATTACTATCGGTTCGTCTGCTATAGAGAAACATCAAATTAATGAATATTCATTGCTTATTATTACTATCAGTTCTTGTGCTGCAGTAAAACATCGGATGTTCAGTTCGTCTGCTATAATGAAACATCAGATGAATGAATATTGATTATTTACCTAGTTCTTATTACAATAGGATTGACCGCCAATAGACTAATCCTGCCTAATCAAAGGGATACAGTGTTACCCTCGTGTTTAGTGATGTATTTCCACCATTTATTAAGGCACATTAAGACACGTGCAGCTATGCAACAGCGTCACCAGCATGGCCATCAGTCAGGACGGTTCAGAGTGAAATCGCCTCAAGTAGCGGCATAATAGAAGTAAATAGTCCAAAAAATGGTGAAATCAAGTTATCTAGAACCATTTCCGAGACGTGGAGGCGGAATATAAGAAGCCCGGTCCAGTCACGTAGGCAGTAGCACGCAGTCGATTTGCGCCTCAGCTCCAACACGGATGTGTGCAATATGGCCAAAGTATTGGGACGCATGACCATTACACAAGCATTCAAATATATAGATTTTAATATGGCGTTGGTCCCCACATTGCAGTTATAACAGTCTCTACAAACTTTTGGAGTGTTTCTGTGAGAATTTGTGCCTTTATGAGGTCAGGCACCGATGTTCGCAATATCCGGTATATGCCAGTATCCTACAGGTGTTGCATGGCGTTGAGGGCTCTGTGCGAGCCAGTCAAGTTCTTCCATCCAACCATGTTTATTATGGACCTTGCTTTGTGCACAAGGGTCACAGTCATGCTGGAATAGAAAAGGTTCTTCCCCAAACTGTGTCCACAAAGTTGGAAGCATAGCCTTGTCAATAATGACTTGGTATACTGACGATTGCGCTTCACTGGAAGTAAGGGACCTAGCCCAAACCCTGAATAAACAGGTCCCAATACTTTTGGCCACATAGAGTATGAATGCGCGGTTTCACACACATACGCGACGTTGAAAGAGTTTTCGTGTGTGCCGTCCCACGGTGTTCCCTGCATCGGACGAAAATGTAGCAACACGGTACCGGACCACTCGGTGACCCGGTCCAACCGTGCCAGAGCTGCTCGGCGACCTGTTTACCACAGAGAAACACAACAAGCCCGCAGAGGAGCCCCACTCCACTCGCGTGTGAAACCCAGTTTAGCATCACTCACAGTGTCAGAGGTCGGGCAGAATATAGGTCAGAGTGCTCGTACACACCATCCATAATCTCCTCACAGCAAGTTGCACTCGTATGTCCAAATATTTCTGCTTGCTGCATGGTGTAAAATGCTTTAAATGTTTTAAACTAAAATAATGCTTTAAATGCTTTATACTGATACAGGAAAAATACTACACCACATACACACTGAGATAATTGTGATGTGCTGTTTGTGGCAGACATGGCCAAGATTGCTATTACATGATTATAAATCAGAGTCTGTGAATTGTGTGTAGAGTGTGTGTAGAGGGAGTGAAGTGATGTATAGAGTGTGAAAGGTGTGTGAAATGAATGGTTGAATGGATCATTTGTGAATATCAAGCCAAAAGACTGTAGCTGTAACAAGACAGTAATTGCTATAGACACTTGTGAGGCTGGGCTATAAAAAGAAACAGTGCCAGCTGAGATGCTCTTCAGGAGGCCAAGATCAAAAAGCCCATTTACATCAAGTGCAGCACAAAAGGCTTCTTCACACTTCCAATGTCCCATCCTGGAGGATATATGGGTCAGTGGGATGACCTGTGAAATACAACACTGTCACCTTACACAAAGAGTTTACCTCGTAATTTACATGATAGGTCAGATATCACCCACAATATTATTATTATTATTTTTAAATATTAGTAGTAGTAGTAGTAGAATTTATTAACTATATCTTTATTCAGTAACTACCAGTAACTCATTTGCAAGTCAGAAAGTGAATTATGAACCCACATGCATGTTCTGTTGAGTCCAAGGGGTTAAAACAAGTCTAAACATGACTGTAAATTAGGTTTAAATGTGAGAGTATCAGTGATCATTTCCCTTGGGACCAACTCCCCATCTCATCTTAACACACATCTTTCCTAACTCTAAACACATGGGTGAGGTATGAGCAGAGGTGGGTTACCCCTCATTATACACACACACACGCACACACACACACCATGAAGAATTAGGCATTACTCATTGTCTGCATAACATTTGAGAATTCTTTGTTGTGGTGGAGTTTTGGGCAGAAAAGATAATGTATGGGATATGACCCCACCACAATAGAGAATACAGATACAGCACGCACACCATGCGTAATTTCTAATTTTGGTACTAGTGATCCTACTCAATGGAACGTATCTTTAGATAGGAAATGTCAGGGTCCTAATTTAGGGCGAGTGAAAGATTTGGCAACGTGTAGGGTAGGGTTAAGCAGGGTTTGTACAGTGGAGGTACACCTCCAAACCCCCACCCACAAAACCCCCATAAGGGTCGTAACCATGATCAGACTCTCACTCACATGTGGAGAGACACATAGGAGCAGCTGGGTAGGTTATTTAATGCATGATAATGGTTTGAATTACTATCACTCATATGTGTTGGTTGTTAGGAATCCAAATGTAAAATCTTGGTCTTGTAATGTTGCTTTACAACAGCAAATGTAATGCTTGCGAAATTTATAGTACCCATGAGCCTGAACACCTCTTTGAAATGCATTGTGTAGCTTTGCTGTGTTCTAGTCTTGATTCAGTTGAAGGTCACACTATGGTGACACATGTTTGCTCTGGTAAATTGAAAGGAAGTTTCACAAAGGTTGGTCTTATCACAGGATGCTCGTCACAGGGATCACACAGAGAGGTTGTGTTTTTCATAAACACAGAGTTGCTTGTCTCTAACACATTGTTAAGGCTCTTGGTCGAATCTGTAACACCTTTATCCACTTGTTTTCCTTTAAATAGTAACTATATTTGCACTGAAACCATCAGCAAGTGTGTTTGTTTAAATGCAACCATAATATGAAATGGTGCCCTGTTTTAACTGGAAGAAATGGAAAGGGTCACTGGCATGTAACAATGAGAAAATGGATTATGTAATGGTAACGGTCCTCTTCCTATCTTAAAAACCAAAAACAACAGAACACACTTAATGTTGCATGGTTATTGACTGATTTTCATTTCTCATTATATCTCTCAATCAATCATTTATAAACAGCAGAGGAAGACAGCATGTTCCATGTTATATTTCAGAATGTCTCAATAGTGAGAATGAGATGGGTGTCCATTGCAAGATAATGTGTCACTATTGCTCTGGTACGAAATGCCCTTCAGTAGTAGGAAGGGAGCATCGCAAGGTGATCTTTCCACTGCCTCAGCCACCAGTGCGCACTGTGTGTCCTTGTGCTTTTGGAAGAGCCTTATTTAAATTACTAGCATGTGTTTTAAGTGGCTGTTAAATTACTTTAACTTAACTTGTTTCTCTGTTGTATTAAATTAATCTGAGGCAGATCGGCTGGGTTTTCACATGCACAGGAAGGAAAGGCGTGCACCAGCATCTGGCTCTGAGCAGTGATGACACTAGAAGATTCAGTTGTGAAATAAATTACACGTCAGTGCATTCCCAGGTCGGCACAGATGGGCAGAGGCCTGGCCAGCTGCTTGGTGCAGAAACAAACTCAACCCCCAGTACAACTGTTTTTAGCAGTTTTATGTGTAATATCCTGTTAATGATATAGGAAAGCACTGTGTATTTACAGCTGTAAACAGAAAGTGTGCAAGACCAAGTTGACCACGGACGGTGACATTACTAGGTTTGCTAATGATCAGTTGATTTGTGGCGGTTAATGCATGTGAGTATTCACATGCATTTCAGCAGTTCTGCTCCGGAGGGCATTTCCAATAAAGGAATGAACAGCAGGGACCGTCTCACCCTCCCTTTCCTTTAGCAATGTGTGCGCCGCTCTGGTGTCTGTGTGAAATTGTGGCTGAATGAAACGAAAGCAAAAAGCCACAAGACTCATCAAAAACGTTTATATATAGTAATAATAATTATTAGATTATTATAACAAATTATTATGAATATATGGGTAATCAATTCTTCCACCAAGAAACGTAGTTCGTTTATTTTGCTGTTGCCAAGCAGCCACGGCCTGCGGAAGGAGGACAGAAACCTTCAGTAGTCTTTGCATATAACGGCTTTTTAACTTTTTGCGATATAATCATGAAAGGCTATAGCATAACAGAGTTTAATGCAAAAACCTTTCCTCTTCCACCCCAGCTGACCTTGAGGCAATGTCACAAATGGCTCCCTTCTCCCTACACAGAGGAATTAAAATCATGGCTCCAGGACCCAAATTGCAGAACCTGTCAAACAATTCAGCCATAATCCAATATTGGACAACTTGTGCTCTAATTGGATGTAGAAGCCAGAATGTACTACCTTACAAAGCAAGTAATGAGCCATTTATATAGGGAGTAATTAGCTATTTGAGATTTAGCTTGTGTTTATTGATGCTCTGGAAATATTAACACAGACTAAAGACTAAAAAACAGACAATCTGAAGCCTGCAATACAATTTAATTTTCTAATACTGAAGTTTTAGAGTGGATACTGTAGTAAGAATTTACTAATGTCATTAACTGGAGGATCTGTTTAGACTGTGTGTAGCTGATCAGCTGAGCCTCAGTTTGAACGAACCAATCAGTACATTTGGTTCACTCTATGTGGGGCATTCAAGATTTATCCTGAACTTGTGCCTGTTTGAGGCAGATCTGATAAAAAACATGGACATTCGAAGCTTGTAGGACATTGTAGGCAGATCTGATAAAAAACATGGACATTCGAAGCTTGTAGGACAATGATTTATTCTTTACTTTTAATTCTGCAAGTTTATTCTCATAAACAGATAACAATGTAACAGCATTAACAGTAAAAAAAAATCACAGAGTTTTGCTTCAAAAATAGTACTTAAACAGTTTATCATGGAAAACTACATTTCTCTTCTTTTTTTTTTTTAAATAGAAGAGTTTGATATATAAACAATGTTGCATGTTAACATAACCTGATAATTCCACAGCCCATACAGTCCTTATATGTTAATTAAACTGAAAAATAGTCTGTTTAAAATTACATTTGTGATATCACAATAGCAGCACATATATCCACATATTCAGCCAATACGAAGCCAGTCTGATTGTTTATTTTGGAGTTAAAAGGACCATTGGCACTGTTCATTTCACCCCAGATTGCTTTTTGAATGAGGCCTAATACTCGACAGCAGGACAGTCCTACAGGCACAGCAACAAAACCAGGCAGTTGTAATTGCAAAGGAAAGAGAGTTTAAATGGTTATGTAAAAGAAACAACAGTTTAAATTTTTTTTTTCCTTTTCTTTTTTTAAGATAAAAAGCTCCACAAAAAACATACGTGGGAGTGAAGGACAATGGAATGCAGGACAAGTGTAGGATATGCTGCTCTTTCTGTTTTTTGAAAGCTTCGCTATGTGGACAGTTGTCCAGAAAAGCACTGATGGGAGAGTCATTGGCTGTTGAGAACTAGCAGCAGTGGGAAGTACATGAACATGTCAGAGAGCTGATTCAAATAGAACTCCACTTAAAACATAGCTAAAAATCCCCTTTGGCTCCATGACAAGTTTTCCTTACACTGTATTACCAAAATAAAAAATGGAAATAGTTACTCATGTCATCCAGCATAAATAGACCTTTTCTATCCACACAATGGGTTGTTTCCGGTGCTCTCAAAAGCTGAAATAACAAATAACAGCTTGTTATTTGATTGAATACAGATTTTGATGATGCATTCATTAGTCAGAGCCACGTTATAATTAATAATGTATAAATAATATATGAATAAATGTTATACTGCATGCTGTTTGACCACACATGTGCTTTCTTTCTTTTTGAAGTAGTTTTGAGTGACCTAAACAGCGCATCATGGGAGGAGTGGCACTGGACGACGGGGGCAGCGGGGTGAAGGCCCCGGATGGAGGATGGGGCTGGGCTGTGCTCTTTGGCTGCTTCGTCATCACTGGATTCTCCTACGCTTTCCCTAAAGCTGTCAGCGTCTTCTTTAAGGAGTTGATCAGAGAGTTTGGCGTGGGCTATAGTGACACTGCTTGGATTTCCTCTATTCTTCTAGCAATGCTCTACGGCTCAGGTAATAGCAAGAGTCATTTTTAACATAACTTCTATGATCAAATGATGTACAGAAATAAATAAATAGACAAATGCTTTTCTTTTAAAGAAATGTTTCTTTATGTCAGTGATATAATCCAGAAAAATATTTTCTTGTCTACAGTATACCTTGACGAATCCCTGTTTTCCTTGCAAATGTACTGTTACATGTTTATTAATAACATACTACACACAAACTAATGAGTGACTGTTTTGTTTGACAGGCCCCCTGTGCAGTATTTTGGTAAATCGCTTTGGCTGTCGCCCTGTGATGATAGTGGGTGGCCTTTTTGCCTCTCTTGGCATGATCTTGGCATCCTTAGCCACCAATATTATTCACATCTACCTCAGCACTGGAGTGATCACAGGTAATAGTCATTCCTATGAAATGTATCTCTTCCAAAATAGATACCATGGTTGGACACAGACATCCTAATGCTAAAAATGAATTAATTTGAATTTAATTTTATTTAATCTGCGATGCATTGCAGGTTTGGGTCTTGCCTTGAACTTCCAGCCTTCACTCATCATGCTGAACCGATACTTTAATGAGAAAAGGCCGTTAGCTAATGGTTTGGCAGCAGCTGGAAGTCCGGTCGCGTTGTGCTGTTTGTCCCCACTGGGCCAGTCTCTTCAGTACACGTATGGCTGGCGTGGTGGTTTTCTCATCCTGGGGGGCATCCTGCTTAACTGCTGTGCATGTGGAGCCCTCATGAGGCCCTTGATAGCTCCTAAGAAGAGTGAGGAAGACCAGGAGGCAGCAAATGCAGTAGAACATAAGCCTAAACCAAAACACAAGTTGCTGGACTTCAGCGTCTTTAGAGATCGGGGGTTTGTTATCTACACTGTGGCAGCAGCTATTATGGTACTGGGACTCTTTGTGCCACCAGTGTTTGTGGTAAGCTATGCCAAAGAGCTGGGCAATGAGGACACCAAGTCTGCCCTTCTGCTCACCATTCTCGGCTTCATCGATATCTTCGCTAGGCCCACATGTGGTATCATTGCTGGACTGAAATGGGTACGCCCCCGTTGTGTTTACTTCTTCAGCTTTGCCATGATATTCAATGGCACCACAGATATTATAGGCTCTTTGTCAAAAGACTATGGATCACTAGTTGTCTACTGCATCTTCTTTGGAATCTCCTATGGCATGGTGGGGGCCTTACAGTTTGAGGTGCTAATGGCTATTGTGGGGACAGAGAAGTTCTCTAGTGCCATCGGACTGGTTCTGCTGGTAGAAGCGGTTGCTGTGTTAGTGGGACCACCTGGTGCAGGTCAGTTCACATTTTACTTCTCCCATTTTATGATTTTACATGAAAAATGCTAAAAGCTTCTGTTTTATTAAACATTTTCTTTCTGCCTGGATTGCAGGGCGGCTCCTGGATGCCACCAAGGTCTACATGTATGTCTTTCTGCTGGCAGGCTGTGAGGTGGTCCTCTCAGCTATAGTACTTTGCATCTGCAATGTGATCTTCATCAAGAAGAAGCCCGAGCAGTCTGATCCTGCCAAGATGGAGATGTCTGCGACGGACACTGAGATGGAGCAGCTGAACAAAGTTCCAAGGGATGAGCTCGAGGATGGAGGTGGCAAGGAAGAGGCAGAGCCGGAGAATGTGCAGGAAATCGAACAAATAAATGAAGAAGCTAGGGAAAAGCCAGTGGGGGAGCCACAAAAATCATCCCCAAAGGAACCAGAGGCCAGTAAGGATGAGCAGAGTGCTACAGTGGACTCAGTAGACCTTGAGAAGGTTTCTAAAGAAGCGACCAAAGTAAACGGAGTTGTTGTTGAGCCTGAATCTTCTCTGTGAGGACATTACCATGAGAAACCAGAAAGAATTTGGGAAGGACTGAGGATCGGACCTGATTAAAGCAAAGCATCGCTTTTGTTTTGTGTGTGCGTTTGGTGTTTTAATGTTGTGAGCTTTACTGTATGCTGAAAGTGTCACCTGCACTGAAAAGTGGAGTGGTGTTTCAATTTCATTCACAGTAGATACATTTATGTAAGGTTAACCTCAGCCTTTCACTGCCTCGGATGGTTCAAAGACAACAACAGAATCCGATCCACTGAACCACATGTAAGAGTGACGGTATCCGTAACTAAAGAAATTTCAATAGTAAAAGATTAAGACTAAAGCTAGCAGTGATCAAAGGGAAACCGATTAATGCGTTCTGGACTAAATGACCCTTTTAGCGGTGATCCATTGAAAATCCACTACGTGGAGTCGAGGAACCCAGTACTCAGTATCAAAGAAGGGATCAAGTACTATTTAAAGGGACTGCACAACTTACAAAGTATGCAGGGAGGAGATTAAAATGGATTAAAGTTTTAGTTTTGGAAGTTTTTTAGTTTTGAAATCTACGAACAGTAATCATTCATGAGCCATCAGCGTTATTGTTAATATTGTTAATATTAATTGTCTGTGGCATACAGTGTTGGCTACTGTAAATTGTGTACATTAGTTAAAATGTAAAACAGGGGCATCCAATTTTATCCGCAAAGGGCACGAAAACCCACAGCTACAGTTTCCCTTTGTGGATAAGAATGGGCCTCCCTGCTGTGAACCAGTTGTCTGTGACTGAATTGTCCTTCAGTGAGCGTGAGAACATATAATATGCATACTATTATTAAGTAAGTAAGATTGTGTTGCTGTGTCTCGATGAAATCAGACATGTATGTATGTATAACATACATATTGCTTGAGGTGAGTTAGAACGACACTCACATAGCTATGTTTGTCCAAAGAGAAAAATGTTTTTTAACATGGGGCCCTGTTCATATAGATGAATGCTCACACCAGTGTTTCCATGCACTGTACATTTTAGTGCATTCCCTTCTTAACACACTTGGTTAAACTCTTTAGCTTATAAATATACACATAAGTAATTTGTGAGCTAAATTACGTGTTTTTTTCTAGGAAAATACCAAACCAGGGTTTTGAGGGCCACGATGAGGAAACACTGCTCTATACCTCTATCACACAGATGTGCTTGAATTATTTTTGTGATCCTTTCAAATAGATTTTTAAAGAGCCACCTTTGGTACCAATATTTTAATGTCTGGAAATAACAGATTTGTCATAGCCTATTTTATAGTACTGTATTTATTATTTTTTTGTGCAATACATGTTTTAATGTTACATATTGGGAGACATCATCAAAATGTTATATTTAGACATTATTCCTTTTTTTTCCACAGTAAAACATGTCTACAGAATATGTTCATGTAATCCAACTCAGCATTGAAAGGAAGTCCATCTGTTTCCTCATGTATTTCAAGTTCAGTTATCGGGTCAGCCAAGAAACACTGCAGTGGTCACCTGTCTGTTTGGTGTTCTTTTCATTTGCTAACCAGCAAAGTGTACTTGGTGCTCTTTGTGTATGTTGTGTACGGCTGTGCCTTAAACCTGAATTACAGTCACACGCTAACCTACAGATTATGACATTTTAGGAATAAATATACTTCTGCTCTGACACATGGGCCTCTCATTTTTTAAAAGATGTTTTATTTGTGTTGTGTAAAAGGCACATGATTAGAGTTCGTTCTTAACTGAAACAACCCGGCGATAGAAATGCTAACACAGAGATCATGCAATGCCATTGATGCAAAGCCCCACTCTTATTTAAATTACAGACTGCTATTTTGCTTGTCGTCATATCCACAGCCTAGATGACCACAGGTTAAAAAAAGGAAAGTAAAAAGCTCTACCAACTTAATGGTAAGAAAGAAATAACACTTTAATCTCTGCATCTCAATGTGAGGAAATGATTATATAGCCTACCTGTAGTACATTTACAGCATTTAGCAGACGCTCTCATCCAGAGTGACTTACATCTGTGCTGTGTAGTCCACAAGAAATACTAGTAAGCCTAGACCTAACATTGTGTTAAAGGGTCGGATTCCTGTACATTGATGAAGCCTAGTTCTGGACTGTTTTCCTTTCTATGGAAAATTCAATTCAATTCAATTCAATTCAGTTTTATTTATATAGCGCTTTTTACAACCAGGTTGTCACAAAGCAGCTTTA
>JBBPCX010000114.1:40080197-40097716 GCA_037974365.1 Hydrocynus forskahlii | reverse complement strand
ATATATAAAAGAACCTTTGTGTGTATAAATCACGATAAATCATGATAAGAAACGAGTGGTTACATTTGCTGACAACTTTACAAACTATCTGTGCCTGATAAGGATGTCTGAATGTGCAATATTATCATACACCTTATTTGGTACCACAAACTTAAATCTATTTGTGTGAATTTTCAAGTGGTTAGCGTGGGTTTCCTACCAGTTTCCTCTTTCACTAATACACACAAAAGTTCTAATTGTGCTAATAGTTTCCTTTGGAGCAGAATCCTCACTCTGCTCTGTGTGAAGGAGTGAGGGAATGATGGAGAAGAGGAAATTACAAGATAAGACAAAGGAGTTTGTCATACCTGAAACAAATAACTTCATGATTTAGGAATGGACACACGGTAAAAAGATCTTGTCTTTTTTTTACACTAGCATTAGCTTACGGAGAAGACTTTACAAGAATAGGTTGTAAATAAATTTGTCTTTCAAAAATGATCATTGCACTTCAGGAAATATTATGAGGGACCCATTGAAATTAGACTGGATTATGCACTGTGTGTATTGAGGCCCCCATATAACCACAGTTGTAGTTCACAAACAAGGCGAGTATCCAATCCTATTAGTACCGGATTTGTGCCGTATTTTCAGTCCAGTCCAGCTGGTGTCCATCCATAAATGCATTAGCAGTCATTCGGCCCACCCTCTTCCATTGCCTGACAATTTACTGATCAGACTTAAAAGTTCAGAGCACGCCTGTAAATTGCTATAGATAAAGAAAAAACATTCATTAACAAAAGAAAGTCTAGTGAAGGGGCTCTACTGGTGTGTTTCTAATGCAAACGCAGTGATGTCATGCTGACGCAGTAGGAAAACTGGGTTATGCGGCCATTTCTGCAGGCAGCAATTACAAGAGCTGGAGTACTGGAGGAAAAAAAATATGGAAAATGTTCAGACTATTCAGTTGAAATCACTCTAATAGGAGTTAGTCTTCAAATGCTGTCTATTTATTGGTATCTATATTGTACATTTGTTCACAATATTACACTACACCAAGATTGGTGTAGAAATTTTTGGTGAGATTTCATATTGATCAGACAATTGTTTTCTTTGGTGCTAAGCTAATGAAAAACTTCACTATAGATTGCTTAGATCTGTCATTGCTAAAAAATGTAGTCTGCTCAGACAAGCCATCTACAGTGAGGTGTTTATAAAAACAGTTGCACGCTATCCTTGGGGCACTTAATTTAATCAGCTTTACACTGGAACTGCTGATCCCACCCCACCTGGCAGCTCAGCCAGCCACATGGGAAAAAACATTTTTTGTGCGACTTGGGAGACCCACCCATGATGCTCCAGGGATCATTTTTCAATTGCGGCATGGCAGCATACAAAGCTACACTATGAGGCCAAAAGTGTGTGGACATCTGGTCATCAAGTCAAAACGCTCCTCCAGGACCATGGTGCAACACAAAGAACAAAAACAGAACACCTCTAGACGACACAGGTGTGGGCAGGACAGGAGTAAAGAGAGCAAAAGTACAATCATTTACAGGAAAAGACAACACACAGTGCAACCATCAGGAGCAGTCACAGCACTAGTGAGTGAATTCAGTCATTAAGTGTGCAAAATATACAAAAGGAATGCAAAGATTGAGGCAGACAACAATAAATAACTGTGCAAAAATACTATGTAGCAGCAACAAAATCAGAACCTATATGAGCTTTTTTGCGTCCCCCCCATGCATCTATAACAGCCTCCACTCTTCTGAAAAGGCCTTTCCCAGCTGTTCCTAAATTCATTCCAATACATTCTGTTAGGTAGTGATCTCAATACCTCAGCCATGTTCAGATTTGTCAGTCAGATTGCTAGATAGTGAAGCATGACTGCTCATTCAAGAGAATATGTTTCTACTGCTCCAGAATTCAGTCGCATGGCATTGTGTATAATAATCTTAGGCTTGTGTGCAGCGGTTTGGCTTTGGAAATTCCATGACATTCCTGATGCACAGTTCATGTTCTGATGTTACTTTCAGAAGCAGTACAGAACTCCACAGAAGGTGATTTTACCTGCATACTCAGGGGTCCCACTCTTGTGAGTTTATGGTCTCCCACCTCGTGGCTTAGCCGTTGATGGTCTTCCATTTCACACTAACAGTACCTACGACTGACTGGGAGAGGTCTACCAAGAAAAGAACTTCACAAACTGTTTTGTGGTGAAGGTGGTGTCCTATGATAGCGCCACATTTAAAGTCACCGAGTTGTTCATTGCAATGCCATTCTCATGTTTCTCTGTGGATATCACACGACTATGTACTCGTTTTATACACCTTTTAGTCACAGGTGTGGTCGAAACACCTGAACACAGTAATTAGAAGGGGTGTATTTTTGGCCAAGTATTTTAATTTCAAATAAATATATAGTGTATTTTGCAGGTTTGTATGAACTGTGTATGCATAGGGCATGCATTTTTTCCTATTTATTTGTCATATGCATGTGTGCTAGTAGTACGGTGAAAACACTTGGGAGACTAAGGCACGTGTCTAAAGCAAATTAGATTCCGAGTTCCCAGGCACAAAAGAGAGCTTTTAAATTTCCCTGGTTAGAGTATTCAGTCAAAGTACATTTGTCTTTGATGCAAATTATTCTGTCTCAACGCCTGAGAGCTTATTTGTACAGTTATTACAGTAGCAAATAGCCTCAAGTAAGGGCATTTTTTCTCACCTCTCAATAGTGGGAGTGCTTTCCATTGCAAAAATGTTCAGTATATACTCATGCAAAAAATTCTGAAAAGGAAAACCCTTTTTTCCAGGGCTGCACTTAAATCCTAATCATTCGTTTAATCATCATATAATGGTAGAGTGCATGTGAAATCTCAGTCACCACTAGAGGGCAGAGCACAGGCTTGTCCAATGCATGTCATGCTTTAGGAATTGTTCTGTGTAATTATGTAAGATACTTGACTAGATGCCTATTTTCACAACTTTCATTTGTTTGTGCGTTCTAACACTATGACCAAAACATGAAATGTAACTTGTATAACAGCTCAAGATGAGGTTTCACTCCCCCAGCTCCCATTACATGTGGCTGCAATGCCGTTTATGTGTAACAAATTCAATAAAGACACAGATCAAATACAAGTTCATTTATTTACACTTGTACACAAAAAGGTGCACAAATACAGTGATACAAATTCTAATAGGGCTCATTGATTGGCATGACTTCACAAACCAATAGTGTGGAGCCCAAAATGGCCATGGGCTTCAGAGGCCTGGGTGATGCTATTCACCCATTTAAGCCTCAAACATCTGCCCTCTTCAGGTGCAATGGTACATTAGAAGCATGAGCAAGGCCCTTATGCATCAGACATCCCTCTAAGGACACCAATTTAACAGCTGCTCCCTACTCCCGTTCTTCATGAGGATGTCAAAGTGGGAAAACAAAAAAGAGCAACTTGGATCAGCATACCTTTCCTGAGAAGCGTGATGCATAGAACGCAGGATGAACTTCTGGGTACATCTGTTGAGCCAGATCAGTGCTGGAACACTTTAAAAAGGACTCCCTATTCACATTTCACACTGTGGTTGAAAATGATCATCTCAATCGCAACTTCTTTCATCAACGAAGTATTCTGATCATTACCAACCATGTTCAGTTGAGTGACTTTCCTGTTACCTTTCCCTGCTAAAAAGCTCAGATATGTCCAGTTCAGCTGTCAACACTCAAACTTTAAGTCTTCAGATTTATAAATGGTAAGCCCTCTGATGTCCAGCACTTCATTATATTGGCATTGTGCAAAACAAAACAAAAAACAAAAATGAATGCTTCAGGACTGTTGATTTGTGTCTATATTAGGTGGAACTGGAAACATTTACATGGATATATTACAATTTTCACAGCTTGTAAATACAAAAAAAGATACAAGGGGAAGGCAGTAATATACAGCAGTTAAGAGGAGGGAAGGAAACTGGTGAGAATCACAGGCCCTGCTAAACATATGATGCAGAGGATTAGTAAACCACCCCATGACTATCATGAGTGAATAATAGTGAGTTTTTGGCCCCTTAGTGATCTGCCCATACTAAAACACCAATTAGACCATGCAACAAGAACCCATTCTATACCACCCACCAGTTACAGAAAGGGCTATCAAAACATAAAATAATTATAATTGAATAAAACCATGACAACAAGTCCAGATATGGAGCCTGTTATGGAAGAGGAAATCTGATTTAAAAAAGGATAAAGTAGTACAGTACACCAAACGGAATCAATTAAACCAGTAAACAAATACATACGTCTAGATAGAAAAACCTAAAAACATGGACGGAAAAGGTTACAAACAGTGTGCATGTGTAGGGATGGTAACTAGCATGGAGAGAAAAACCAGTGTAGAGGACACTTGAGTTTGGCTGGCTGATGCAGTCTCTGCTGGGTCAGTCTATAAGCTTCTTTAACAGAAGTGATCTCACAATCGTGTGTGCACATTTTCTATATACCAGAGTGACAGAAGACAGAGTAAGAGAAGACAGAAGAGAGATAAAGAGAGGAGAAATAAGAGAGAGACCCTTAACAAAGAGGTCAAGTTGGTTCTGAACCATTTTGGTTTTGTTGATTGAAGAGAGACTGCCCTGCTTTTTTCCTATTAGAGAAGAGCCGTCAATCAGGTGGGCTGACCAGTGCGCTCCGTATTGCAGAGTGGAGTCTTCTGGAACATGACGGCTGCAGGTAAAATGAGAAGGGCAGAATGAATCTCAAACTGTGGATTAACCAAGAATTACAAACATTGTGAAAAGTGTTTCCCGCAAACCAGATTAAACACGTTAACAAGAAAAAGGTTGTTATTGAGAATAATGGTGGTCTGAGACACTGGTCTGAGACACTACAGTACACTATATATTATCACTATAATGACTCGTGTTTAAACACAGTGTATCGTAGTGAGACTGAAAAACAAAGTTAATCCAAACTGGTACTTCATTTGAGCTAACTGGCTCGTACACTGAATTAAAGTTAAACTCTCCGTAGAAACTTAGATCAGGATATGAACTCGGGACCAACAATTCCTGCATTTAGAGGAGACAGTCTGAAGAGTGGTCTCTCTCACAAACAGAACAGCAGGGAGGCGTGACACAGTCACAGTACTAGCTGGGGTTTGGGTTGTCAGCTGTGTCTTGGAGAGATGGATGCACGCACACCACTATAACACATGTCTCAAATGTATCTCAGACCACCTTCCTAACTTTCTTTGAGCAATGGGTATTATATTCATTTCAAGTGCCTTCACACCTGTATATTATGTGGTTTGGCCTTATCCAGATATAATCCTGATACTGCAATTGATCAGGTGTACACAGGGTCTTTCGAAAAATGGTGATCAACCAACATGTAATGTAAACTATGTAACATCAGCACCTCAAACTCACCTGGTGCTGCTGCCACCGTCACACAAGCACATGGCGAGCAGCTACTTGCCGTGATGATCGAAGGGAATGCTATTCTGAGGTGAAGAGAGAGAACATTATGGTACCTATTCTCATTCCATGACTGATTTATGAATGGGAGTTTCTTCAAGGAAAATTGTGCAAGTAAAAAATTTTGTACACATGGCAAAAGATAGCTGCAAATGTTTACATTAGATTCCCACGTATGCAACAAGGACAAACAATGCCTGTAAGGCAACAGTTAACCAGACTATGTTATGTAAAACCAGAGACTAACTTGACATAAATAATCAGCCATAACATTAAAACCCCCATCCTAATACTGTGTAGGTCCCTCGTGCCACCAAAAAAAGCTCTCACCTGTTCAGGTATGGACATTAAAGACCTTGGACACTGAAGTCATTACTGAGCACCAAAACAGTAGCAAAAGATCCTCTAGGTCCTGTAAGTTGTGGGGTGGCTCCATGGTCAATAACTATATGTCCTGCCAGTTTGGAGATGCTCTGACCCTGTCATCTAACCATCACAAGTTCGCCACTGTCAGTCACTCAAATTTTGCCAATTTTACCTTTTTCCCAAAACATCAGCCACCTAATATGTCCCACACCTTGACAGGTGCTCGTGCAATGAGACCTGTCAGAGGTTTACTGTTGTGGCTGCTTGATGTATAACTACTTAAAACAAGAACTAGCTTAATGACGCTTAATGAAACCACCAGTATTATAAGACTAGCAAATCAGAAACATTCCTAGTCATAATAGCCTTTAAGGTACATTCAGACACAAAGTCGCATGTTAGGTTCACGGTAGTTTATTACGGTTTTATCAGTTCTGCTGAAGCACTCAGACAGGCTACATGCTGAGGCCAAATCAGCCTGTGGGCTTTTCAGGGGCAGGGCTAGCCTGTACCTGTGAGGTGGACATGCGGGAGGTGTCTTGCCGTCCTGTCAGGTCGGAGGAGGAGACATTAACGGGAGCACCGCGGTGCAGCCGCATGCTGACCTTCCGCTCCCTCTCCATACCAGTTACAGGCCGTGGTGAGGATGTGTTTGCTGTGAGATAAGAAATCAGATTATATATAATGAAAAAATAACTAATGCATTTTTTAAAGCATTGTTTCTTTAAGTTAGCTTTTACTTCAGATATATCAACAAGGAAGGAAAAATTAAATGTGCTTTTTTGTACATGCATACCTGTGTGTGACGTTGGTGTGAGGGGTGTTGGAGGTGCACTGTCCTGTGTGGCACGGGGTCTGCCTGAGGCTGATGGAATGCCTCTGGTGGCAGGATTCCTGCTGTGCCTCAACCTTTCCTCCCGGTCTCTTCTCTCTCTCTCGGCCTCCTCCGCCGCACGGTTAGCACCCTTAGTTACAACAAGAAGAGAGAAAGACTTCACAAATGCCATGGACGGCAGGCAGGAATCAACATTAGCGTGCCAATTATACAAAAGTAAATTACTTTCATACAGTACTTACAAATTTGAGCATGTTCCAATCAAACACATAATCATATGAGAAACCCTGTCTGTGGAACAGGTTCCTGAAGAGCTGCCGCAAGTATGAGTAGTCTGGCTTGTCATCAAAACGCAATGAGCGGCAAAAGTTGAGGTATGTGGCAAATTCAGCTGGAGGGGAAAAAAACAACAACTCAAACCCCTTGAGTTTCTTTCTGTGCTAAAGTTTGAAACACTTTAGCACTTGATAACACTTTACTTTAGATGCCAAATTGCAGGTAAAATTTAAAATTAAAAGTGGAGTATGATGAATACATACAGGGGTAGCCCTTGCAAAGCACTTCAATAGGAGTTGACATTTTCTTCTCACTGATGCGTTCATATTTCTGTCTCTTGGTCGCAGCTTTCAGACCCTGCCATGGCAGTGATCCCAGGTTAAAATACATTAGGACGTAGCCCAAAGACTCCAGGTCATCACGCCGGGACTGTTCTGTGGACACACGCAGATACAACACCAGTGTAAGCATGTATGTCAGAGGCAAGAGCTCTGAGCACAATGCTGCAATACAAATGAACAGGCAGTGTACAGTGTGTGTGTGTGTGTACAGTGTTGGTCTACATAAGACAAACTCAAATGACCTCTCAAGCATGGAGACCACTCACTGCACGGGAAAATGAAAACAAAAGCTTGATATTAACGTCAAACACAGCTACTATCTAACTGTAAGATAAAGTAAATGCAGGATGATGTGTGTTTTACCTATGCCCAGATGAGTGTTAATGGAGGCATAGCGAGCAGTGCCAGTCAGGTTCTTATTCTCCCTGTATGGAATGTGCTGGTGGGTGCGGGCATCACGGTACTTCTTGGCCAGACCAAAGTCGATAATGTAGACCAGGTTGCCTTTCTTCCCAAGCCCCATCAAGAAGTTGTCAGGCTTCACATCTCTGTGGATGAAGTTCTTGGAGTGGATGTATTCTATACGGCTGATCTACAGGAGAAGACAGGCCTGTGTTAAGAAGCTGCACGAAAGTAGGGCAATTCTGTCTTGCAATGTTAGCATTAGGGAAATAGTGTCAAAACTAGACTGCTATAAAATCATGGCTCACAACTCAGGGTAAAATGCATATCAAGACAAATATGATTAATTTTTTTTTGACAAGTTAAGGTGGTAGAGTGTATAATCACAATGGCCATTCAAAGGACGTTTATTAAAATGAATTAAAAAAAGGAAACATTTAAACAAGTAACATATGCAGAGTGAAAGCGAGTTGTGATACAAATATCTCAGAATTATATCAGCAGATAGTGATTTTTAAAATTGAAAAACATTTTAACAATAATATTTGACAATGCACTAACTGCACTCTAAAAGAACAATGTGTAGATAGATGACCTACATTTTATTAATTCACTTTACTGCATCAATATTTGAACTGGCCAACACGTACACTGGGTATGGGCTCCGTTTCAGTGCATCCCTAAAAGGGGGATATAACCTGACTGACAGATGAGACCTAAAAGTAGAGCTTCATTCTGAAAAAGCCTAAAAGCTGAGCTCCATTCTGAGGCTAGGAACCTTTAACATCAGGGAAATACCAGCTCATCGTATTTCCTGTGCAAATATCATTTATCTTACCATCTGGTCAGCTAGCAGAAGGACAGTCTTGAGGCTGAATTTCCTGGAGCAGAAGTTGAAGAGGTCTTCCAGACTGGGTCCCAGCAGCTCCATCACCATTACATTGTAGTCTCCCTCTGCACCACACCACTTTATGGTTGGGATACCAACTGTAGAGTGAACATCACAAATATTGTACATGCATAAGAACACCTAATACAACCCTTAGTTTAGCACTTTTCATTTTGAGGGTAAAAACATTTAATTTAACTCAAACAAATCCACCCAACACAAGCATACTCGTACGCTGCTTGGCCGGAAACTCATTCAGTTCATTACCTCCTCCCTGCATCATCTTGTAGATCTTGCTCTCTATGTGAAGCTGAGGATGCTTCGTTTTCACACATTCCAGCTTGATAGCTACTTCTTCCCCAACAGAAATATCTGTGCCTGAAGTAGGATGAAAGAAGGAGAGAGAATAGCCTTGTTAGGACACTGAAAGAGGTCACTGGATACAGCCCTTTATCTCCAGTGAGATGACGAGCCTTTCTGCTTTGTGCGAGAAGATTCCACTTGGATGAGTGAAAAGTTGGAAAAGTGACCTAATAGCGCAGTGGACCAGACTGTGAAAGCACCCTTTAAGTAAGTGTTGGACTGAAGACCAAAGACTGACATGAACTGTCTTTACTGCTCTCAATTTATAAATTATTATCTATAAAAGGAATATTAAGTTAGTTCTCCTTTTCCAGGACAAGTACAAGCATGTTACAACTTACTGAATACAAATAATTCCATGAACAAGTAAACTTACATACCCTGTTTCAGGAAATGAAAGAAATTCTATCATATTCCATGAATTATATGAATTATACACGGAAAGAAGGGCAACAGAATGCAGCACCTCAAGTCACAAATGACAACAAATCAGAATTCACCCTGTGAAATGTAACTGCTATGAAGGACACTATGAACTAGGCCTACTACTTCTGGTGCCAGAAACTTAAAGACCTGTTACTCAGGTTGGTGACGAAAGAAGTTGTTTCAAATATAAACAACCAACTGGGTTTCTGTTCATTATCTAGGCAAACAAGCTCTAACTTCATCAGCCACTATCGTTACTAGAGGCTTCAAGTCTGTGCCATATGCACCAATCCTTTTGATCAGCTGTGACACTTTAGTGATCTCTTGTCAACATTGTTGAAACAGTCAGCAGGCTGAGGCCCATCCCTTCATAACAGCAATGCAAACAGCACATTACTGCCTATAGTAAAGCTCCAGAGACGCTGGGAAACATAACCAATAACAGACATGCCCTATTACATAAGACCCTATGAAATAAGGCTTCTAAACTTGTTTCCGTATGGTAAAATTCAAAAGGCAAAAAAAGTGGAACTTAGTAATGATTACAGAACATTAGCGATGTGATTAAAAATAAAGATTTTTCACAAGGACAATGAGTGGCAGAAAAACCAATGCACACAGTTGCGTAAGACATAGGCAGTACACCCACAGACGTCTATAAGCTTGTGAAACTGGTACTGATCGTCACTAACAGGGGCACTTCACAGCATAAAGCTAGCACCTATCACATACAGGAGGGTTATGTAAGTAGCAGCATGCTGAAGCACTGGTGCGAGGGAGCAGGAATTCTGGATGAATAAGGCAGAGGAATAGTACTCCGGGTGAGTCACACACCTGCGGCCTCCCCCAGTGCCCACTGACGCATGAGTGAGACCTGCTGGGAACCCTCAGTGGTGAGGGAGCCAGCATGAAGTGGGAAGGCGTAGATAAGGAAAACACATAGGAAAACACTTCTATAAAAAATGACTCAACACTGGAGGTCTGGGCAAGTGCTGCTGTGAGGTGAGATCCTGCCTGGCACTTCTGATAACTTTTTGACAAGTGGAAACACAGCACAAATTTAATAAGACTGTATATGACAAGGCCTATAGACGCACTTGGATGTTAAAAAATAAACTAGAAGAAAAAGAATCCTCTTGGCACTGATAAAGTACAGAACAGGGGGCATACGACTGGTTACAAGACGGTAACACTTAATGGGGAAACGTGTGAAAGGGCACCACACCCAACGACACCCCACTCATCATCTGCAGTGATCGGGGGTTGAAGAGGGTGTGGCAGATCTGACTGGGGATCAGTTTCCACTCACTGCAACCTAATCAACGTAACAACTGACACAAAGATGTTCTGATATCAAACGGATAAAGCAGACAGTTATTACACAATCACAAAAGTTACGTCACACCTGCACCTCCTTATTCACACCTTGGTATTCAGTCAACTTGGTATGTACTTGCTTGGCTGCTCAGAGTGATAATGTCATAGCGAAAAAGGGAACGGGATGTTGATACCGACAAGAAAAAGCCTTTAACACATTAGTTGCATGAATCACAATCACTTAAAAAACTTTAATGTACAAATGCTCACAAAGTCAACCTGGAGTTTATAAACGGGTCAAAAAATTACATCTTGAATTAAAAAATGAATTAAAAAAGGAAACTGAGAATATGTTATAAAAAGCTCTGGCTTGCCATATGGTTTAGAATTTTTTATTTCATAAAGACACGATTAACCTGCTGGATTCTATCATTTAGGAATTGGGTCTATATTATAGGTGAAGAGGAGAAAACAAGTATTATACAATACTCTTAAAACTTGTCCAAATTTGTTGATAATAGTAGATGATATTTTGTATCCTTCAAAAATGCATTTGTGATAGTCCTAATTTGTACTAGAACTGTTAATAGGATATTAATTGTTTAATAATGATTTCAAGAAAATATATTTAAGGAAAACAGATCTTATTTACTAAAAACTGAAGCTCTCAGTGTTGTTTTACTAAGACAAGTAAAAACAAAAAAAATTGGATTTTTTTTTTTAAACCAACAGCACTAAGATCAAACAGAGTCAGGAATACATCATTCTGAAGTGGCCAAGAGCATTTTCTTTGTATAAAAACAAAAACAGACACTTCCCTACTAATCATGAATTAAAGGGGCTGAACATTAGGACGTGGATAATCTGCTCTGCTGTAAGGTCAACTGACCAGCAAAGAACAAAAATCAAATTGCTCTGTAAGTCAGAAGATCTAAACTTCTGTAATACTCTGCTCACATATATATGACACTAATGTAAGCAAAGTCCACAGTGTACAGATAAGTACTAGTTATTGTTCAAAGCAACAGGATGGTTTTCAGCAACTTGAATTTTACTGGGTTTCTTGGGATTCACATTTGCCTAAAGTTTGCCTATAGTGACGCAAAAACAGCAGCCTGACCACAGCATCTGACTTCAGAGCAGCACAGTCACACGTTACAACACTTCCTCTCTGGTGCTGAAACCCCTCTCAGAAGGGCCGCTTTAGGCAGGGACGCACGCACAGGCAGAGCTGCTGGGCTGAAATGTTTTTGGTCAGGAAGAACATATTTTGGGTCTGAAATATTCAAAAGATTTTTGGCTGCTTTTGTCATTATTGCCACCTATTTATTTTCTTGTCATTTTTTTAAAGAATTATGATGGATCACAAGTTTGCAGAGTGTATTTTCCTGCTGGTGATGCCACAAGCACCACTGCGATTCAAACCCAAGGCCTTCCAACCACACAGGCAACTCCACCAGACCACCAGCTGTCCCAATAACTGCAATAATTGCAGTAATTCATTCCATAAGGCTCCATGACAATGAATGTGTGAATTCTTAAGATGTTTGACTGTTTTTTCGCAAAGTGCCATTCAGTAATATTAAGGTATTACAGCATGACCTATCACACACCACTAATCTATCAGATCCTACTGAATGGATTACAGTCTAAATAAGGTGAAATAATTGGAAGAAACGTAAAGACAAATCCTTGTACAATAACACAGAACCCTCCAACAACTGCAAACTGATACACTTGTCTAATAAGGGCCATATGTCATGTTTTTGTACCAGACTAAATGTTTTAGTCCAGTAAATAAAGCATAATTAAGGTCAAGATATTTTTTGCAACCTCAGTCCACCATTCAAAATTATCCCTATAGCATTTAAGTGCAAATCATTTGGTCATAAATCAGTCACAGATTAGAGCTGATAGTAGACAACATCATTATAGTGCTACATGTTTATAAGGCCTCATGTCCAATGCTCAAGGCCCTGTCAAAAAAAAAAAAAAAAAGTATTTGTGGATCTTGAAGCTATAGGGGCACACTAATGGATTAAACAATCACATGCTGTAAATTGAACCTATGTTACCCTGCTGAATGCATACATTTCAGGTCTAAAGTATAGATATTTACAGTTGTATGACAATCCTGAGCAGTAACATGGCCAGTGGCTTAAAGACATTTTGTACATATCGGTTTCTTTCTAACAGCATCTATAATGAAGCCGCATCCTTATAGCATGCTGTACATCTACCAAGGGCACTGGTTCTCAATCTCTTGGTTTGGTAGTTGTCTCAGGACAATGTCCATGACAGCCTGTGCTAAAGGCGAAAGAAACAATCTAATTACAAGCTGTTTATAGGTCAAGATTATACAGAGAATACACATTTTCCACCCAGAACTATATTCCGGAAGAACCACGCCTGTCTTATATTAAGAAGACACGGGTATGACTATACAAGGCATTCGAGTTTGTCCCATGCCAACATAATCAAATGAGCTGAGCTGACATCATTAGCTGGTGTGGCCCTTTGATTTCTCCTGAAACCTGTCTAGACAGGTAAAGCTCAATGTACAGTTAGGGGGTTGTGCTCCAAATAACGAATGACCGGGTTAGAAACTTCTGTTGGGTCAGTACACAGCTTAAAAGACTGGTGGCTTAAATAAAGCCAGAACCAACTGTGACACTGTCAATGATGTCATGTGAGATGTCACATAGGTTTACACAAGATGTGTCCTATGCAAATATGACAGCACCAAAAACGATATATGACTCATCTGAAAGACTATAAGCCAATGTTTGAAGGTAGGTGGCTTGTAACCCCCTAAGTGATGTTGACAAGGACAACCAAGACATTACAACCTTACAATTCTGTCATGACATTTCAACATGCTCTATGTGGACAAAATTATTGGGACAAACCAGTTTTCCAGGGATTTGTGCGAGGCCCCTTGCTTCCAGTGAAGGGCAACCTTAATGCCTCAGCATACCAAGACATTTTGGCCTACACCATGCTTCCAACTTTGTGGACACAGTTTGGGGAAGAACCTTTTCTAATCAAGCATGACTGTGCCCCAGTGCACAAAGCAAAGTCCATAAAGACATGGTTGGATGGAAGAACTTTCCTGGTCCTTACAAAGCCCTGACCTCAACCCCATCCAACACCTTTGGGATGACTGAGCCAGGTCTCCTCGTCCAACATCAGTGTCTGACTTCATAAATGCTCTACAGGCTCAAATTCCCACAGAAACACCCCAAAATCTTGTGGAAAGTCTTCTAAGAAGAGTGGAAGCTGTTATAGCTGCAAAGTGGGGGACAAACTCCATATTAAAGTCTATGTATTTGAATGCAACGTGATTAAAGTCCCTGTTGGTGTAATGGTCCCAATACGTTTGCCCATATATCGTAGCTGGGTGCCAATGTCATGCCTAGGTTAGAATCAGGCATATCAAGTCAGATATTGAGACAGAACACAATCTGAAAAGCTAGGGTGAAGTAAACATCCTGTTCTAGCGAACAAGCACATAGACATCCGTTTCAAAAACTGATTTCGTGCTCAATACGGCCAAGCAATTCGAGTCATTTATAGACAAGATAAGTAGAATTTCATACTCACCCAAATAAATGTCACCAAATGATCCACTTCCAATTTTCCTGCCCAGTCTGTATCTGTTTCCCACTCGGAGCTCCATTTCTCCCTACTAAGATTACAGCCACTCAATTAACGCAAAAATCACAATTTCGAGTGCGGAAATATGTTTCCTAAGAAAATAAAAAAGCACTTTTCCTGACCAGAAGCTTCCTAATATATGTTTTTGCTGACTTTATGCTACTCCGACCCCCCCGAATCCCTGAGGAAATTTCGGATCCTTCAGTCCAGCTTTCACCATCCCTTTTGAAAAGTACCGCGGACTAAAATGCCACAATTTTGACCTCGATGTGAAGCTTAGACTCTGTATATTATGCTCTAGGAGGTTTGGTGGTCATTTTGTGCTCCTTTCGTGAAGATGGGGCTGGATTTTCTGACTATACTCCCTGTTTCTGCTCCTCTCAGCCCCAGCTGTCACAGGCCTCCTGCCTTCAGTCTCGCAGCAACGCAACGTCGTGACATCACTTCCCCTACCAACGGCTCGTCACAGCGTGGGCGGGGCTTTGACTGTTAATTGGAACACCTTTAATACGATCTGAATTAATAATACAATTAAACAATAACAACATTATTCACTCCAAACAAGTCTTAATAATATAAATACATAATAAGTACATTATTCATTTTAAACAAGGCATTAATTCAAACATGTTTTAACACTGCCCGAATTAATACTATAAATACACAATAATCACATAATTCACTCTAAACAAGGTTTAATACTATTAAAACACAATAATAACACTATTCACTCTATACAAGGCTTAAAATCACTTTGAATACTACCAGAATTAATAATATAAATACCAATAACAAGATTCAGTCTAAACAAGGCTTAAGATCAATATAATACAACCTGAATTAATAACACAAATACACAATAATAACATTATTCACTCTAAACAAAAATAAATACACAGTAACAATATTATTCACTCCAAACAGGGCTATATATTTATAATAAGCGAAAAGAGAGTGGACAGATAAATAATGGCATTCCCAGTATCTCACAACAAAAAAATTCATTCTGTACTATCAAAGTATGTTTATTTTTATTTTTTACTTTTTAAAACAAGCTGAAAATGTCAAACTGAAAAAATATGTGATATACGGTACACAAGAAGGCTCCACCCAACCCAGAGAAACACGCCCTCCAGCTCTCTGATTGGCTGAGAATATTTTCGCTTGTTGACACAACAGCCAATCAGGAAGCAGACACATGGCCGTGGCTATTCCAGCTGATTGCGTAACAGTCCGAGCACGTGCAGTCCAGTGTGGGAGAGCAGCAGGCCTGTCTTCGTAAACAGGAGGGCTGGATCCAGCTCTGTTTAGATCGTCTACATAGCTCTGACTGTATATCTAAATACATAAGTATATACTACATGAGGAGATTTTGACTGCACAGCACGGGAATTTTGATTTGGCACTTAAAAAAAAAACTGGCCCAGTATAAAACCTTTTACCCACTTGGTAAACTATGCTAGTGCAGTTCACACAGACATTTCTCATTATATATTAATTTAACAGAAAACTGAAATTTCCTTGTTTGTTTATGTATGTATTTATTTTGAATAAAACACTTTTCAAAGTTTCAAAACATACAGTTTCCTCTGTATATGCAAATACAGTCCATATATGCAAATTTAGCTGCAAAATCAACTCATTTTGTCACAGTTTTTGTAGTGATGTCACAAGAGTTAACACATTTACAGCCTACAGCAATTCAGCTCCTGCCATTCTTAATGAAGTTATACGGAGTGTTTCAGATCAGAATGCTTTTTGAATTAAGCACAAAACAAGGAAGTCAGTGAGAATGGACGTGCACACACACACACACACACACACACACTCACACACAAATGTTTACATATAGGCAGCTGGTGACCTAATGGTTAGGGAGTTGCCCCTGTGATCAGTAGGTTCGAATCCAAGGACTGATAAGGGCACCACTGAGGTTCCCTTGAGCAAGATACTGTCCCCAGACACTATCTCCCTGGGCGCTGTGTTCCTGGCTACCTGCTGCTTCACTTGTTGAATGGGTTAAAATACAGAGAACAGTTTCACATTGTCCCCACCCCAACTCTGGTGTGTTCACGTATGACAAGTGCACACTTTACACTGGAAGGGTGGGGCACTCTGTGGCAACACTCCTCACAACATGGTTACAGTGGTAATGTCATTTCTACTGAAATGAAAATGTTATATACTACAAAAAAAGAGAAAAATACCCAAGACATCACTGGGCGTCCCATCTGGACAGAATATGTTTCAGTGCAAAACAGTTAAGAAGATAAGACATGATAAACTGAAATATACACATTCCTATGTATTTTAGTATGCTTGTTTACATTATTTTCTTTTATGACGCGTAGCCTCTATATTGAGTGTCAGTGGAAACCACATATAAGAGCCAACTTTCTTCTTGACAGATTATGACAGTGAATCACTGAGACCAGCAGTGTTCTTTACTGATACACCTCTTCACACATCTCCCACTACATGATGATGACGCACAAAGCGGAAGACGTGCAAGAGTGCAATAAAACGGAAATTCTGCTGCACAGATGATTGCCTACATGAAGGTTGACGAGATAACACTCAGCAAAGCAAATTTTTGATGCTTGATCTCTGACCTCAGATTTTGGGCACATTTTTGCAACTTTAAGGATCACAGAAAAATAAGCTTTCCTCACTTTTTCTTGAAATACAAAGGTGATGTAATATGTACGCACTGCAAATTTAATGTTTTAGCAGTTTAGCCCCACTCAACCCAGCCAATGGAGGTGCCAAGCCCAGGTAAATAGGGAGGGTTACATCAGGCAGGTACCAGAAAGAGTGAAAGGGAAGGTGTATAAGACAGTAGTGAGACCAGCTGTGTTGTCTGGTTTGATGGTTCAGAGAAAGTGGCACTGACGAAAAGACAGGAAGCACAGCTGGAGCTGGCAGAGCTGAACATGTTTTTTTAGAGGGACAGCTTGAGTTGGAACTTTTAGAGGAAATGTAGGAGAGGTGAGATTACATTGGTTTGAACATGTGCTGAGGAGAGACTCTGAGTGTGTTAGAAGAAGGATGCTGAGGAGATACTCTGAGTGTATTAGAAGAAGGATTCTGAGGAGAGACTTTGAGTGTATTAGAAGAAGGATGCTGAGGAGAGACTGAGTGTGTTGGGAGGAGGATGCTGAGGAGAGACTCTGAGTGTGTTGGGAGAAGGA
>JBBPCX010000114.1:40061956-40073932 GCA_037974365.1 Hydrocynus forskahlii | reverse complement strand
TTGTATTGCACATTTTACACAGATTGCACATTATGTATAAAATACCCAGTATTGCACATTCTGACCGGCTGTTGTAGTTGCAATAAAGAGTTGCAATAAAGCACTAAACAGTTTTGTTAAAGATTATGCACCTTAACTTTGTATTTATTGTTGAGATGCTGGAGTACAGAGCCAAACTCCTGCATAACTGCTCAATTATTTACAGACATGTCCCTGATTTTCCCATCAAACTTAAGGGAACTGTACCAAGTATTTCACCTCAGTAAAAGGAGAGAATAGAGTACGAACTTCAGGGATGACTGCAAAGTTGTGGCAGGAGCCAGGGGCTGCGAAAAGTTTACAAAGTCATTAAGTTGTACCCTGAGGGCCCTTCATCAGGGACCTGACCGCTAACCCAACTCTCAAACACAGTCAAAAAGAACTGGCAAACTTTTATGCATGTACACTAGTGTACACTCTACAGAGTTTAAAAACTTTTCTTTCTACACTGAAGCAAGCATCAGGCACTCTAAACCTACCGCAGTTGTGCCCTGGAGGAGAGACAAGTCGTCACATGCCTCTATACAATTGTACAGAGACATAGAAGCGAATAAAGAAGATTGGTAAACAGCAATTAAGTTCCACTGCGATAAGATCTACAGTATTTCTGATCACACCAATTCTATATCTTGAACTTGCGAGAGAATACGACAGATCTGAAGGCGTGAAGCTCATATTTGACATTTCAGTAGCCTATTCTGGCCTTCATGAAAAAGAGAAAGCCAGAAAAGCATTTTTTCTTTTGTTTCCTTCTGCTGCTGACTCACGTCTCTCGGAATCAACACAGTAGAAAGGGGGAGCTGGTGTCAGATGATCTGAGGAGAAGCAGTGGGATGCTTATGATTTGGAGCATGGCGTTCTCTGGAGAGGGGGAAAGCAATAACACTCTCAGATTATGTAATGCGTTTACAGTCAGCTCAGAGCAGATGTTGATAGAGCTGAGGAAACTTTTTGGCTGGGGCCAAGACGCTGCCGAATGACTGCCGCAGAAGTCAGCGTGGCCTTCGGAACCTGACATCCGCAGGAAGCTGGGAGAATTTGAACCAATGCTATCAGATCTGGGATTTGTAAATTAAAAGAGGGGATAAACAAACAAATGGTACAAGAAACAGACCAAGAGAAAGGGTGACAAAGACACACTCACATAGCATCTGTGTGTGTGCTTACTGTGAGATGATTAGGGATCCAGACCTGCACCACTCATCTGCCTGACCTGCGCTGAGAAGCAGGAGAGCACATCAAATGATTAACAAGGGATTACAGCCCCCCTCAAAGCAGAGGCCCCCAAAAACCTTTGAACTTCCATTTTTTTCCATTCCTCTGCCCCGTGGTCTTAGACACAATATAGAGTAGTTTACTTTAAACATAGTGAGATACAGATACAATACAGGTTACCAGCATATGTCACATTTAGACATTTAGATTTTGATTTGATCTTCATTCATGAATATATTTTGCACTGTCAAAACTTGAACGGCCTGTTGTTTCAGCTGGAACGGGTGTTTTTGTTTCAGAGTCGTTGGCCATATCTAGATTCACATGTAAATGGGAATTTCCTTTGGGAAGCCCTACGATGTACGTTTTATGCTTTATTATGATGTATCTCTTGTTCTCGGAGACCGCTGTGGATAATGTACCTATGACTGTTACACATTCAGGATACGATTTCATTTACTGCATTAGTCATAGTCATAGTCAACAATAGACGCTGTTCCCAAAGGTGTCACTGACATTACTTTACCCTTCAAAGAAAATAACATCAAGCCAATACCCAAACACACCACAGCTTATGTTTAATTTTTTTCCCTCATGTACATCTGAAAATGGATAAAGGAGTTTTTTCTCTGAAGGAATTAGATCCAGTCAATAATCCTCTTGTATATGGAAAAAAAACTTGGAGTTTGCAAAACATTAAAATATGGAGAGAAAATGAAACTCCTAACAAACGTGCAAGACCTAGTAGCCTCAAACTGTCCTCATCAGATAAACAGCGCTTAAAGCCTTTGTCTTCCAGTGAGAGGAGAAATCAAGCTCCACTTCAGATCAGAAAAAAATAATGTGTTTCTGATTACTTGCATCGTGAGGAGAAAAAAAATGGAATTTATATTTTTTATAGAATGCAATGAAACAAAAAAATAAAGAATAAATTAGCAACAATAAATATACATGAAATCTAAAAAACGTATACAAGACAACCCTAAAATAAGAAAAATACATATATTAATAATTTGTTATTAATAATACATGTTAAGGGCTGAGAGAAAGAAAACCTTCTTGTATTTTGGCACGTAATTGAAAGTTATTCTCCATGAGTGAAAATACCAAATTCTGTAGGTAAGAATGGTTTACTCATAACTAAGAATGGTTTATTCATAACATGTCTAGTTGTAATGTAAAGTTTTTCGATCATTCTAAATGTAAAGAGAGATGTAATGTGTGATGGTAACTGTTTCAACAGAGCCTTATAAATGTGGCACCTTAATGCCACTGTTTTACAAGCGTGCTTGACCTACTGTCAACACAGACAAAGTGTGTCATTTGCTTAGTCTCTGAATGGAAACCTGTCCTCGTCAGAGGTTGTCTGTACAGCTGGAGACAGTTACAGCTGAGTCCTGTGTGGAGTAATTTTCCATCCAACTCAGAATAATCCACATAACTGCTGTATGTTTCTGCATATACCACAAAGCGTTTATGTAATGTTCCCCACATTGCTTGCTTTGTCCATTGCCTGGTTTCCTCTGGAACAGTGTTAGTGTTCCTCACTGAGAAATTAGGTTGCTCCAAAAACCAATGCCAGTTGGAGAGCATCCATTTCTGTGAGTCAGTTCAGGAAAACCTTTGATGTAACCATTGGTTTATTTAAGCAGTCTGTCTGACAGTAGCTCTTGTGCTTGACAAAATGGATTGCTTGATAATAACAGTAAATCATTCCATGCATATGAACATCTTAATCAAGTCAGTAGATTCCCGGTGCCAAAAGTGGCCTGTTGTGTCTGAAAGAAAATGCAGACACGGATACCATTGTAATGAGGTGCTTGTGAATTCTTGTCCCTACGCCTCCTTACCACATTAGGCTTTTTGAAAGCCCTCATAGACCAGAGCTGCGGATCTCAGCGTAATTTATTGCCACTGCTCCGTAAAAATGTGGCCCAGCGCGGGGCTTTGTTCAGCAGCACATTCACTCATTCAAATTGGTCACACAAAGCTCTTTAAACGCCCTCGACTGCACGGGGACTGGGCTGCTCTTTTTCCACAAACAGTTTCTCAAGCGCCCAAATCTGCTTTGAAACGACACATCAGAAAAGATCAAATGTAGAGAATTGACCTCAGGTTAATTGCTGCTATGCAAACAATTACTCAAGTGGAGAGGTAGCAGCGAGCGGGCCCGAGATGAAGCAGATAAAGAGATGTAATCGCGTCAGTGTCGAGGCTGGTCGATCAATCAGCCAAAGACTTCTGTTAGAGCTTTTTTTTCCTCAAGGTCATGAGGCCTTTCTGAAAGGTCCACATGAGCTTTTGCCTCATTTCAGAAGAGGATATGGCTCAGAACTGGTATTTGCCTGTTTACACAACATGGGGAAGATGGGAACAGAAACAAAAGCTATTGTGAAATGTAAGAGATGGATGGAGTTTGATATTATTTTGTATTGAACAAAGTGCTCCTTATTGTCTGTGGTTTTGTGAGGCTAAACACTCTCCTTTGGCACCCGAACATGGCTGAAGTCAACAATGCACCAGAACAAAATATTCAGAATGAACGACATGCTTCTAGCCATGAAAATCATAGCTGTGGAATTTAGCAGCCCATGCTTAGACTGGTGTGTTATTATACTACATTAATTTTTAATGCATACTTGTGTTTTCAATTTGCATAGAACGGCCCCTTATCTGTCGAGACCCCACCCACTAGCCTGTTGCTTGTCACGCCTTTCAGCGGCCATCTTGGGTCTTTTCAGCTTTATGTATACCTCCGCTATTGGTTAAGGCAAAAAAATTGGCGTGAAAACACACAATCACGGCGTAAAATGCGTGTTTCGTTCCCGTATAAGTATACGGTAAGGCGCGCTCCGCTGCACCCCAACACCAGATCCGCCATTAGGTCTGCTAGTTTCACGAGCACGGATAAGCCGAGCGCAATGTCTACCGGCACACATGAAGTGTTGTGTTCATCTGGTTCTGAGTCCGACTTGGGGTCCAATATGTAGGGCTGGATACCGCCTGTTTTCTGCCCATTCCACGTGTGTTAAGTGTCCGAATACTTTTGTCCACCTAGTGTATCTCTCTCTTTCTCCCTCCCTTCCTTCCATCAGCCTGGTCACCATACAGGCTAAGACCACTGTCACAGATTCAAGGGATGGAAGGAAAGAAAGAGATACTTCCACTGGTGTTAAGGACATGGATTCTGATGTAAAATCCAGAGGTTAAACGCGCAGCTTAAGCATGGGATGAGTGGGGTGTGGCCAGCAACAGCTTATTTGCATAAAGGGGACAGAGCCTGAAACGACTCATTTTGAAAAGGGCCGAAACTGTGAAGAATCAAGTTGGTGATATGTCTTTATGTGAGAGTGATTTTGTGCAAAGAACGTCACAAACATGTTTTGTGAAGCCCATAGACCTATTATAACTTTCTTTTTTTTTAAAGTGAGTTTTGCATAATAGGTCCCCTTTAAATGAGGTATTACACCTCAACTCTGTGATCCAGGCAACACATTACACAAGACCCAAAACCATGTCTCATGTGACTAGGTTTGCTATGAAGGACGCGTTAGAGGTGGTAAACACAGCATTAAGACGTTTTTAAAGCTCCTAAAACTGCCTTCACTGTTATTTCCACTTTGTCCATTTAGTTTAATTAAAAAGGCTCTGGTCTAAATGGAGGATGAAGCATTAGTCTAGCACTGCAGGACGTCTGGCACTTCAGCACTGCAGTGCCACTTGTGGAACACATAATTTTCTTTGCTGCAGTTGTCATTTGAAAGTGGACAGATAATAATAGAAGCTCATTATATCCCAAAAGCACATCCAAAGCCACTTTAACCAGACCCAGGAAGGCCTTTGACCCTCTGGAATGGTTTGGATGACTGAACCATAATTACCACCACTGTTATTTGGATGAAAAGCTGTGTGTATAAACAATAGTGCTTTGGAGTGACTGCACTCAAAATATTTGGTCAAAATTCAGTCACTTGCAAAGTTTACAACACCTTGACTGACCCCTCTGCAAATGTCTCAGATGATGCAGGTGTGTGGTGGCCGCAGGACGCCCCTGCCGGTGGTGAGTGTGGGACTGCTGGTGCTGGTGTGTGCAAGATGGGCAGAGCCGTACAGGACACCTTACACAGAGGGAGACGAGGACAGATATGACCCCAGAGAATACCGCCAAGAAACAGACTACCACAGAGAGAACAGGTACCAGCCATGCTTTTAATATAATATGCAATAACAGGGCTTAATTCAGTTTAGACCACGAGCTTCATAGTTTAAATAAGGAACATTTATTCCAATAAAAAGGAATGTTCCAGATCCTGATTGGCCAACCCCCATTCAATTCTCTTATATAGTTATTTAAAAGCATTGTTAAAAACTACTGCATTGTTTGTAGAATAGACTTTTACATTTTATTGCTTGGCAACTGTAGCCAACAACACTACTCAGCAGATTTGTTATTGCTCTATTATAGTATTAATAAGTTCAGTTATTTGTATGGCACAGATGTATGCTGTGTTGCATTTTGCTGCTGATTTTCACAAGATTGTATTATTTTGAATTCATCTAGTTTAACAACTCCCTTAACTCTGGTAATATCCCAGTATTGGTTTTGATAACATAAAATAGCGTTAAAAACACAAAGCAATTAATTCTGTAACATATTCATGCAATGGTTTGTCACCTGTCACGAGTATGCCCTGCCACAAGTGGGCGATATGGCTTGTTTGGCTGAGGTGGTTGTGTTGCATTGGTATAATAGCACTTCTCTGTGATTCTACTATGTGATTATTGCATGCTAATGAAGCTGATGATGACACAGACAGTGATGAGTTTTACCTCCTGCAGTGACAGCAGTAGAACAGGCTGCCGCCGATGCTGTGACCCAGTGGAGGAGCCCCACCCGTACGGGAGCACTTACCCACAATACCAAGTGGTTCCACAGATTAATATCACTATCCTCAAAGGTAAGAGTGATAGCTGATTTACCTCTCCAGGAGAATACTATTATGAAATACTCCAGGAGAATACTATTATGCAATGCCTGTTCCCATGAATTTTGTTTTTCACCTAGCACCTAGGATGGTTCTGGTGATGGTGTTTATAACCATATGCTGAAAAGCTCGGTGTCAGTGTAAAAGTAGACTGTTGGCCTGGGTGGTTTCACAACATGAGGCCTAACCACAAAGAATAGGGCAAAATAAGTTTGACTGGTTTTGTTGGACCTTAAATGAGAAAATGGACACTTCATGGTCCAGAAGCTCTCTGGTAGAGCCAAACAGATGATAAAACAAAGTAGGAAGATCAACAAAGGAGTGGATCTTGATTACAGTAACACATTAAAGTGTTCATAAAAGTTCCTATGTAACTCTATACATTACCTAGAAATGTGTGTTCAGTATGTTTTACTTTTGAAGCATATTAAAGGAATAGTTTGGTGAAAAATCAACATTACACAATCTTTAAAGTAAAGTGGCCCCTTTCAAGTGTGGTGTCAACACACCACAGTGCAACACACAGTGTGAACAATGTGAAATTCTTTCTCTGCATTGACCCCATTCACCAAGTAAAGCAGTGGGCACCCAGTGATGCAGCGCCTGGGGAGCGATGTGTGGGGATGGTTGCTTGCTGGTACCTCAGTGGTGCCATTGGCAGTCGAACCCATGGTCTTCCAATTGCAGGGGCCAACTCCCTGACCACCGGGACACCAGCTGCCACAAATGTAGCTCATTCCAAATGTAGTAAATCCATCAAAGTTTGCATTGTAGCACTGGTAAGGGTCAAGAGTAAATTGTGTAATTTTCTATTTTTCACAAAGATATTCTTTTCCCACACAGGAGAAAAGGGAGAAACTGGCCAGCGAGGGCCATATGGAAAAGCAGGCAAGGTGGGACAGGTTGGTCAGAGAGGAGCCCATGGCATGAAAGGGTCCAAAGGCAGCATGGGAAGCCCAGGAGAACCCTGCAAGTCCCACTATGCTGCTTTTTCCGTGGGCCGCAAGAAGGCCTTGCACAGCAACGACTACTACCAGACCCTGGTGTTCGACACTGAGCTGGTCAACCTGTATGGCCACTTCAACATGTTTATGGGAAAGTTCTTCTGCTATGTGCCAGGGATTTACTTCTTCAGTCTAAATGTGCACACATGGAACCAGAAGGAGACATACCTGCACGTGATGAAGAACGAGCAGGAGATGGCCATCCTTTACGCCCAGCCCAGTGACCGGTCCATCATGCAGAGCCAGAGCCTGATGCTGGAGCTGGAGAGAGACGACGAGGTGTGGGTGCGGCTCTTTAAGGGGGAGAGAGAAAACGCTGTGTTCAGTGATGACTTTGACACTTATATCACATTCAGTGGCCACCTCATCAAAGCCAAGAGTGAAGGCTAGCAGACGTTGGTGAAACGCCTGCAGGCATAAAATACATCCGGTTATATTTGCGTTGAGTAACGGAAAATGACGTCTTGTTGCTTACTTTTTGTATTGTTTATATTGGACATATAGTAAGCTATATAAAAGAAATCCTTTATTTGATATTATTCACCAATCTGAGTACGAAGTGAACAAAGACATGATAAGAATATCAGGGACCCTGGGAACACAAGAACCAATCAAACTCCAAAGTGAAGTTTACAATCTACATTATGTTTGCACACTTTTGACAGAATGATCACGAAAGTGAAGGGTATTATTGCGGTGGTAAGTCAGTAGTTGTGTGACAAATTCAATTCCTTTTGGAAACTGGAAGTTTGGAACTGATACCCTCAGAGACTTTACTGGATAACTACAGATGCAAACAGAATGCAACACAAACCACTATCACTGCACGAGGATAACAGGTTTCACAAAGTAAAAATGAGTACACATCCTCTGGAGAGAACACAAACATTTTCAGCTACTTCTTTTTTTAATGATTAACATAGTAAAAAAAAAACATATCATGTGCAAAAAACATTTTTGCCCTTGATTTTTCTTCCTAGTATGTTACATGCAGCAAATAAACAGTAATTGAAATGTGCAGAAGGGTGTTGTTTCTAGAGGATATGTACATTTTCACTTTCAAATTCAACAGAACAGAGGAATTAAAAGTATACCCAGCTTTAAAATTTGCTACACAATACATCTAAAGAGATGCACTTGATGTGCAGAAGATTAAATCTGCTCTCTAGGTGATTAAAATAGTCTAAAATTCTCTAGCACATGCAAACAAATTGATTAACTGTGGTTTTTGCTGCATCACGTTGCACAAATCTGTGGAAAATACTACAGTGAAGTTCCAACAGGAAAAAGGTGCTCTAATCAACGATACAGTCTGATGGTGCTGTTGAACATGCACATGTTTTATGATCTATAACAGTGTATTTTTATATTCTCAGAATTGCTGTTTACAGTGTCTGTAAGCTTGTAAGGTAACATATTATAAATAGGGTAAGTGATTAAACTAATAATAACGTAAAAACGACTGTTTTGAACTGGGGTCACTTAGTCAGGGACATTAAAACGTTTATTTTAAAGGGTGTGTTAAATTATTCATTAAAATGAATCCAAGCCCAAGATGCCCCGAATGAACTGTGGTCTCACTCTACAGGAATTATGTAATAGCAAAAACAAGAGGCCTCACTAGGAAGCACTTTAATTGCAAACAGCTGTAAATGTTCTTTTCCCCCTCAATCACATTATCAGGAAGTGACTCCATGTGTTACAGGCCAGTATTTTTGTATGGCGTCAAACGTTCTGAAGAAAGGCATTGAAATGTGATGTAGAACTTAAGATGATGCATATATATCCAATAAAAAGCATAAATATATACTGAAAAAAGTTGGTGTGAACATTTGTGCATTAAGGAGTGTTTGGACGTGTCATTTTTTCCACTGGCCTTGTTGGACTTGACCCAGAGGAAGTGTCTTGGCTGAGAAGCGTGTGGAGCTAGGGTTTGTCCAAAACTTTCACACCCAGTCCCCTCAGAGCCCAAAAGCAAACACACCACACACCTCACAACACTCTTCGAGCTTTATTCAAGGGGCACCCTGTCTTCAGCCACACACTACAGTAGCTATATTGCTACTATTATTCGAGAAAAAGTGATGATAGTAATTAATTCTCTTTGTCAGCTGATGTTTTGCCTTCACTCTGAGTTTTTTGAAAGTCATTAAGGCAAGATGTTTTCATAATGCATCACAGCCGAGCAGGTAATGCAATGAACTGAAGAGAATGCAGGAAAACAGTGAGTTTATGGAGTCCAGATGTCCGTGCTATGTGTCTAAAAATGATCCGTTACAAATCGCAGATCTGTGCGTGACTTAAAAACCACACCGCTAAAATCTCTGCTCTGAAAGAAAACTCACGAGCACAAATTGTTTTAACCTCTGCAGACACTGCGGAAATACCCAACACAATCTGCAGAGATTTGTCACCCTCTTGTGGTGACTAAGTTGGTGACCACAGTCCTGCTACATGTGCTAAGCAGACCTGCGATAAAAGGCCAGAGTCCTGCCTACCCATGCTCAGTGTGTCCCTAACTGACTCTGTTCCTTTTGTGGAAACATGCATGAGGGTTTTAAGAAATGTCATACAGTGCAGATGGGCACTATCGGTATCAAAAGTGCTGTTCAGCGATGGAACCACCTGCAGAGGCAATCCATAGTATGGAGCTGACTCTGATTTTTCAAAAGAATTAAGAAGTAAGAGAGGATGTCCAGCAAAATAAAAAGTGCAACATGCTTCAAGTTCATAATATTCTTCTACAGACGTATGAATAACAAACCCCATGTGGTGTCGTGGTTAAACGCCAGCCTCTGTGAAAGGTCCCTGGTTTGAAACCGTGCAGAAGCAAGTCTTAGGGAGGCTGTGGCCTGGTGTTTAGGGACCTGCCCCTATAATCAGAAGGTTGTGGGTTTGAATCCCACTGAGGTACCCTGAGCAAAGTACCGTCCCCACACACTGCTCCCCAGGCGCTGCATTACTGGCTGCCCACTGTTTCACTTGGTGAATGGGGTGAATGGGTTAAATGAAGAGAACAATTTCGAGCTGTTCACCTTTGACAAATGGACACTTAATGACAGTGGATCTCTACAGATGAACTTCATGTGTTCCTTTGTCACTCACACAAAATTAACTAGTTTAATTATACAGCCTACTAGATCTTGGCACAGCAAACTGGAGAGTAAATTCTATCCAAGTAAAATAGCGGAATTACAGGGAGCAGCTAAACTGTAACATTTCCTCATTCTCCTCTGTTGTCTCCTTTGATGTAGATGTTTCACTGCAGGTAATGTGTGTTTAAGAGATTTTTTTCCAAAAAATTTTACATTTTACTTTGCTTTACTTTTTTACAGCTGATGTGCTGTGGGGTGGACGGACACATTTTTCAGACAGGCTTGCTTGACATTGACAGCAGAACATCTTACACTCCCTGTGTGTGTGTGTGTGTGTGTAGGTATGGTCAAACCTGAATTTCAGTATGTGAAACTGAGTCCAAAGTTCTGGAGTAGAGTCTCAATTCCCAAATGCATAAAATCAGAGAATCAGTTCACTTTAAGATTGACTACCAGCCCTGAGTCGAGGCTCACTGTGTGGTGACCAGGCCTCCCAGTGTCTTAATTTGACCCCTTACATTACTAATTATACAATTTTACCCGTGACTCAGGGGTAGTTATGAATAATAATTTTCTTCAGCCATTAACCTACATTAGTGCACCAGCTTATTCGAGACATAGCAATAACGAGTCAACAAGCAGATTACATTGTAATTTTCTTTTAAAATCATTAAGGGTAATTTGTAAGGGAGACTCATTCATTCTTTTGTACTGAGGTCCATAAGATCCTAGTTGCACCAATGATGCTGTTCATTTCTTTCTTTTTTATGTTTTGCTGTGGTGGCGAAAATGGCAAAGGACAGAGTGTCCTCTTATTTCAAAACTGCAGTAAATGACTTGCCATAAAACGGGACCACTGTTCTCCCACGAATCACATAATCACAGATGGATCACATCCAAGAATGATGATTTTCTCTAATGCTAACTAGCTAGCTATACTGCAGGCCACATGGCATTGCCCAAGAGCCAAATGCCTTAAGTCTCATTTAGCTTCAATGGGGAGGAAATATCTTCTGCAACCTACATGAAAAGAAAGTCCTATACCATTTATGGACATAAAGTCATGGATCAAAGGCTTCAGTTTCTGACACACAATCTTTCCCACAGGCTGTCTTCACAGTCCAGCTACTCTAGGCCTGCCTGGTCCCTTTCACAACATCGCTTGGTTGAGATTACGTGACTTGAGATAATACCTTGGTAGACCTATTTACTGTACAGCCCTAACAACTACTGGCCATGATTAGGTCAGGACTTTCATTTACATTAAAAAAGGGTTTGGTTTAAAACTTGCTGGTCAAGTTGCAGCACGCTAATGTAAAAACACTTGATGCCTGGAGGCTTCTCTCTTGATGAGCCTTTATCTAGATGATAATGGGCCATCAGATGGGATAAATGGGCCCAAAAGCATGTTTCTGCAGACTCAACAACACACACTCACTTTCCAGTGCTTTTAGGTCCCTTTTAGGCGTCTTCTGAGAGCGCTTTTCGTTTAAGCCAGTTAAGCTGATGCTAACTCCGCGCATCTGTGCTACTGATCCTTTTTGACAGAGAGAAAGAGAGAGAGAGAGAGAGAGAGAGAGAGAGAGAGCAAGAGAGAGAGAGAGAGAGAGAGAGAGAGAGAGAGAGAGAGAGAGAGAG